>JAMPIV010009232.1:0-464793 GCA_024509875.1 Oreohelix idahoensis
TGCTCAACGCACTGTTGCTTTAGAAAGTATTTTTGAAAATCTGGTGTGGAACTGACGCGTCTAAGTGACTATATCGACAAGTTTAACCAATCATGCCATGTTTACCCAAGCGTTTGAAAAAAACAGTACCCTTCCATCCGTCTCCCCTAGCAACGAAAAGTAGTATTTATAGTCCGACTAATCGTGTTTAGTCTTACATTTATTTCTACCCAATCAAATAGGAGGTAACATGTCAGCCCATTTCCCGTACAATGGTGGTGTGAAAATCTGTCACTGAGCGATTCTGATTTTTGGTGTTGTCTGACAGCACCCCCATTTTATTTTGGCTATAACTTGTTAATTCCTAGACTATTTGCATAACACTTAACATATTCTTTGTCAGCAAGTCACAAGGAACCCAAATATATAAATTTTATGGGGCTAAGTGGCTGCGTTCAAAATATGTATTTTCTTCTACCTCCTGTTTACTTCGAATACGATGTGGTGTCTGGGTACTGTAATGTTTTCAAACGTAAACCGGTATAATGTCATGTTTCCTAATAAGCGTTTTTCAGGTTTTTAAACATAACTCTCTTTATGGGTAGTGTTTTTTATCACTGACGATTTGAAAAAAAAGCTAGAGCTTGTGGCCTTACACGCGTGATGGTAGTAATTGTGTATCGCGACGCGTGTTTAGTGTTGCAAGTGTTCTGGCTTTTGCCCCTCCCTTTCTTTCTATCTTTAGTCCATCTGTCTTTCGTTTTAGGTACCATAGTGGCTTTAGACCAAAAAGAAGTACCTCAGAACAAATCTTCAATATTAGAGTACTTATCGAAAAACATCTCCAACATCAACACGATTTATACCATAACTTCATCAACAATAACAGGGCAATCCCCATAGGACGTCAGTAAACTCACGACGTATAAAGTCAATGAGTCTTGAAACAGCCGTTGACGTTTTTCTTCATTATTTATTGTGGACGCCACAGTGACAAAATGGTTACGCAAATGTGTAGGCACATCAAACAGTCATTATCACAGCAACATTCAATACAGCAATAAACGGTAGACAGCATTACAATGATGAGTCAGATGCATGTTATATTTCATAGTGCTGTAAATGTAGTCAGATGAACAACTCCATCCTTTTCTATAACAGCCAGGAGATAACCAGATGTATGAGATCAGTTCACTCTCCTTAGTTTGACTTCAGCAAGACAGACACGTCTGCCGAAGTATAAATAATGTCCTCAAGAATATCCTCTAGATAATAAAGGTTTTCTAAACCTAGTTCATTTAACAAAGTAGCAAGTAATGGTCCTTGGTACCTGCATCAACCGATGCAGTACAATGCAGCGACATGTGAGCTGGGAAAAAACATCTCGTGACGACGACTTTCGCAGACAGGCTATGAATCGAAATCGCTCACGACCCAAAATCAATAGAGTTAATGAAAATGTTAATTTACCTTGCTTTCAAGAAATACAGAAATATCACGCCTCCCGGCATGTGCAAATACACTAGAGGTATTATCCCGAATAAACGAAATATCCATAAGAGGACTACACATCCCTGACAGAACAAAAATAGCGGAGATCCCCTCTTCAACGAGGCATCTCTTTCGCCATTCCAAATCGCTCACTCCCACTAGTGGTGGGCGGAAACCGATCGACCAAACAACAAGACAAGTCATGCGCAGTCCAGCGCAAAAATGACCACAGCTCAAAAGTTAACTGCATTCGATACTAACGCGAGAAGACAAATGCTTACCGAGAAAAGTGACTATAGATTTCAAGCAGTTGTTGCCCTTGCGTTATAAAACAGATATTGAAATAAAACGATGTTGCGAGAATTTATCACGCAACATATCACCACCTCCTCCCGATAAAAAAAAAATGTGGAACATATTTTTTTTTCAATATCAAAGAGCAAGCGATAAGCGGCTCAAAACGCACGAATTATGCGCTGATAATTAATTAAATTGCCAAACAATAGGCTAATTATAGAGTGTCTGGTGAGGATATACCTCAACAGAAAAATAAATATGTCTCAAAAAATATTCACATCGGGGAGGTGTCACCAACACACATCACGTTAGCATGTAAACACAATATACGTATGCAAGTTACTATAATCATCATTAAACAGCATACTCTAATATTGTCTTTAAAAATGGATGTACAAATCTGATAGGAAAATTTAAATAGTACATTCTTTGACATGTAATGACATAAGTACATAGCAAAGTTAAACTACATGACGATCCAGGACATATGCTCTGGTATTCCGAGGGTAAGTACACAATCTAGAACTCGTAAGGTAAGTCCTCAGCTCAACAATGACATTCTGAGAAAGTACAAGCAATATAATGCTAATTAATAACTAATATGCTTCATAAGGTACAATACATTATTAATAATTGTGGCTGTTTAGTAAACTAACGGCCCTTATATTAACTACTCAGTCCTCCTCTATCATTTTAAAAAAACGAACAGAAGAAGATGACAACAAAGCACGATAGTGTGTACATATAAAGTAAGTACAGATGTGCTAATCTATTGTAGAAATATAGGTGTGTTATGACTCTGTAATATATAGAAATATAGGACAGAAGTATTAGTTGGAGTCATGTGGGCATCTAGACAAAATGTCAGCCATCACATTATCCGCACCACGGATAGCTCGTACCGTGAAGTGAAAAGGTTGAAGAGCTATAGCATATCGAGTGGATCTCGAACTCTTCAAATTCTTAGTCTGAATAGCTGTAAGAGCTTTCTGATCAGTCTCTAGAATGAAATGTGCGCCCAGGAGGAATCTTTGTAGCTTTAGAATTGACCAAACCATCGCTAACAACTCACGGTCTAAAACCGAGTAGTTCCTCTCTGCCGCATTTAGTTTTCTAGAAATGTACATAACAGGATGCAGAGTATTGCATATTCTTGCATCAGTGCTGCTCCAATCCCAGTGGATGAAGCATCACTCCGAAGAACAAAAGTCCTATCAAGAGTAGGTAATCTTAAGATGGGAGGAGAAGAAAATATATTCTTGATTTGGTCTAGTGAAGATTGGCATTCTTCAGACCAACGGACCAGATTAGGCGAACCTTTCTTCAACAATGTTGAGAGAGGTGCCATGATCGAAGATAAATTTGGAATAAATCTCCCATAAAATTGAATTAAACCTAAGAGACTCCTAACTTGTTTCTTCGTTTTAGGAACAGAGATGTTCAGTATTTTGGAAGTATTGTGGTCTTCTGTCTTCAAGAGACCATGACCAACACGATGACCCAGGAAAGAGATTTCACCAAAACCAACAAAAGCTTTAGAAGGTTTTGCTGTCAAATTATTCTCACGTAGAGTGGACAGTAAGTCATATAACCCTAAATAGTGATCTTCCCAGGTATCACTGAAGAGACAGATGTCATCTAAGTATGCGATGACATCCGAACGATGTGACAGAATTCGACGCATCATGCGAACGAAAGTGGCAGGGGCGTTCATGAGACCAAAAGGCATAACATTCCATTGAAATAGACCCCTAGGTGTAGAAAAAGCAGTAAGAGGTTTGGCATGCTCTGCTAAAGGCACTTGCCAATAACCTTTAGACAAGTCAAGTTTAGTGAAGAATCTAGAATTAGAAAGTCTAATCAGTAGATCTTCTAACAAAGGCATCGGTTCAGCGTCGAACTTTGTGACCTGATTCAATTTGCGATAATCAACGCAAATTCGTATGTTCTTATCCTTCTTCCGGACAATAACCATGGAAGAAGAATATGGTGAAGTCGATGGTTCAATTATATTTAATTGAATCATTTCATCCAATTCCTTTTCCACTTGCGACTGAAAGTGTATAGGAATAGGATACGGCCTAACCCTAATTGGATTATTGTCGGTAAGAATTATGTCATGTTCTATGACATCTGTGTGTCCAGGAATGTCAGTGAGAACATCCTGAAATGTTTGTAACATCGACGAGACTTGTCGATGTTCGTCACCAGAAAGATTAGGAGAAACAGAAACGTTTTTCCAAGATTCCGTAGAATGTAATGGAACCACTGGAAGGGGAAGGTTGACATCAGAGAAGGTAGCTTCCTCATCCTGAATGACAGACAGGGATGAATAATGACCGTGAGGTGCAGGAGCATCATCCGTTGCCTGGAAAATAGGCAGCAAATAGTCCGGACGTTCGTGAAATTCCGAAAGCATGTTTATGTGGAAAGTTTTATGCTTTCCATCAATATCGACCACATAGTCAACATCGGAAATCCGAGAGACTATTGCATACGGACCTTTCCATGCAATAAGAAGTCTATTTTCCCTACTGGGGAGTAGGACGAATGCTTTGTCACCTGGACAAAGTTGTCGTAGACATCTATTCTTGTTAGCAAACTGCCTTGCCTTCTCTTTAGCAATTTCTGATGAAGCAGTTGCTAGCTTACATGCCTCAATGATCTTTTGTCTAAGAGCAATGACATACTCATATGAGGATTGAGTTTCATCGCTAATATCATCGGCAGTGATGAGATCGTGTAATAAAGACATAGGGCCGCGTGGACGCGCGCCAAAGACAAGTTCGAAGGGAGAAAATCCTGTGTGTTCATTAGGGACTTCTCTATAGGCAAAGAGAGCCGCGGGTAAAACCCTGTCCCAATCTTGAGGATGATCTTCAGTTATCTTACCAAGCAAAGTCTTGAGCGTTCTATTCAGACGCTCAACTAACCCATTAGACATAGGATGGTAGATACTACTGAGAGATCGTTCAATATGTAAGGTAGACATTACCTGTGACATAGTGTCAGATATGAGTTGAGTGCCATGGTCTGACAATATTTCTCTGGGGAACCCCAAGCGAGAAAATATCAACCAAAGAGCATCTGCGATATCTGTAGTAGATATGCTCTTAAGAGGAATAGCCTCTGGCCAACGTGTGCACATATCGACACATGTAAGGATAAACTGATGTCCTCTGGCCGACTTGACCTTAAAAGGGCCAATAATATCTATGGCCATTTTCTGAAACGGCCGAATAGGAATGTCAGCAGCCTGGATAGGCGCAGCATGTCGTGGTCCTCTAGATTTGACCTCCTGACATACCTTGCATGATCGGCAGTAAATACGAATGTCCTTATTGACAAAAGGCCAAAAGAAAGCCGCAAGGACTCTCGACTTCGTACGGGCAAAACCCATATGTCCAGCACATTGCGAGTCATGAGCATGTTGTAATATTTGGACTCTCATGCTCTTGGGAACAAGAATTTGCGAATGTGCCGACGTAGTCGAATCTTGTACCATACGTACAAGTACGCCGTTTCTCATTGCAATCCAAGATTTTCTATTTGTATCCTGATTCGGATCACCTTTCTTCGCAAGAACGAAGAATTTTTTTAAAGAAGGATCTTCTTCTTGCAATTTTATGAAAGAGTCACGAGTAATTACTAAGTGACTATCTTGGCTATCAACTTCATTATCACTATTCAGTGAAGTTTCGGGTGTTTGTAGAGCTTGTGCTCTTGTAACTACTGCATTTGTAGCTTGCATGTTATTATCTTCCCAAGCAGCAATCTGCTGTGGGGTACACTCCCTAACTCCGTGAATACGACCAATAATAAGGTCCGCAATAGGATTAGGTAAGAGACAAGCATGCACATCTCCAGTAAAGAAAGGAGTGGCAATGCGAATTACAGCAGTAGGATATTTTTCTAGAGTGCCGCCAAATGTGACACATTTAATAACCCTTCCTGTAGCACAAGATGGATCTACAAGCGATTGTCTAACACCAATAGTGGTGCATCCGGAATCGAAAAGTAGTGAGACCGGAGTATCATTAACAAGACCCTTATGTAGAATTAAAGAACCCCTCCCGTCATGCGCAACAGCAGCAGGAAGAGCGGGAAGTGGGTGACCACAACTCAAAGTAGTTATGGTACCCGTTCGAATAAAGTACTGCATTGGGGGCATTTGTTTGCTCTCTCAAAGTCAAAAGCAGAACTAGTGACAGCGTCAAAGTTTTTACTATCAACAACATGATTACAGGCTCCCTCAGTTTCCTGTTGTACAGCATTAGCCTGCTGATATCTCTTTTTTTTGTGTTGAGATCTACCCCGACTATTATTACCTCTGAAGTTATCAGAGTTATTATTATCTCTGCAGTTATTATTGTCTCTATTGTAATTGTTATACTGGTTCGAATTCCAGTTTCCACGATTACTATCATGTTCACATTGATGCGAACATCTATTTGTTTGGTTCTGAGGTCTTCGGCAGGAATAACCTCTATTACCATATCCTCTTTTGAAATGCTTATAATTATTAGGGTGATAGTAACGACCACTATCAGGTTGTCTCCAATTCTTCGAAGAAGAATCACCATGAAATTGGTTTCCATGATTTTGACAGAAATTACCGCTGCCCTTTCTATCAAAATTTTGTTGGGATCTACGAGCAAAGTTTTGACCATACGGAGCTGCCGAAGCAACTGGTAAACCTTCTTTCACCTTAGAGTTACCCATGGTTATGTGTGGGTGCGCAGTTACGTATTGGCAACAGAAATCTTCCATTTCTTTTATTGTTTTAGGTTTACGTTCATGAAGGAAAGCAAGGAAAGACTCATTGACAGACGACATGACTTTGTCTCTAAGTATTAAGTCCATAAGTCCTTCATAAGTTTTTTCCGTCTTAGATAGTTCAACCCATCGTGAGAAAGTAATGCGTATTCTTGCAATAAACTCGGAGAATTCAACTCCATTTTCAGGTAACATGTTTTTAAATTGTAGACGATAGCCGTCTTCGTTAAGCTGATATTTCTTTAACAAAGCGGCCCTGACAACCTCATAATTGCTCTTGTCAGGTTCATCCACCATATTTAATATACTTAGAGCTTTACCTGTCAGTATCCCTGATAACTGATAAACATATTTTGCTTTGTCTATGTTATGAGCTGTACATGCTTGTTCAAATCTGTCCAGATAGAACATTATGTCATCACTGGAAGGACTAAATGTTGGTAACTTAATCTTAAAAGTATCATTATTAGCCTTCCCAGAAGATGAACCCTTGTTTGAATCATTACCATTACTCATGCTCGTCAATTTCAATTTCTCCAACTCTAAAGCTAAGAGTTTTTCTTCATGTTCCATTTTTGCTTTCCTCTCATCAGACTCTCTTTGTAACTTCCTTTCTTCAGCTTGAGCCTGCATTTGAAGTCTTTCATTTTCAGCTTCTTTTTCAAGTCTTTTATTTTCAGCTTCTTTTTCAAGTCTTTTATTTTCAGCCTCTTTTTCAAGTCTTTTATTCTCAGCCTCTTTTTTCAAGTCTTTTATTCTCAGCCTCTTTTTGAAGTCTTTCAGCTTCTAGCTGTAGCTGGAGTTTTCTCTCCTCAGCTTCTGATTCCCTTTTTTGTTTTTCCATTTCCATTTGGAATCTTTTTCATCCACCTGCATCTGCAGTTTCTTTTGTTCAGCTTCCATATGCAGTTTCTTTTGTTCAGCTTCCATTGCTTTATCATATCGAGCAGTTGCAAATTCTTCTAACTTATCACCAGTCTTCCCAAGCAATTTACCCTGCTCAATAAAGTGCTCAAATGTAGACATGTTGTCTAACATATGAGTCCAAAACCTGAAATAATTAACTAATTTATTTCAAACCTAAGTGTAACAAGTCTTAATTAAGCACTTGTATATTCACATCACATTATATTATCCCAGTCTCTGTGGGAAACAAGTCTCCAATCAAAGAACTTGTATATGAAATATCAGCACTCAAATCTTGATCATAAGTGCACTTCTCATTCAATAGTGCACGACACTATTCATCATTCATTTATCATCAGTATAGTAGTAACAGTGCATTAGCATAGCCCATTAACTAATTACTATAACTGTAAACAATGACTATGTAAACACATGCAGAATGTAAACATTGAAAATGTAAACAATACAAACAATGTAAACAATAACAATGTAAACAATAACAAAGATCAGCAACAATACAAAAACTTTCGCAGAAATCAACTAAAAATAAAGCAGAAATTAATGAAATATCACAAAAAATGTGACGATATCTGCGATAGAATTAAACAAAATACATGACACCACAGTGTATAAACAAAAATGTTGTATGAAACTAAATTATAGACAAGAGTAGGCTAACAAATACAAACAAATCACAACAAAACTAAAGAATGTGAAATAATAACGAAAACAATATTAAAACATGTCATCACAGCTAACATAAATAGCAACAGAAGTCGCTTAGCAAATTCCAGTATCGGAAATTTGCAAACCCTACAGAAAACGCTCACAATAGACGACCTCTATGACGTGGCATAATCTAACGGAGACACCACCCAACCGAGAACCCGCTGAAATATAAACATATAAATATACAAATAACATATAGACATATAATATATAGAATGAGATGATACACAGAAGACTCAGCAGAAGTATAAGGGCACAGTTTACATACAAACAGGCCACTTAACTTAAAGGCTTCCAATCGTAGAACAGCAGAAAAACGGATGTCAATCAACGTCCTAAAGAGCGAAGCTCCAACGATGATGGCACATCTGAACTGCTTCCACTGCTAACACGATGGTACAAGAGCTTCTGAAATACTGTGTGTTGAGTTGTTTCGGCACTTGACCTTCTAATCCAAAAGTAAGTTGATGGAAATCGGTACTTGGCCTTCTTCAGAAAACAACCCGTTTCAACCGGCACTTGACCTTCTCAAAAAACGACAGCACTGGAACCTTGACAGCAGCAACTTGCTTGACTTGCGTAAAAGATAACAGCAGTCCGAGTTATCCGGCAACATGTAACAACGCCGGGTACTGTCAAATTCTTGTTTCCGTCAAAAGTTGAAATTTTGACTTTTACCGGGCAACGCCGAGTACTTTGAAAATTTTGAAGATGTTGACTGTATTGAAGAATGTTAATTTCTTGAAGGATGCTGATGAATTCTTGTTGAAAATGAAGTGGGTAAGGGACCCCGTGTTTGCTAGTACCAGAATCAAACCAGCTTATGGCCACCAAATGATGCGTGATGCCATATGATGATGGATGGCATCCGCATGTCTGGTTTTGTGTAGTGTGTAGATGTGTTCAGTCAAAACAATGTTCATGCAACAATAACAGGGCAATCCACATAGGACGTCAGTAAACTCACGACGTATAAAGTCAATGAGTCTTGAAACAGCCGTTGACGTTTTTCTTCATTATTTATTGTGGACGCCACAGTGACAAAATGGTTACGCAAATGTGTAGGCACATCAAACAGTCATTATCACAGCAACATTCAATACAGCAATAAACGGTAGACAGCATTACAATGATGAGTCAGATGCATGTTATATTTCATAGTGCTGTAAATGTAGTCAGATGAACAACTCCATCCTTTTCTATAACAGCCAGGAGATAACCAGATGTATGAGATCAGTTCACTCTCCTTAGTTTGACTTCAGCAAGACAGACACGTCTGCCGAAGTATAAATAATGTCCTCAAGAATATCCTCTAGATAATAAAGGTTTTCTAAACCTAGTTCATTTAACAAAGTAGCAAGTAATGGTCCTTGGTACCTGCATCAACCGATGCAGTACAATGCAGCGACATGTGAGCTGGGAAAAAACATCTCGTGACGACGACTTTCGCAGACAGGCTATGAATCGAAATCGCTCACGACCCAAAATCAATAGAGTTAATGAAAATGTTAATTTACCTTGCTTTCAAGAAATACAGAAATATCACGCCTCCCGGCATGTGCAAATACACTAGAGGTATTATCCCGAATAAACGAAATATCCATAAGAGGACTACACATCCCTGACAGAACAAAAATAGCGGAGATCCCCTCTTCAACGAGGCATCTCTTTCGCCATTCCAAATCGCTCACTCCCACTAGTGGTGGGCGGAAACCGATCGACCAAACAACAAGACAAGTCATGCGCAGTCCAGCGCAAAAATGACCACAGCTCAAAAGTTAACTGCATTCGATACTAACGCGAGAAGACAAATGCTTACCGAGAAAAGTGACTATAGATTTCAAGCAGTTGTTGCCCTTGCGTTATAAAACAGATATTGAAATAAAACGATGTTGCGAGAATTTATCACGCAACACTTATTATCTATTCGCTTGTATGGGTGTGAGAGCTGGACACTCACTGCAGATACGGAGCGAAGGATTCAGGCTTTCGAGCATAAATGTTATAGAAGAATTTTGCGCATTTGCTATAAAGAGCACAAAACAAATGTCTATGTTAGAGAGAAGATAAACACCTATGCAGGCCACCAAGAACCACTTTTGTCAATAGTGAAACATCGAAAGCTTGCCTGGTTTGGGCATGTAACTCGTCATGACTCCCTTTCGAAAACGATCCTTCAGGGGACAGTCGAAGGTAAACGGAGAAGAGGAAGGCAGAGAAAATCCTGGGCTGATAACATCAAAGAATGGGCAGGACACGGTTTTTCCACACTTGTACGCATTGCTGAGGATAGAGAGCAGTGGAGGACCCTGTCTGCTGATGCTTCCACCATGGCACCCCTACGACCCATGACGGGTTACGGGCTGAGATGATGATGAGTGTATAAAATGACATGAATGGAATTTTAAATCTAGGTCAAGATTGGAGTTAGATGAGACAATAGATTGAGTCCTAACAAGGACTGTTTTGGTTATATTGCAGTTGGTCTTATCTGAGACAATAGACTGGTCATGTGAGACAATAGATTGAGGTATGAGTCCTATTAGTCTTTGTCTATTCAATCATAATAGGAAATACAATCATTATACTTAATTTCCCCAAGATACAATCAGTAACCTGATAGGTAGTATAAATGACACACACAAAAAATACCAACATTATAGACCTGCTGAAAGCCTATTTTCCTAAAGGTTATCGTAAACATATTTACCCTCTAAGATTCAACCGGCCAGATTTTGACTCGACTTAGCAAAGCAAGCTGCAGGTAATTGCACTCCAGGTAAGCTATAAATCAAGGTGACAGCTTCTCCTCTTCAGTCGGTCGGTATCTCTGGCGTCGCGTCGGTGATGTGTGATTATGCATAAAATCCGCCCGATTATATAGGTAGGTAAATGCTTAAGGAAAGCGTTTGGTTGGTCCCTGGCGGAGCAAAATGATTGGTTTCCTCCGGTTTAGTCTCAAGCGCTGTACAGCCTAATTTTATTCAGTTTTCATCCGCCATCTTGCGTGAACAAGATGGCCGTTAATTTATTCTGTCTCAGAGACTGGTGAACGTTGCTCGTACGTTGCTCGTTGATGCAAATCTGTATCTCGACATAGTGATTAACAAAGTAGTGGGTTACACTCGTTTCACGACAACTGTGGTGCGCATTGATCCAAGTTTCATCTAAATACACAAAATCATAACAATCTCTTCTCATTTCTCTGACCTCGCGTAAATATTTGCTTCTCATTGCAACTATATGAAGCTTCTCACAAATAAGGTTTCTACCACCAACATATTTTCTAAAAGTGAATCCCAAACTCCTAATAGTCCTCCATAGCGTAGATTTGGAAATATCAATGTCATTATTCTTTCTTAACCAAATTTTCAATTTCCTTAAAGTCACTGCCTCATTATTGTGAAGCATATTGCAAATTTCTCTGTGGATCAATTCTCTGTCAAAATTATCCACCACTGTTGGCCTAATTTTCGTGTATAAAAAACTAGAATTAGAAATTTCACATGTCGCTATCCAGCGGTGCAATGATCGTTTGCTTATCCCCAAGGCGTGAATAGTCCTCTTTTGTGGGTTTGAAATAGAATGATATAGTTTTCCTCGAGTAGCTTCATTGCAGAAATACTTAAAAATCCTATTTGTGATTTGCTGTAATGTCATAAAATGTACTCGCAGACTCATTTTTCCTACTTAACCACAGAATACTTTTTGTAGACACACCTATGATTGACAATGTGTGCGTAACACCGGAGATGAACTGTTTTATGTTCAAGAAGTGCAATTTCACGCAATTTCACGCAAAAATCATGCCAATTGTTTGATAAACCAATCATGTGCAAATGAGGTCGTATAATTTACTGTAGACATTTCAATATGTGTGTGTGTGTGTGATGTGTGTTGGCAAGTAGGATTTTGATATTATATCGGAAAGAAACGAAAATTGTAACCAATGGCCACATTTTAATGAAAAATTTAATTCATAGGGTCTATACCATTTCAAATTCACACACACAATTTCACTTATATGCGTTATATATTCGCTGAGATATAGCATTTTGAAGTTGCGCAAAGCTAGTGAAACGTGCTTTAAGTAGCAAACCAGCACAGAAAATAGGCATGTTTGTTCTCTTATCCACTCACAAATAAGATCTTCAGATGAAGACAAATTTAATTGTTTTGTTTTGATTAAAAAAGTTTATTTATTTTACCTTGTTAGACCAATAACTGATTATTAAAGCGGTTAATATTTAACTTTAAATCTAGAGTTGAATTAATCACTATGGAGTGAATTTTATGTCTGCACCAGTATGATTCAGTTTTTAAAAAAAAAATACATAACCATACAGAGCTGTTAAATTCACGTTTTGCTGAATTACCTTCAGCTGGAGGTTCCTAAAATACGAGTCAATAATTTTCCTCACAGAAGGAGCGGAGAATAATAAGTTTACACCGGCTTAGATGATCTCAGTTGTTATACTTACCATTCTGTAAAATTCCCGTGAGATTCCTTAAAATAGAAGCAGCATTCTTCTATTTTTATCTCTGCCAAGAGTAATCTTGAGCGAATGTTGATACCTTTGAAAACCCTTTCTTGTACTCAAAGTTTGGCCTTATCTCGAATAGGCATCTTTCTTTCTAGCCAATTTCTAGAGACCTGTCTGACAACACTCCATAGACTATCCACTCCATAGCGTAGCGGTGCGGCTAATGGTGGTCCAACCAGTATATCATTTACGACACCAGGTCCTTCTGTCCTATGCCATTCGCTCAAGCTTTTTCCATGTCCTCTTTATCCCTTTCAATTCTGTCTCCAGAAACTAGGGCATGCTATGAAGTTTAAAAACAAAAGAACAACGGAGATTGAAAGCATTGATATAAAGACGAGAGTCCCTTCCAACCACTACTTTTAGGATACCATTGTGACTGGTGCCCCCGGGACGTGTCCGGTATACCCGGGCGGTAGTTACGCCACTGTACCCAGGCTTTAAGAAAGTCACCCATCATTGACTTCGACTAGAGCTGAAGCACAGAAGATAACATTTGTTCATTAATCATTCTTTTTTTCTCTCTTTCAGAAACAAGGAGCTACCACAACAGCTGGGCAGGTTCGTTCAAACATGACGAGGTAACAAGCTGCTAAGAATCGAGTGGCAGAACAGTAACAGTGCTGGCCTCTCGAGGCAAAGTTACAGGGTTCCGGGTTCAATACCTGGTAGTCACGATCCACAAGATCTCATTATCATCAGCGCTATCTCCACAACAAAGGTCGGCTGTAATGGATCTAACATCTTCTGGCTCTTGTCTTGATGGTGCACTCTGATAGACTCTTTCCTGTCCATCTCTTTATGTCATCTTCAACTGAAGGAATATGCCTTCACACCAGGTCAGATGACCGACTGTTTAACCTCGCAAGGCTAAAGGCAAAAACAAAAATCAGAAGGTCACTATAAGAGACTAGTTATTCGCTGATGGCACTGCAGTCGTCACTCAAAGTCAACAGGAGTTTCAGATCTTGATGGATCGCTTCACCCAAACATACAAGGACTTTGGCCTAACTTTAAGTCTAAAGAAAACAAATGTGCTGAGTCAGAATGTGGATGTTGCACCAGTTATCACTATCAATAACTATGAATTGGCAGTGGTGCACCACTTCACATACCTGGGATCTACCATCAACGTCAAACTCTCTCTGGATAAAGAAACTGACAGCCGCATTGGCAAAGCTGCAGCTACCTTTGCCCGCCTCACAACGCGTGTTTGGGGAAACTCCAAACTCACAACGAAGACCAAAGCTGCGGTATATAATGTCTGCGTCACCAGCACACTGCTATATGGCAGCGAGACATGGACAACCTATGCTAAGCAAGAAAGAAGGCTCAATACCTTCCATCTACGGTGTCTACGCCACATCCTCGGTATTTCGTGGAAAGACAAAGTGACAAATGTCGAGGTGTTGTCACGTGCTGGCTTTCAGAGCATGGATACACTGCTTAAACAGCGCAGACTACGCTGGAATGGCCATGTCCGCCACATGGAAGATGGTCGCACATCAGAAAGATTTCTTCTACAGACAACTGGCAGATGGTAAACGAACAGTTGGGCGATCGCATCTGAGATTCAAAGAAGAATGCAAGAGAGACATGAAGGCACTGGACATAAATTCAGCAACCTAGGAGGATGAAGCTGCCGATCGCACCAAGTGGCGATGCTATCTACGGCGCCACCTCTTGGGCCAAAAGAAGCTCTCACGGAAAGCAGAAGAGAGAAGAAAACGTCGAAAGGAACACCGGGAAAATAAACAGCTGAGGTCTTTCACCGCAGGGGCGCATTCCCATAGTCAGTCATGACTGGAGGGGCTATTATTATTATCTTCCCACTTATAGCGCTGTCTTCCCCTTGCATGTTTGCCTTCCGCTCTTCCTTCTATGATGGTCTTCTACAGTGTGTTATGTCTTTTTATATAGCCTAAATATTTTAGCAGTCTAATTTTGATCACCTTCATTAATTCTATTTTCATACCTAGGTTTCCTATGACGTCTTTGTTTGTTTTCTTCTCTTTGCAAGAGATGCGCCCCATTCTTCTATATATCACATCTCGAGAGCCTCAATTCTTTCTTCCAATTGCTTGTTCATTGTTCATGTTTCGACATCATACAGTAATAAAGAATATATATATATATATAACACGTGATGATTCTCAGTTTTAATGTATGGGTTACCTGTTTAGATGTCAGCATTTGTCTCATGTTGTTGAATGTAGCTTTGGCCATTCCTATTCTCTTCTTGATTTCTGTTTCGCATCTAGCATCTTGTTATTATATAACATATTATATCCAGCCTACACAGCTGTAAATAGGCCCATCCTTAGATGGGCATCAGACTCTGCTCTTGAGTTAGGGAAGGCAAAGACAGTGATGGAGGGAACTGATCATCCTCAGCTCATCACGCTAGATTTGGTACAGTGGTCTCTAACACTTCATTCCTCTACAGGAGTATCTGCTATGAGACTACCTTTACCTGTACAAGGGAAACGGCAGTCGTCAACGTCTGCTGCATACCAAGTAACCAGATTGACGGACAAATGAACACAGATTTCATCTGTGTGTTCAGAAGTCGCATATTAGCCACCTAACACCTTTACGAAAGTCACTCCTCTTAAAAGTCCATTTAAAATCACCAAACTTCCTGTGCTGTTTGTGAAATTTTCTCCAAAAAAAGACCACCCTCACGCAGATACTGTTTAAAATATCTCAAATGGTTTTTAAGGAGAGATACTGCGCCGTAAAATCCGATCTAAATTGTCTGCACGTACGTAGGCCTCAACAAAGCTGGCGGCTGTATCTGGATATAATGAATGTAAATCTAACGCCTGGAATACACGTTATCCTTCACGCCTCCATAAAAATGCTACCTCGACACACCACACTCCCCATATCCCACCGTACATCAGCAGCAAGTTCCCCAGGGTTAGCATTTTACATTCTTACGGGGGCTTAAGTTTGGGCGCAAAAATGCAACCACCATCTCAATGGATATTTTTTCTTCTCTTGAAACATTTCGTGGGAAGGAAAAAAATGTACAGTGCCTGAATTAATGAAAACCTAATGTCAAGGCGACCCCAGTTGTATAGAATATACTTTATCTGTAGGTTTAGCTCTTTGTGCATCAAAACAAGAGTGTATCGCATTCTATCCATGCGTCCAGTAAGTATTTGAAAGAGAAATTATACCTCCAGGCGATGAATCTGCGAGTAGGCCTCCGTTTTCACTCAGCGACCGTCTTTATTTCTGCTTAGCACCAAATCTTCGCTGCTATGCAACATTTTCGACATCTACCTACTTGAAAGTCGCGCAACGTTAGACCTGGTCAGGGTCGGGCGGCTGAGCTGTGAAAACTTTCCCAATGCCCACTGACCAGAGCCGGCTCCGACCTTGAGTGTTTGAAGACCTATGCGCGATACTGGTACGCGACGTCTGCTGAAACCTATTGCAGTGAGAGCTCCTCAGCGCTTGGAGGTAGTAAGAGTGACATAAAAAAATGGCTGCCGTTTTCCCACCCTGCTGTCCCATATTCGTCGACAACAAGAGAAAATCAATAATCATGCAATCCGATATCTTTTCTTCAAAGGTAAGTGCATTGTTCAAGTTATCTGATAATTGTTCGTGCCTTTTATTTCATTTGAACGCGTATTATTATTTGTATTTGAGTGATAATGCAGCGTGAATTGTTGACCTACATTTTGGGACTCCCCCTGTCCCACCATTTGACCAATTGATCATGTGTGGCCTAGAAATTTTTTATTATTATCATGTTGGCTCCCCCGTCCCCTTATTTAAACACAGCAGTCGAGCTAAAACGTTGCTTCAGGATAGATGTGCAAATATGCTTTAGGGTTTACCTTCTAATTATAAAAGGTGGTAGTATTCAGTATCATTGTGTCTGTAAACGTTGTGAATCGCGATAATTGATAGAGCAGTGTGCATGCCTCCATTCAGTTTTATGCAGGCCAAGGCCTCGCCCAGACACAGAGACGAATACTCGGGACAGCTGAGCGCAGACGGCAAAGAAAATGAGACTGACTGAGGTCTTGATGGGGATTGGGTCAAGTCTTTTTTTCTTTTTTATCCCGCCTCTACCCTGTGGCCTAACAAAAGTTATCAGACCTCACCAGTTAGTTCAAGGGAAGTTAGGAATAGGAGGTCCAGGCAAGACTTGTGTAGGAGTCGAGTAATATTCTCAAGTAAGGAACGAATTATCAGCTTATTATTTAATTTGTTTCCACTAAAACTATGTGCGTGCCAGCAATATGGATAACAAATGGCTAATTTTTGTGTAAAGTATTGTGTTATGAAATTATTTCATAGAATATATTGAGTCATTCAAGTGCAGTAGTCGAATTGAAATTATTAAAGTAGAAAATATTATTTTAAGAGTTTGTCTTTATCGAGGCTCCTAGTCTCCTGCAAATTCCTAGTGTTATTGTAATAGAATGCCTCTCAAAATTAAAACGATGGCTTATTATCTTAGGAATTTCCAGAACTGATTAGCCTAGGGCCTAAAGGAGAAAAATCTTCATTCTCCGTAGTTTAGGCCTATGATTCTTCGTAGATTAGGCCTAACGATTCTCCGTAGATTAGGCCTAACATTGCATAAGTAAAGTGATAGTATTATTTTGGATGCTTTGGTTTGCTGTGTAATATGAAAGCATTATTTTGGCTGTGTGGAGTTTCCTGTGTGAACAGTTGTGTGCTTTTTTGAGGTGCCTTTTTTTTTTAAAAAATCATTTTGTGTGCAGTGGTTTGTCACTCTTTTTTTTTTTTAAACCAAAAACTTATAAGCATCTGGGGGCCATAAAAACTTACAAAATCCTGTCTTTTTTCCCTGCAGTACAAGCACAATCTTATGCCATGTCAGTTGAGAGTTCTATTAAATTATTCTTTTATAAATGCTGCTTTATTACAGTTTTATTTTCTGTGTTCTGTTATATAGGCCTACTATGAATGACATCATCATGTGCCATGCCTAGTGACAATACCCATCACTTCCCCAACACAACTGTCAATCTTTTCAGCATTCCTGCACTTCAGATTTTCACCATTTTCTCAGCGGTCTTCTTATGTTCTTTCAGTCCTCCCCTCCTTATCTTCCTCTGCTACTTTTACTCTATCATCATCATTCCACCTTCATCGAAGGAGTGTAGGCTTTCAACAAACGTATGCCAGGTCACTCTGTCCCGTGCCATCCTTTCAAGGTCTTTTCATGTCATCCTCATCATGTTTATTTCTGTCTCCAGTTCTCTTCTCCATTATGTTTTTTGGTCTGCTTCTGCTTCTGCTTCTTTTACCAAGGGGAATTCCAGAACAAGGACTACATTGTAATGAGATTAACAGGTTTTCTCAGTGTGTGACTTTTGCTCTGCAAATTTCATAACAATACTAGGCATTCCAAGTCCTCCCATGCGATTATGTGGCCCGATCAGGTTTGACCCGCCTATTAGGCAAACCTAGGTAGTCCCCTAGGGACTAAATGTAATTTTTTTTAGTGTTTAAAAAATTATTATTTAAATTAAATAAGCAAATAACTATTTCTAAATAAAGAAATAACATTATCTAAATGTGTTATCTAATTTTAAGAATATGTTTAACAAAAAAGATTGATTTAAAAAAATGTTCTAGTCCTTTGTGTTCACTATTAGCTGTTTATTTCACTTTAGTAAATAGAACATTTTAACACCTTCCGTGCCAATGAATATGATGACCAGGGGAAGAGAGGGCGGAAGAGGAGGAGTGGCCGATAATAAAAGTTTATTTTTGGAAAATGTTCCATGTCATATTCGTGCGCTGTATTGTTATTATCACATCAAATAATAAATCACAATATACAGCAAGCAGATAAATATTATAGATGAATGGATAGACAGATGAATGGGTGGGAATAGGTAAGGTTGTTGGTAGGCCGGGTGATGGATGTGGCGACAGGGTAGAAGAGAGGATAGATAGAAGAAATAAAAGAGAGTACCATTCTCTTCCACAGTGTCTTTTGGCTCGCTGTAGGTGATAGTCCGACACTTGTAGGAAGAAATGTTTCAGGAGACTGAAATTTAAACTCTTCTCAGTTAAGTCAAGAAGCAAATCCCATCAAGGATCCTGAGAGTAGGTCTTCAGCCACACTTCTCCTGAGGTACTGATATGGCTCATGAGACCCCCAGCTGGTAATTAAGATAATGATTAACAAAAACAGTTAACTACCAAGCAATACAGAACATTTAGTGAAAAGAAAGAAACAACAGTGAAATTCTTTTCAATGAATATATATTAGCTCAAGCTATATTGGTTACAGAAAAACACAAGGAAGAAAAAAAAATAGGTATAAATTGTTATATGTATATATTACTGAGTAAAGAGAGATAAAAAATAGCGTACACAAAAGTTATGTTTATTATTAGGGTACCCTTCACGATGGCTGAGGTTTATGTCCTAATTCTAATCACTGACTGGTATGACACAATATCTTTTAATGTTGGTCCTTTCTTAAAAAGCACTTATCATGAATGTTGTTGCTGCTGTATGATGTCACAAAATCACTGCAAGTTTTCTCCCCCTGGCCAAGTTGCTGGAATAGTTCGTAGCTGTATTCTGCAAGGTTTCACTACACGACTGTGAGTTCACCTGCGCTCGTCACCACTACGGAGCTAGGAGATACACACAAAGGAACAATCTATTTATCTCTCTGGTTAGAGGCAATAATTGTCCTGAGTGTGGTATATAAACCAGGCTCAGATATCAGTCATATTATTACATAAATGACATGGACCAATGTTGGGCGCCATTCTTCGAGCTGCAAACATATAATATTAATAGGGTAGGGGCATACATATATTATCAACTGTTGTAAAGGCATACAAAAATCATACAACATTAAATACATGAATGCAATAAAATATACAACCATTAAATAAAAGAAGCGGTCAGGGTAGTGCAAATGCATTCTGTGAAACAACCTGAAGGACATCAAAGGCATACAAAAATCATATAACAGTAAATATATGAATTCCATAAAATATACAACCATTACATGAAAGTATGCAATTGACTGAAAAGCAGTGCAAACATTAACTAAAGTTAATTGCATATAATAAGATAATAATTGAAAGCAGTTCAAACATTCAATACAAATAATTGCATATAAGAAGATAATGCATTCAGCTCACCCGCTTTGTTCCAATATTGAATTTGGCTTGCCAAAGACGGCACATATATAAGCAATTCTTTTTCCTGGTAGTCTGACAGATTACACGCTAGAAGTTTCCTGCAACTGGCTTGTCTGTTCGGGGCTTTTGCAGATGTGAGTAAAAACATAACCGATATAGTCTTTATTTTATACGTTTAACAGCGGTCACTGAACTCATCCAGGCTAGGGAAACTCCCAGCCTACGGGTCACGGGTGAATGTCCTACATGTATGGGCGTTCCCACCCGGTCAACTGGAAATCCCTGGCTATCTGGGTCATTGCCCTCTTGGTTAAAATACTGAAGCGTTAAGTAGCTGGAAACCCCCTATCTTGGGTCATTGTCCTATTTGGCATTCAAAACCATGGGGGAGAGAGAAGAGGTTGGGCGAAGAATTTCTCGACAATGGATAGATAAGCAGATGGAGGGTACAGAATACAACTGTGGCACACATTTTAAGTCTCGCCTTGGGCGCTTGAAACCCTTGCACTGACCCTGGGCCCGATGAATATTGGCTTTCTTTTTAATTCTTGTGCTGTGATCTTGTAATATTTGTCAATGTCTTTCAGCTCCAAAAGGAGCATGGGCCTTCAGCAAACTCATGCCAGATTCTCCTGTCCTGTGCCTTCCATGCAACATATTTCCATGTCTTCTTTACTCTTTTCATGTCATGTCTCCAGTTATCTTCTGTGTATGTATTTATGGCTTCCTCTACCTCTGTTACCATGGGGGATTTCAAAACAATGATTGTCTTGTAATGCTATCAACAGGTTTCCACAGCATCCCCCTAATTTATTTTCTTACACTATACTATAGTCATTGCTGCTACCTTGTTTTCATTTCGTGAAAACTGTATTTTGTGCACTTCTCTAATTTCATATCTTTACATTTGTTCATTTCTTTTGTTGATTGTTGAATTAATTGTCTTGATAATTTTTTTTTGGTTTTGTATTTTCTTTGCTTTATTATTGCTCTTCACGTGTGTTTTTTTTTCATATATATTTGTAGCCTATATTACGTGTTTGTAATGTCTATAGTATTTTTCTTTAACTTGTCTATATTTATTGTCCTTGTTGCCTATTTGTATCTGTGGCTGATGAAGGGTGAAACCCGAAACGTCCTGTGTACCTTTAATTTGTAAAACATTCAATACTGTTTTATTTGTTAATACCGCTGTATATATATTTATTTCATCAAAGTGTGTCTCCTAGCCATTACCAGAGCCATCTTCTTATCGTCTGTACCCATGTGAAAATGTCATGTACGTTTTATTACCTGGCACAAGGGAAATTTTTGAGTGAAAATTCTTAACCAACGGGATCCAAAAATTCAAAAACTCAAAGTAACAAATCTTCTGTTCCATTGGTATGTGTCTGGTTGTTTTATCCGTTTCAAATTGGTAATCTTTTCATACCATTCCAATTCTTCTGTTCTAAGAAAAAATTTTTCTCTAAAAAAATCCAGCATGTCCTTTCTTTGTGAGTACAACCTTTTATCAGGTTTCACTTTTCTACCACTTGCAGGTGTGACCTTTTATTTTAGGAGTGAAATGGCACTTAATATTTGAATGATCTACTTAATAGCTCACTAGCTTTCTGCTTACTATTTAGGACTACTTGTCAGTATGCAAAATAACATATGAACAAGTGACATGTCAGCAAGATTATATAAAATATATTTGAGACAATTTTCATCATTAGCTGCCATCTCCACTTTGAAGGTCAGCTGCAATGGATCTCCGTCTTCTGTCACTTGTCTTGATGGTGCACTTTGATAGACTCTTTCTTGTCCATTCATTAGTGTTATCTTTCCACTTAAAGCACTGTCTTCCTCTTTCACGTTTACCTTCCATTTTTCCTTCTATTATGGGCTTCAGTAAGGTGTTGTCTTTTTATGTGCCCAAATGTTTCAGAGGAAAAAAAATACAAAATGTGTCCTCAGAGCTACTGTGAGGTTAAACTCTGCAAAAAAATCTTCATGTGTAAAAAAACAAACAAAATATGACAAAAAACATTACATAAGAGCGGCTAAAGAAATAAGGAAGTGGCAGAGCCATAGAAAAATGTTTACAAAACCAAATGTGCAGAGTAATAAGATTAACCACTTTGTCATCATTCTCTCTCATCTGTCTCTCAAATAAAGCTGGCAGTCCGTCTCGGCTTCTCATCACCATGGTAGCATCTCCCTCAACTGAGAAGGTCACTCTGCCACCCTGCTTCTCTAATGGAGCTGACAGTTTTGAAGTATATGCTCAACTTTCAGTTTGTTGAACCACCGATGGTATTTCAGTTTGTTGAACCGCCGATGGTATTTCAGTTTGTTGAACCACCGATGGTATTTCAGTTTGTTGAACCACCGATGGTATTTCAGTTTGTTGAACCACCGATGGTATTTCAGTTTGTTGAACCACCGATGGTATTTCAGTTTGTTGAACCGCCGATGGTATTTCAGTTTGTTGAACCGCCGATGGTATTTCAGTTTGTTGAACCGCCGATGGTATTTCAGTTTGTTGAACCGCCGATGGTATTTCAGTTTGTTGAACCACCGATGGTATTTCAGTTTGTTGAACCACCGATGGTATTTCAGTTTGTTGAACCGCCGATGGTATTTCAGTCTGCAATGGCTGGTTCTTAGAAAATGATCACTTGATCTCTTCTTGGCAGAGGCGCCCCTAAAGTATTTGGTATTTCTCCTCCCCCCCCCAAACCTCCTCCATAAAGAAACACACTTGTGAGTATATTTTTAACAGTAAATACTACCATAATTGTGTCAGATGGCACCCCCTTCGTTGCCGTCACCCAGTGCGGATCGCATCCCCTTTAGTACACCACAGCTTCTTGCTAATGTATAGTATTGTTGGACTCTGTTTGTTCCTCTTGCCGTTGATAGTTATTTCTTAGTATTGCTTTTTATCTCCTCGTATGTAGCCCTGTCTTCTGTTTGATTTTCCTGTCTCCTTAAAAATAACTTAGGTTTCTTTGTAAATGTTGTTTGCTGATGAAGTAAAATCATCCATCATCCACTAATTCATTCATTATTTGTCAGCTCCCCAAGGATCACCTGCCTGCAGCAAACATACTCTAACCCTTCCCATCTTTTCATCCATTCAAGGCCTTTCCATGTAAATTTTTGTCCATGTCATTTCTGTGTTTCTAGTTCCCTTCTCCTTGTGTTTTGAACTATTTATATGAAGTTTTGGTTGACTTGTCCATATTGCTGTTGCTGTCTTGTTTGCTTGTTTTTTTAGCACTGTATGCCTCAACAGGATAAAATAGCTGATCCTTAGCCGCCGACTGTCAGTGGCCATCACACCTGGTTCTGTCTTGTAGGGCAGCAACAACCTTTTTCTACCTTGCTCAGTCAGCGACCATCCTTCGTCCAGTGCCACAGCTCTGGTTCATTCTTTGCATCTAGGCCTCCACAGTTTTCCGCCAGGTTGTTTTTGGTCGGCCTCTCTTTCGCTTTCCTTCGAGGGTCCATAGCATAGCAGTTCTTGTGATGGTGTTGGGGTCTCCTTTTGGTCCCAAGTAACATTCAAGACTAATTAAAAAAGCTTACTGATGAGCATTCCATTGGCAGAGTGGTTAGAGCGCTGGCAATGCCTTTCTTGTTATATTAAATATCACAATACTGACATACACAGTATTGTAGTGATAAATCATATATTTAATTATGCACAAATCAAAGTTGACAAACTGCATAATTTTATTCCTTTATTTTATAGTCAACTTCACAAATTTCAAATTATAAAGTATTATCTTCACCGCTATAAATTATATAGGTAAATAGGTAACGGCAAATATGGTCCCATAAGCAGGTACTGCCATAGAGGAGTGGAATGCTAGAGACTTCATCATACAAAGCCCAGCATCGAGAGGTGGGGTTAACTGTCCCCTACCTCGCTGTCTTTTCCTTCCCTAACTGAAAAGCAGAATTAGTTACCCATTTACAGCTGGGTAGACTGGAGCGTGACGCCACTGTGTTTTGAACCCAGCACCTTTGCATGCGAGAGGTCACTGCACTACCAGTTGGACACTCACATGTCCAGCGATGGGGACAAAAAGAGGATACAAAAATTATAAGTGCATCTGGCACGGAATTATTGGGGGTGGGGGGGGGGGGGGTAACATGTAACTAAAGAAATAATAGGCTTCAAAAACAGGGAAAAAACAAGATTCTGAGAGTTGACATGGCGTACTTGAAATTTTAGGATATCGTGGATTAAGATAATCTACTACACATTTCTTCTTACATAATATTTGCTTCGATAGCATAGTGATTTATAGCTCACCATGTGGTTAATTTTACTATGTAAAATTATTTATTGATCTACTTTTTAAATAAATGTAACCAAATTCAAATCAGATAATACAGATTACCTAGCTTTAGAAAATGGCTTAGTATTTAATCTGTCGTTAACCACGTTGCCTATCAGACAATCATTGGTGCACATATTAGCATTTAATTCGCTCTTTGGTTAAGATGTGCATAAGCTCATCTCCTAAAGGGCAAAAGAGTGGATAACTCGCGCCCAGGGATTCAAAAGAAAGAAAGAAAAGAAAGAAAGAAAGATGTGCACATGTGCACCGCCTGGTGTATGTGCATACAAGATCAGTTATTCGTTCATTTATTCATAACCCCATGATTACCAAAAGAGCAGAGACCTTTAACAAATTTGTGCCACGTCCTCCTGTCCTGTGCCACGTCCTCCTGTCCTGTGCCACGTCCTCCTGTCCTGTGCCATCCAGCCAGTATCTTTCCATGTCTTCTTTTTCACCTTCATATCTGTCTGCACTTCTCTTTTCCATGTCTTCTTCCACCTATGCAGTAGCGCAGTGGTTAGAGCACTGGATTGCTAGCTTGGTGGTCCGTGGTTCAATCCCCAGTTGAAGTGGGATTTTTTTAGACGTCAAGCGGCTCCGGGTCGACCCAGCCTCATATATTGTGTACCACAGCAACTCTTGGAAGGTTAAGGTGGCCGGCATGATGCTGACCACTTCACCCCTAGTGTGCCGATGGTCAAGAAAATATGGGCAGAATACCATATTCTCAATGGGCGTGTAACGGGATCTCTCCTTCTAATTTCTGCAGGGCAGAAATGTAAAAAGGCAATTATGCCTATTTCTTTACCCTGATGAAATAAAGATTTCGTTCGTTCTACTTATTTTACCTTGGTATGTCTAGAATAAGGACTTGCTTGTTATTCTACCAAAAGGTTTCCTCAGTATGTGTCCTTGTTCATTACCAGTACCTTTTTATTTCTCTTCCCCTGGCATGTCCGTGGATCTTGTCCTCAGATCCACCTTGGGGGACCATTTCAGTTTGTTATACAGCCATTTATGAAAGTCTAACTCCTTGACTGTTGTTTTCATTTCTCTGCACAATTATGTCCAGAGCATTACAGTAGGACTGACTTGACATTTGAGTTGAAGATTAAGAATTTTGTGTTGGAATTAATTTCTTATGATTTTCATATATTTCCCAACTCACTGAAAGCTCCTCTTTCTTATTCTTATTTTGATGTCAGTTGTTGAATTGTATTATTTCTTCTTTGGCAGCAGTTATTAGTTATGTTATCACACAATTTCACTTTTTTTGTTTTCTAGCGACCTAAACTTCCATTTTAGATATCGGTGATAATTTCCCAAGCAGGACGTTGTCTTTATCAGCAGTGAAACCTTTGTAAACAGAATGCTCCTTATTTTATTATGAGGTCAAGTGCTTAACATCAATGTTACATAATAATGTATTACTTGCTGATAGTGTATGTTTGCTTCACAGGGTTCAAGTACAGGATGCATGAGGTTAAGGGGTAAAAAGGATGTTTGTTATCTTGGTTGCATTATTTGACAACAAAAGAATTATTGCAAGATTGTGGTGTGCGACTCCCACGAGGAGGTACAGAGGTGATGCAGGGGAGGTTTGAGGGGTCTCTTAGAACATGTATCACAGTTGATTTCTCAGTGGATACAATTCTAAAGTTTAGAATCAAACTGTATGGTTTTCATTGTATGTACTTTTATATGAACTGCAGCACTGCTCTGTGCCACCTTTCGATGACCTGTGTTTGTGAGGAACTGGCTAGAAATAATATCCCTGTTGTAACATTTTAATTGCCTCATGTTGTTCCTAGGGGTCTGTGAAAAGACAAAGAAGGACTTCTGCATCCTCATGCATGTCGTACAAGGCAACAAATATGAGATTGTGCATGGCGCTGGCTAACCTCATCATATAAAACTAATTGCCGGAGAAACCACGGCCACAAGAGCATAGGAATGGTTGGTGCAGGCTTCTTGCAAGGGGACCAGCTGCTCCATGAGTGCAAAGGAAAAGAATGATGTTGAACATCTTAATTGTGTCATTGTTTAATTTGAGGAAGTTGGCATATGGGCAGAAAGTTTGAGAATCCCTGGGTATACTGTGTACACTGGAACGTTCTGATAGGTTATCACTGGATTAGTTGTACTGAAGATTAAGAATTTTGTGTTGGAATTAATTTCTTATGATTTTCATATATTTCCCAACTCACTGAAAGCTCCTCTTTCTTATTCTTATTTTGATGTCAGTTGTTGAATTGTATTATTTCTTCTTTGGCAGCAGTTATTAGTTATGTTATCACACAATTTCACTTTTTTTGTTTTCTAGCGACCTAAACTTCCATTTTAGATATCGGTGATAATTTCCCAAGCAGGACGTTGTCTTTATCAGCAGTGAAACCTTTGTAAACAGAATGCTCCTTATTTTATTATGAGGTCAAGTGCTTAACATCAATGTTACATAATAATGTATTACTTGCTGATAGTGTATGTTTGCTTCACAGGGTTCAAGTACAGGATGCATGAGGTTAAGGGGTAAAAAGGATGTTTGTTATCTTGGTTGCATTATTTGACAACAAAAGAATTATTGCAAGATGTACTCCAGGGGCTCTTAACATGTGGTGTGCGACTCCCACGAGGAGGTACAGAGGTGATGCAGGGGAGGTTTGAGGGGTCTCTTAGAACATGTATCACAGTTGATTTCTCAGTGGATACAATTCTAAAGTTTAGAATCAAACTGTATGGTTTTCATTGTATGTATTTTTATATGAACTGCAGCACTGCTCTGTGCCACCTTTCGATGACCTGTGTTTGTGAGGAACTGGCTAGAAATAATATCCCTGTTGTAACATTTTAATTGCCTCATGTTGTTCCTAGGGGTCTGTGAAAAGACAAAGAAGGACTTCTGCATCCTCATGCATGTTGTACAAGGCAACAAATATGAGATTGTGCATGGCGCTGGCTAACCTCATCATATAAAACTAATTGCCGGAGAAACCACGGCCACAAGAGCATAGGAATGGTTGGTGCAGGCTTCTTGCAAGGGGACCAGCTGCTCCATGAGTGCAAAGGAAAAGAATGATGTTGAACATCTTAATTGTGTCATTGTTTAATTTGAGGAAGTTGGCATATGGGCAGAAAGTTTGAGAATCCCTGGGTATACTGTGTACACTGGAACGTTCTGATAGGTTATCACTGGATTAGTTGTACAAACAAATGATACAAACTTTTATAGGCCTTGCAGCTTTATTGAAAGGAGTACCAGAATAAGTGCTGTTTATAGTATGTAACATCTGGTATTTAATAACTCTTAATGCAGCAGTTCAGGACACTGTTTCTAATCACTTCTTTGAAGTCCAGTCTTTAAAATGTGAGGATCTGGGGGACATTAAGAAAAGTTTTTACCTTATGGGTTTTATTGTTCAAAAGCACTAAAGAAAGTATTTTGTATACCTCGTGCGACAGGAGATAATGGGTGAAAGAAAAAAAACGTTATGGTTAGAGATAGTTTATATAATGTTTTCAGAATTAAGTACTTTTTTAGGAGCTAAAATACATAAGTTTAAAATTAACGGGCGTCGGCGCTTGAAGGAATGTTTACGACCGGAAATTTGACTGAATAACCTGAACGGCTCCTGTGATAAACCCTCTGTGGATGGGAAGGTGCGAAGCTCCTGACCGGGTTGGAAGGAAAGTCCTCAGGTTCCCCAGCCTCACAATGACATGTCATTGGGCCGAAGGGCTGAAAGCCCAAGTGCCGCTGGTAAAAAAAAAAAAAAAAAAAAAATTAACGGGAGGGGTGTGGATTGTCACCAGCCTGATATTTTCAGTCTTCATTGCAGCAGGGAACCTTGTCTTTGATATTGTATCCTTATTTATCATTTCTCACTGCTGTCTGTTCATGACTCCCATGATTTGAGCACATTTCTGAAGTCATTGGTGGACAAATTATTCTTCTTCCTTTGCTGTCAGGTTTATATATAGAGTTGGCATTGTTTCAGGCTTCTCTCATCAATGTACAGTTCCTCCAGCAGCTGGTTTGGAGAAAACTCACAAACATTGTTGAGGTCTTTGGGTATATTTGCGGCCACCTCTGTTTTTTCAGCATTAATTTGAAGAGGATGACAGCTAGGAATATGACACTATGTGGGCTGTAAGTGATGGACGATTGCACAGAGGTATAGGAGGTTGTGAGGAGATATATGTGTTCTCATTACAGCACGTTGAAGAACATTATCAGTTTTTTTTGTTCTTCGTGGGTTCTAATTGTTGCTGACTGCCCATTTCTGTTTTGAGCTGTCTTTAGCTCTGTCCGTAAGTTTCCGGTTTCTGTGGCTTCTCTGTTTACTGTTCTTCATGCTCTCTTTGGTCTATATTTTTTTCTGTGAGTTGCAGCTAATGATATGTCTGGTTATAATGTGTCTTTTCCATATATGTTTTCTCGCTTTAATCTCCAGATCAGACTTTCATAAATGGTTTCGTTTAAAGGACTGTCATCATTGCACATGGACAACTCCATCAGTGCTCCGATCTCCTCCCTTAGATCACACAAGGAGGATCTCAGCACAGTGCACGGACTCCGTATCACCTGCGAGAATCCTCCCAGTGTGTGTGAATGGGAATCACACATTCTGTAAATATTTTTGTGGTGAGCAGGTTTCCTAAAGTTTAAATGTTGCCAGGGCAGTGGCCGTATAGCCTACGCTTTACGATTTCCAATTGCCGATGGATTTTTAACATGCAACAACTTGCACATATCTCGTTGCTCAGGAGACCAAGGGGGGAGTCATTAGGACCACTGGTTCTGACAAAAAAATAATTCCTTAAATTATATACCCTCTACTGGGAATTGAACCCGGCACCTTTATAATTTGAGGCGTACATTATACCTCTTAGCCACTCCGACCCCTCATAAATGGCTGCTGGCGTAGAATAGGATTGAAATAATACAACAAGATCACCAGTCTGCCACTGATGACAAGAACCAGTGCCAATGGAACAGGAGACAAGAAGAAGACACTTACGATGGATAAGGACACACAGTGAGGAAACCTGCTGATAGCATTGCATGGCAGTCCTTATTCTGGAACCCCCAGGATAAGAAAGGTATAGGAAGACCAAAAATACACGTGGAGAACAGACCTGCAGGCAGACGTAATAGGGGTGAAAAGGACGTGGATTGACCTTGAGCAGATGGCACAGGGTTGGAAGGTAGTTGTTGAAGGCATATACTCCATAGGAGCTGAAGGATAATGATGCTGAATCTACATTGGTTAAAAAAAAAGGATCCTGTTGTACGCCCATAGAGGCATATTGGGAATATGGTGTTAGGCTTATATTAGGATCCTGTTGTATGCCCATAGAGGCATATTGGGAATATGGTGTTAGGCTCGTATTAGGATATTGTTGTACGTCCATAGAGGCATATTGGGAATATGGTGTTAGGCTCATATTAGGATATTGTTGTACGCCCATAGAGGCATATTGGGAATATGGTGTTAGGCTCATATTAGGATCCTGTTGTATGCCCATAGAGGCATATTGGGAATATGGTGTTAGGCTCATATTAGGATCCTGTTGTACGCCCATAGAGGCATATTGGGAATATGGTGTTAGGATCATATTAGGATCCTGTTGTACGCCCATAGAGGCATATTGGGAATATAGTGTTAGGCTCATATTAGGATCCTGCTGTACGCCCATAGAGGCATAGTGTGGGAATATGGTGTTAGGCTCATATTAGGATCCTGTTGTACGCCCATAGAGGCATATTGGGAATATAGTGTTAGGCTCATATTAGGATCCTGTTGTACGCCCATAGAGGCATATTGGGAATATAGTGTTAGGCTCATATTAGGATCCTGCTGTACGCCCATAGAGGCATAGTGTGGGAATATGGTGTTAGGCTCATATTAGGATCCTGCTGTACGCCCATAGAGGCATAGTGTGGGAATATGGTGTTAGGATCATATTAGGATCCTGTTGTACGCCCATAGAGGCATATTGGGAATATAGTGTTAGGCTCATATTAGGATCCTGCTGTACGCCCATAGAGGCATAGTGTGGGAATATGGTGTTAGGCTCATATTAAGATCTTGTTGTACGCCCATAGAGGCATATTGGGAATATGGTGTTAGGCTCATATTAGGATCCTGTTGTACGCCCATAGAGGCATATTGGGAATATGGTGTTAGGCTCATATTAGGATCCTGTTGTACGCCCATAGAGGCATATTGGGAATATGGTGTTAGGCTCATATTAGGATCTTGCTGTACGCTCATAGAGGCATATTGGGAATATGGTGTTAGGCTCATATTTTCTTGACCACAAGGCACACTAGGGGTGATGTGGTCAGCATCACACTGGCCAGGTCTCATAGGTGCTGTGTGGAATTATTCTTTACATTTTGATAATTTTTTTAATACAGAAAGCTTGATAAATGGTCAAAATGTGATGTAATAGATACAGGAAATGTGATGTAATAGATACAGGAAATGTGATGTAATAGATACCGGAAATGTGATGTAATAGATACCGGAAATGTGAATGTTGTTATTGATCCACCGGAGCTTGGGCTCTTGCCCTTCGGCCCAGTGCCATATAGTGATATCTGCATGTTTTCGCACGTTGTTTTGTTTCTCCGTACAAGGTGTTCCACTTATCTGACCTGGGAGGAAGAAGCTTTTTCCTATCATCATCGATTGCTGGGCACTCAAAGAGATGGTGTTCAACAGTTTCATAGAGGTAATTACGTAGCTGGCACTCTGAAGTGCGTTGTGGTTGTGTTCTGTTCAAGTGATTGTTGAGTGGTATATGTTGTTTTCTGAGCCGAAAAATTGTGCTCTGATCCCTCCTTGTAAAATGGCCGATGTTGTCATTAGGATCAGGACCGGCCAAATGTCTGTAGAGGAAATGTGATTAAATAACACTGTTTAAAAAAATGTAGTCCCATAGCAGATACTAGCATAGGGGATTAAAGTTGTAAGAGACCACTATACTAGATCTAGCTTCTAGAGGTAGGGTGACTAATTCCCTTCCTCGCTGCCGTTGCCTTAAGTAATTTGCGTGGCAAGTAGCACAGTAATGTGTTTTAATATCTTGTCCGATGGGTGCTATGCTTAATGAATTTCCCAGCTTGTGTTTGTGTCTGCCTACTAAAAGCTAAGAGCCAGTGTAGCGTAGTGGTTAGTGCATTGGCTTCCCAGCTCAGCTGTCCCCATTGGCAGTATCTGCTATGGAACTACCTTTAGATTTAAGAAGCGTGGGACCTTGACTCCAGTTGACCCGCTTGCAGGAAGCCTACACTTCCTATGCTGTTGCTGTCCTGCCTTTCTGTAGTAGCTTATTCTATATGAGGAGATTGTCAGCCTCAAGTAGAGTGTTACATTAGTCTGCTTTTATGACATGATACATTGGTTTTGTTCTTTCTTTGTATTCTCAGAGACCTTTAAAAAAACCCACAGAACTGAGTGATACCAAATACATTTTTGTTTCTCTGGAAATAAATAAATCTTCCATTCTTGGCTCCTTAGCCCCTAACTGACAAAGCAGTCAGTATGGCCGTCATGCCTGGTGGCATCTTGTAGGGCAGCAACAAGCTGTCTCCACTTTGCTTGGTCGGTAACCATCCTTCATGCAGTGCCCCAACTCTGGTTCATGCTTTGCATCTCAGCCTCCACATTTCTCTGCCACATTGTTTTTGGTCTGCCTCTCTTTCACCTTCCTACTGGGGTCCATAGCATAGCAGTTTTTGTGATGGTGTTGAAATCTCTTATGGGGACATGGCCAACCCAGTTCCAGGTTCTACCTGCAATGGTGCTGTACTGTGTAAGAAGTTCCTGGTTGGTGATGGTATTCAGCCAAAAAAATTATTTTCTTTAGCCAGGTTGTGTGGAAAGATGACAATTTGGACATTTCCTTTTCTGTTACTCTCCAGCATTCCGCACCATACAGAAAGTATGGAACTCTCGTATAATCATAATTTGGTGTGTGCTGTGCTGAGAAAATTAAATAATTCACACAAAGGGGTGTGACGAAGGTATTCATAAGGCCTTGGGATTCGCTCTTTATTTATTTCAATGCTGCAATATGCCTCTTCATTCATTCATAACCCTCCGCTCCCCAAGGAGCATAGGCCTTCAACAAACACATGCCAGGTCCTCCTGTCACGTGCCATCATCTCAAGTTCTTTCCACGTTCTCCTCATCATTTTCACCTCTGTTTCCAAGTCTCTCCATGTGCTTCTTGGTAGAAGAGATAGCTCTGCCTCTCTTGCCCTTGTGTATTATTTATTTACTGTTCACGTGCCACGGGTTTCCCTCTTTATTTATTCTCTGGACATAACAAAACATTCTGACAGTTTAAGTGTGTTTCATTGTCGCTGAATTTCTTGAAATAATTACATCACCCGCAGGACTTTTGTTATATTTAATTTTGCATTAATTCATGGAGTCCGTTGTCATATTTTTGTTATTCCTTGTCATGAAGACCTGGGAGCTCATTAAGTTACTAGTTGAAGCCAGACCAGATAGCTGAGGATCACTTATTTTCTTTGCTCATTAACGATTAAATAGTTTTTTAACTTAAATGAGTGAAGGCTATATTGCGAATGTGTCATGTCATATTAACTGACATCAAAACTTGATTGGATAGATCAGGGGTTCTTAATCTTTCTTGTGTCAGGGACCCCTTTGATTGTCCGCTGAAGGCTGTGGGCCCCTTCTAAGACAAACAATACGTTTTATTACAAAGAAAAATCGTTAAGCTTACATATAGTCATACTGAAATAGAAAAATAATTTGTAAAAAAAAAATATTTCTTGAACTGCAAAAATCTGTGATAATTTTCTGAGTAAAGGTTTTGGCAGACATAAAATTGAAATGTTTAGGCTATGTACACGGATCCCTTGAATCCAATAATGGACCCTCCCGGGGTCCGTGGACAACATGTTAAGAAACCTGGGGTTAGTGGTTCTCAAAAGGGAGTCCGCGAGGTCAAAACTATGTCCATAACAATCTAAAACGTTATTTACAGTTTTCACTCTCATTTTCTTATGATTGTACAGAAGCAGTTATGAGAATCCTGCTGTCTTCTATTAAGCCAGGTTGTAAAACAATGTCGCTCTTCACACTCAATTTTTGTTTTCTGTGGAAAATATAGTGGTCTTTTTATACAAGCATTTGATATTTATGTTAACGTAATGGGTTTATTATTATTATTTTTAAATGTCTCATATCTATAGATATAACCCACATATACAAAAGCTCTGTACAGCCCTCAATAATTATTAAGAGTATAAAGGGTCCGGAGAACAAAAAAGGTTGAGAAATGCTGGGTTAGATCAAGAACTTAAGTTAATAGACATCAAATGTTGATAGTTCACACACCAAATATTTTTTATTCATTTTAACTTGTCGTCAGAGCTTGATTTCTAGTAGGGATTGTAATGTAACATGATATCTGAGCTACATACTTAAACAGTTCTATCTGATCGACTTCAAATCTTCATAGTTGTTTTGACAATTTTTAAAAATTAATGTTTGTCAAATTCATAACAAAATAATTTGTACATGATAGTGACATTTCATTTTCTGTATTTCGGATTACATATAGTCGCTGTTAATGATTTGATCTGAAGTCAGTGCCTTGTGTAGTTCCAAATGGTCTCTGAAGGGATCAAGAAAGAACACAACTACTACACCCTCAGGCATGTCTTCAGAGGTGACTAATGTCAGGTGGTGCATGGGGTTGGCAACTTCATCTTCTTCTTTCTTTGATCCTTAGCTGCCGACCGTCAAAGCAATCAGTGGCCATTACGCCTGGTGGCGTCTTGTAGGGCAACAACAAATTGATTCCACTTTGCTCTGTCGGCGGCCATCCTTCGTACAGTGCCCCAACTCTGGTTCATTCTTTGCATCTCAGCCTCCACAGTCCTCCACCAGGTTGTTTTTGGTCGGCCTCTCTTTCGTTTTCCTTCAGGGGTCCATAGCATAGCTTGTGATGGCATCGGGGTCTCTTCTGAGGACATGGCCAACCCAGCTCCAGCGTCTGCCAGCTATGATGGTGTGCATGTCCTCTTGCTTGCTCCGAGTAAGCAGATCTTGATTGGTGATGGTATTCGGCCAAAAGATTCGGAGAATTTTTCTTAGGCATGTTGTGTGAAAAGAGGACAATTTTGACATTTCCTTCTCTGTAACTCTCCAGCTCTCCGCGCCATAGAGAAGCACAGAAAGCACACAGCTCTGATATAATCCTAATTTTGTGCTTGTGCTGTACTGAGAGGACTTCCAGATTGGCAACTTCATAGTGTTAAACAAATTGCCAGAAACAACCGCTGCAAGAGCGTGTGAATGCTTGGTGCCAGCTTCCTGCAAGGTAGCCAGCTGCAGTGGTGGGTCCATGCTTCGTAAGGAGGGCAGTGGATGAGGATATCAGACATTTTGTGTCATGATTGAGTCAGTTCATTCATCCCTTACTCTTCTAACTCCCTGTGGAGCATAGGTCTTGAGAAGCTCGTGCCAAGTCTTCTTTCCTGTGCCATTCCATCATGGTCATTTCATGTCTTTGTCCTCCTTCTCTCCCTCTCTCTCTCTCTCTTTCATTTTTCACTTTCTAACATGAAAGTGTGTGTGACCTTCTTGTAGTTATCTTGTGTTGTTTGTATGTGTTTCAGGGCCATATTATTAATTAGATTATTTGAGCTGAAGATATTGTTTTGGACATTATTTCTTTAATTTTCTGTGCTATTCCATCATGGTCATTTCATGTCATTATCCTCTTTCTCTTTTTTTTTTTTAAATGGAAATTTGTGGCCATGTAGTTGTCTTATGCTGTTGTCTGTGTTTCCGAGCCATATTATTAATTAGATTATTTAAGTTGAACGTGTTGTTTTGGACATGATTTCTTTAATTTCCGCTTATTTCCTGGTGAAGTGAATCCTCCTGTTACCTTCTGTATTGTCTATATTATTGCAACCAATATGTATATATATAGACCCAACTGCTGTGATGTATCATGGGGTATTCTCATTTTGTCTGGTTACTGTTTAGTTTTTCACAAACTTGTAAACTCCTCAGCTGGGCAGATGTCTGGAGGAACTTGTGGAGCTAGTCTAGTTAGAAGTTGCTCGAAATGTTCTGTCCGTCTCTTAATTTACTCTTTTATGCAGCTAAGCATATTTCCATTATTGTTCTTGATAAGGCTGTTTGATTAATTGTTAGCAATAATCTTTTTTTTTTTTTAATGATTATTGGCTAGATCTTTAATACTTTCTTTGTCTGGAGCAGCTCCTACTCGTCTTGCCAAAACATCAGTGTATTTTGTCTTGTCTCTTCTGATACACCTTCTTACTTCTTTGTTTTCTTCTACGTATAGCTCATGAGCCTTGGCTCTGAAACTTCAGGTTGTACTTCTTGTTAAATCTGCTTTCTAATTTATTTATTTCCTTTGATCTTATTATTAGTTTCTGTTGGTATCCATAATTTGTGCTGGTTTTCTGTCTTTCCAGGAACTACACATGTTTCACTCCAAATATTTTTTTTAATCTGTTGCAAGTGGTCGTCTGTATTTGATTTGTCTTCTAGATGTTGGAGCACTTGTTACTTATTGGATATTATTCATTCATAACCTTCCACTCCCAATGGAGCATAGGCCTTCAACAAACACATGCCAAGTCCTCCTATCACGTGCCATCATCTCAAGTTCTTTCCACATTCTCCTCATCATTTTCACCTCTGATTCCACTCTCTTCTCCATGTACTTCTTATGGATATTATAACTATACATTTTTCTTTTCTTTCTTGATTTTCTATATATCCTACATTAAACTTTTGTCTGTAGGTTTATTTTGTATATGTGTTTTAGTTTATTTTGGCTAAGAGAAGATGATGATCTGATGTCACATCTGCTCCTCCGCATACTTTTATTTCCATGTAATGATGATCTAAATTTAAAGTTTATGCATAAGTGATCAGTCTACTTTTGTATTCTGTCATCTAGTTGTATCCAAGACTATTATGTATTATTTTGTGTTGAAACATTCATCCTTCTTTAGCCAGTTGATTTGAAACTCAGAAGTTTATAAATAGTACTACAGTTTTGTTTATTGTCCTAAAAACCATGTTTTCCTATGAGCTATTCAAAGTTGCTCTAATATGTTCCCATCCATGCATCTAGGTCAGTGGTTGTCGTACCGATAGGTTTGGAAGTTATTTATGGTCCCGTCTGAGTAGAGTTGATGGTGATAAGTACGTGAGAAATAAAGGTGTGAGAAATAGATTTCACGGGTGAATAGTTTAAGAAGATCTGTCTCTGGAAGGAGTAAGTGTCTCTAGTCCAGCCTATCTATACGGCTATAATTTAGTACAAGACAATCTTTCCCTCCTCATATATGTAAATATAAGTTTAATTACACACACACACACAGATATGTGACTACAAGACACACAAACGTGAAAAACTATGGTTAATTGGGTATGGGTCTGACCAACACACAAAGTTAAGTTTCTTTTGTTGTTTATTATCATTTAAACTTGACAACACCAAATATCTAAAAAAAAGATCAAATAAAATCAGATTAACATACATAGGAAATAACTGAATAAATGTGCCCTCCCCCTCTTGAGAAAAGAACCCAAAAAGTTAATAACCCAAAGGTTAGCACTATGTTACAGAATAGACAGTAACGAAAAAAACAAAGTTCCTACTAAATGCTATCCAGTAAAGTAAACAATTTTAAGCAAAATCCAGGTTAGTTCGATCCTGTAACAGAAAAATATTCGCTCTCTCTCTCTCTCTGACATACAGTGGCCACTCAATCACGCTTACCTAATCTTGGTGATATCCCTTGGAATTACAATGGTTCCTGAATATACAAAACGTCAGGTGTATTACCCAAATTGGCCCCAGTCCATCCTTCAATAAATAAGATTAACAAGGTGGATGCCTAATTTGGTGATTTATTCCTGGATGGACAAATGTCATTTCGAATGGTTAGGGTAGAAACCGAGATCTTGGGTTCACAGTAAGCAGAGGAAAAATACTTCCAGTATTGGGAAACATCTGGTTGCTAAAAACTGTTACAATTGATAACTGATGGCAATCCTATCTGCTGGCTCTATATGAGTGCCAATTCTGAAACAGCGTAACTCTTCTGGATAAAATCCACTTGGATACGACTGTCAAAAGTCGGGAGTAATGTTATTTGTTTTACACCCCAGTGGGCTGATAAAAAATATTTCTGGGTTTTATAAGTCCAGTTAAATTTACCAGTTAAATGTTTATTTGTCTCTTTGGCCAATCCTGTTCACAAAGGAACTTGGGGACGCACCCGCCAAGAAAAAGACAACATTCACCAATCAGTAAATGAAGAAAGGAGGTAAGACCGCTGGACGCCCTTTGATCAGGTCTGCAAGAAATAAACAAAACATTTAATGGAAAAATGCTACTATTATATATCTACATATATGCACACGGATGGGGACAAGATGATCTCTTATCCACTCTATTAGTCCTAATTAAAGTTAAAAGGCACACTGTGTTTTTAGCCTATCCTATCATGCGTCACTTTTCAGGTCAGATGAAAGTATGCAACCCGCCCCTTACGCGTGCTGTAACAATTAGCATACAATGGCAATTATTATTAACTTACCCATACGCGCACTTACATAAATATCGCCTGTCGTTAATAGCTATTAAATTGTCGACGTCTGTTGGTCATCGTATTAAATAATTATTAAATAATAGTCATTTACTATAAATACAGAAAATGAAATATAATGTGAATTCTATTCTGTCACTATCAGTAGTGCCTAGCATTTACTCAGTCAACTAATACGTCTCTTCTTGTGTGAGAAAGCGGGTGGTAAAATGAACATTAAACTGAACCTCTGGTAGAAAATAGCTACGCGTTATTATTATTTCACTGCTCTTAACAGCTAGAACTCTAAGTGAATTATAATGGTAAAAGCTTTAACACTTAAGCACTAATTTCTATTACCAGAACATCAGAATGACAATCCCCACGAATGCCATTAACACATCTTCCACAATGGTTCTAGACTACGTGTTTAGACTATCTGAAAAATTCTGAGTGATGACTGATAGCTGGTTTAGGAAGACAGTTTATATATCGTCATGGTTGCTCTGATCTAGAGATGATGCTACTTTTCACACTATAGTGCATAGCAGAAAATCAGAAGCATGAGTTCCCCAGATGAAAGTTTTCACGGTCGCTCTGTCGGGCGTTGCTAATCAACATCAGAGACTTAAAACCGTGTAACGGGGTTCTCGGAGATTTTGCCCGTATCTGAAGATCAAAGAGTTAACTCCCTTCTGTGTACGAACTTCAAAAAGGTCTGGTGTTTTTCACATGTGGTCTGTCAGTTATCCGATGATTGACAGATCAGCTCGCGTGAGAAACTTGATAAACAAACCAGATTCGCTCCCTGTTATGACTGGCAGGTCGCGAAAGTTGGTAAACAACTTCGTTTGTTTATGTTCAAGGAAAAGAGGTGTGGATGAAGAATAAGCTTGTGTGAGTAAGACAGGCAGAAAAATACATGGTTTTGCTAGCAAATCATAGAATGCTATGAGGTCATGAAAGACTGTCAGATACTGTAGGCTATATTTCCATTATACGTCACAGTGGTTCCCAACCTTTTTACATCTGAAGACCACTTTTCCAATTACATATAAGTTGCAGGCCACCAGCTTATATGTAATATCGCAATACCATAAACACTTAACTGTTTTTATTCAATAGTTGTTAATTATTTGCCAGATGACAAGGAACTTGTAAGGTAATAGAAATGAAACATAAATCATACATACAATTTATTGGTTACATACATTTTGGTTAAATATTATATATTCATACAATTCAATAGTAAAAAATTACAAAATATTCAATGGGAACCTTGTGCTTGCATTTCGCTCACTAGAACTTCAATATTAGGCTTCATAGAAGTTAAAGACAGTCTCAAAGCTGGTTCTGCTTGCAGTTTCTGTGTTTTGTTTTTATAGCACTAAAACTAGGGAGAATCAGAGCAAAATCAAAGACACTTAATATCAAATCGATAATGCAGCCGCTGACCACTTGATAATGCGCTGTGGTGTGTAGGGAGATGGGAGGATAGATAGAAGAAATAAAAGAGAGTACCAATCTCTTCCACCGCGTCTTTTGACTCGCTGTAGGTGATAGTCCGACACTTGTAGGAAGAAATATTTCAGGAGACTGAAATTTAAACTCTTCTCAGTTAAGTCAAGAAGCAAATCCCATCAAGGATCCTGAGTGTCTTCAGCCACACTTCTCCTGAGGTACTGATATGGCTCATGAGACCCCCAGCTGGTAATTAAGACATTGATTAACAAACAGTTAACTACCAAGCAATACAGAACATTTAGTGAAAAGAAAGAAACAACAGTGAAATTCTTTTCAATGAATATATACTAGACAAAGCTATATTGGTTACAGAAAAACATAAGAAAGAAAAAAAAATTTATATATGGTTATATGTATATAGTACTGAGTAAAGGGAGATAAAAAATAGTATATACAAAAGGTATGTTAATTATTAGGGTACACTTCACGATGGCTGAGGTGTATGTCCTAATTCTAATCACTGACTGGTATGACACAATATCTTTTAATAATTGGTCCGTTTTTGAAACCACTTATCCTAAATGTTGCTGCTGCTGTTATGACTGCACAATGTTACTGCAAGTTGTCTCCCCTGGCCAAGTTACTGGAGTAGTTCATAGCTGTATACAGCAAGGTTTTACTGCACAACTGAGAGTTCACCTGCCTTCATCACCACCAGGGAGCTAGGAGATACACACAAAGGAACAATCTATTTAGCTCTCTGGTTAGAGGCATTATTGTCCTGAGTGTGGTCTATAAACCAGTCTCAGATATCAGTCATATTATTACATAAATGACATGAACCAATGTTGGGCGCCATTCTTCGAGGTGCAAACATATAATATTAATAGGGTAGGGCATACACATATCATCAACTGTTGCTGTATGCTGCCAGGGACCTCAAGACGCAGCAATAGAGATCGCAGTCAGCGACTCATAGCTTGACTGCCTGCGTCAGGACCAGCGAACCAGAGCTGGTCAAGACCGTGCTCCACCTCCACGTGGTGGTCCTGGAAACAGTCTGCAGCAGTGCAGGCTGGCTGAGCGAGCACGGATCGCAATGGGAAGGCAAACCCGGTCCTAAAAAATGCCACGCAGAAGTCGGATGTGTCGACCGAAAGGTGCAGATATCACAGCTACGTTGTAAACAGACACAACGCAACCACCGTCCTTTTCAGGGCGAACGAAGAAGAAGTATGCTGCCAAGAAATGATGGAGTTATGCATTAAAGGCATACAAAGATCATACAACAGTAAATATATGAATTCCATAAAATATACAACCATTAAATAAAAGGTGAGGGCAGGGTAGTGCATATGCATTCTATGAAACAACCTGAAGGACATCAAAGGCATACAAAAATCATATAACAGTAAATATATGAATTCCATAAAATATACAACCATTAAATGAAAAGTATGTGCATAAAAGAAGGAACTGCATTAACTAAAAAGCAGTTCAAACATTAAAAAAAAAAAAAAAGAATTGCATACAAGGAGATAATAACTGAAAGCAGTTCAAACATTCAATACAAATAATTGCATACAAGAAGATACTGCATTCATTAATGGTAAATAAACAAAGTGCATAAAGAAGTAAAATAAATCCAGTTCAAGCTCACCCGCTTTGTTCCAAAATTGTAGTTTGGCTTCTCAAAGACGGCATATATAAGCAATGCTTTTGCACTCTGGTTTGACAAATTACAAGCTAGAAGGTTCCAGTACTAGAGTACTGGTCTATCTTCTCCGGGCTTACAGGGTGTGAGCGACGAACCCGCCGATTTCTTCTACATTAATACATTTAACAAAGCGGGCATTGATGAGTCACCGTGTCTAAGTCACCTGGAAATTCCAGCAGTCCTTTGTTGAGCCCTTCACTGAGTGACCTGCGGATAGCGACGGGTCACTGGAAAATCCCTGGCCTACTGGGTCATGCTCGCAACACTGGGGGGAGGGGGGGGGCGCAAAATACCAGAGAGGGAGAAGGGGTTAGCGAATAGATAGAGAGAACTTGGCGAATAGGGAAGAATTTCGCGACAGCGGCCCGTATGTGGTCCACTGACCACAGGTTGGGAACTACTGATCTAGGTCACTCATCAAGGTTGTAATATCTTAATTTCAGTTTTTTTTCCTCACATTTTAAAGTCTGGTATAAAATTCTTCTTCATTTCAGTAAACGATTTTTTTCATGGAAGTTGTTGCACGAAACGTGGATGATGTTTGTGGATATTTATTTTCTTGCTCTCATTGTCAGTTTGAATGATTGCTGATATCACATTTTAGGTCCCATGTACAGTACTTTCTTGTTGCAAAAAGATGGCAGTCATATTGTGCAGCTTTTAAAAAAATAAGCTGAAATCTAATTAAATATGCTGTTCTGCCCCAAATTTGCACTGTCACTTAAGTGAGCAAACACTACCAAAAGTAAAAAAAAAAAAATTAGCGTAGAGTAACGTCCCTTGATATAAGAGCAGACGACAATTTCTAATGCTAGTGGCAGAAACCTACATTCTGAGGGTCATCAAGGTCTGTATTATTTTGTTTGGTGTTTTCAAAGTCAAAGTGTATGTTAATTTCACAGCTTTAGAATGAAGGAAATCAAACATGTTCCAACATTTCTAAAACCTTGAACATTCCTGAGCGGACTGTCTACAGAGTTGTGAGTAAATTAAAAGCAGGTAATGGAATCGAGCGAAAAGAAGGTAGTGGGAGGCCAAGAATTTTGGTCACAAAGGACCATCGGTGTCTCGCCCAAATCGTTCGGGGTGGGCCAATGAAGAGTGTAGAAAAATACTACAGCAGCGCATGATCGAGTTGGGAAGCCCAGAGGTATCTAATGCTACTGTCAACCGGGAGCTACACAGGATGAATTACACAAAAAAGCGGGTAATTCGTCACCATTGCTCACAGAGACTCACAAACAGATGCGCTTGAACTGGTGCCACGAACACCAAAATTTGTCATGGGACAATGTGATTTTTTCAGATGAATTGTTCTCTTTGGTCTTATCCTGCTCAAATAAATATTTGGACGAAAGGCTCTGTAACGCCTGTGTACCAGCGACCGAAACATACCTAGAAATTCCATCTTTTGGGAGGGGTGTCAGCAAGAGGTGCCACCCCACTGTGTGTTTTCACAGGAATTCTCACGAAAGAAAGGTACATCGACATACTAGAGGGACACCTTCTGCCATTTATGCAGGTCATGTACCCCGATGGGTGCACATTTCAACATGACAATGACCCAAATCATACAGCTCATACCCCCAAAGCATGGCTGCAAGAGAAGAATGTGATAGTGCTGAAGTGGCCCAGCAACAGTCCCGATCAAAACCCAATTGAAAACGTTTGGGCACTACTCAAGAATCATTTAAAAAAGAGTGGACTCAGAGACGTTGAACAATTGAAGAAGGTAGCTGAAAAATACTGGGACAGTCTGACTCTCAGTTACCTACAAACATTTGTGGGAAGTATGCCTCGCCGCATCCAGGCTTGCCTTGCTGGAGAAGGCAACATTATATTGTACTGAAACCACTGTTAATAGATAGGGGAGATACCAATCTTCCTCTGGACATACAGTTTTTATTATTATTTGCTTCTATGAGTGTGCTGCGTTGCGAAAATATGACTGCCATTTTTTTTGCAAAGTACTGTATATAATTGACCTATTGTTTGTTGGAGTTTTTGTGGTAATGATTTTTGTACAGGCTGGGGTAACCAACCCCATGCTTGAAACCCCCAACCCCCGGTTGCTTTTTGCGACATGCCTGGAATTACTTTGTCATGTTGATGTTAAATTATTTGAATTACTTGCTTTAGGTGATCTTGTCTTGTTCATATTGACATCTACTTATTTGAATGGTTTGTTTTGGATGACTTTGTCATGTTGATGTTGAAACTTTTTGGCTTACTGTTTCCACAGGACGGGATAGTTGGGCACATATCCTTTAGGGCCCCGATAACTCACTGACATGATTTCTTCTGATTTCCATGTTTCTCAGTGCAATGAAAACTTCTCTTACCCTTATTTTCATTCTTGTTTTGGTACCACCTGTGTTTTTCCAACTTTCCCTGTTTTGCTGCCATAGTCCACATCTTGTAGCGATGTGTGTCTCAGTTGTAGCTGTTTGTCTATCACTTTTAGTATCTTACTAGCATTAACCCATCAACATTGACAGGTTATTAATTATAGTGTGTTGTTTCTGTTACATGTATTACAGACGGTACTATCACTACTGTGGTCATTACATTGCAGGCGACCGTTATTAGATATTTGTAGTGAAAATTATATGGATGTATTAAATATGAAGACATGGAGTAACCTTACCTAAATGACATGTGGAGCAGTGATAATGATCTAATGGACCGTAAATTGACTAAATAACTAACATTTCTTTTATGACCACATGTCTCATAATTGTTCATGCATCTTTTAAAATCTTGCCCTGGTCGACTTACTGCCTCTGAGAACAACGTTTGAAGTTTGACAAAACTCCAGTTCATGAACTGTTTATCAATTGTGTTGTTGGCTTCTTTCCATAATCAAACTGTTCATGCACACCTTCATTTGCGCACTTTTCTATTTTCGGGAGAGTACATATAAGGGGAAACAATACAATTACTGTCTAACTTTCAACCACAGTTGCACCCCCTTAGCTGTGGTTGAAATTTAATGTACTCTCTCGAAAATAGAAAAAGTGCGCAATTGATGGTGTGCAAAATGTGACTGACCGAAGTACTTATGGCGGGAATTATAGTATTGAATCTCTCGGTATTTTCAGACTCAATTTTTTTTTTCGACCTCCCATCAAGTGTTCTCATTTTGTCTTGTATCTGGTTGCGGTTATGAGACTGAAGAGCCAAGTAGTTGGATGTGTCTACATTGTTAAGCTGTTCTGTCCAATGAATTCCATTTCTGTTGGCAGATGATGTTGTTTTCGCAACCCAGTCTATAGCCAATAAGAAGACTAATGGTAACAAGAGATATCCCTCAAGTTCACATCTTATAGTGTTCCATAGATTGTCAGTCGTGAAAGATTCTGCTTTTGAAGTCTTCATAAGTCTTTCTTATTAGTTTAATGAACGTACTGAGAACTCCATAATACTGTATTAGTCTCCTCAGCAGTTCTCAATCTAAACTGTTGAGTGCCTTTTTTATAATCAGATGTAAAGTGATGAGTTCATTTCCAGGCTGTGTTCAACTGTGGTGCTCAATGTGAATATCTGGTTAGTACTTTTAAGCTGTAAGGGATGATCCGGTTTAATATTGTTCCTGTCACTGATAATAACATTTTTACTCTTCCATTTGTACACTTTTGCAGCACTCCCTTCATTGGCTAATTGACCAGGTATCATTTCATCAAGTCCGCTGGTATTTCTTCTCTCAGAGTAATTTGTATAATGTCTCTGTAGCAATGTCAGTATCTGCTGTGATGGCCTCTGCTGCAATGGCATTATGTCAGCAGCTTTTCCAACTCTTAGAGGATGATGAGAAAGCACATATGCCATCATCAGTACCATTCCTGGAAAAACTCTGTGGAGATACAAAAAGCTTCAAGCTAACCACTGCTTTCTTTGAAAATATTCAAGTAGATGTCTGACAGTGTACGAAGAAGAAGACAAAGCAGCTTTCCATTGTCCTTGATATTACAGTTGGTTTACTAGTATTTGCCTTTTAATTTCTATTTGCTGTTGTGCAGGTCTCTCATATCTTTAAGCCACAGTGTCCTCTGTTTCTCGTACCAGCAAATGGTTAAATTGCATCTTGTCTTTTCTGATACTTTATAGTGTGTTTATTTGTACTGCCCATACGTTGCGGCTCTGGATCTTGTGTTTCTGTTTAAATCTGGTCTCTTATTTCAGTTTTCTTTTATCCCATTGATGGTTTCTGTTGTTTTCCATGGTTTGTCCTGTTCTCCTTCACCAGGGACTTCTCCACATGTTTCTTTCCATACATTTAAAAAAAATCTATTTTTGTGGTCTTTTGTATTTCTTTCATCATCTAGTTGTTAAAGCACCTGTTGCATTTTAAATAATATATCCTTAGATTTTTCTTGTGTTCCTGGTTTTCTAAGGTATACGACATGCAACTGATGTCTGTTGCTACGTATTGTTGTATATCTTCAGAGTTTCAACTTTGTTTTGGCTAACAGAAGATGGCTGTTCCTCTACATACCTTTACGCCTTGTAATGATGATCTTAACTTCTTGTTTATGCATATATGATTAGTCTGATTTTCTGTCTTAGCCAGGTGATATCCAAGTTACTTTGTGTATACTTTTATAAGGAAAAAAAAATGCTTCCCGTTATAGCAAGTTGATTTGAAGCACCGTGTATGAGTATTTTTCGTTCTTCGTTTATTGTTCGAAGTCCTTGTTTTTCTAGATCTCTTCAAAGCCGCTATGTCTGTTCCAGTCTTTGAAGATGGAAATGTAATGCTGTCTTTTCTTCCCTTTTTGTCCATGATATTTTGAAATCTGTTTAAAATTGTTCTTTCATGGTTTCATCTTTGTTCTTGTTTGGTGCCAACATTGAATGATGTTCATCTTTTTTTTTTTTCCTCTTTGGCAGTTGTGAACATTGGTGATATTAATCTGGGGGTGGGGGAGGGGTGCTTCCCATTCTGTGAATGCCATTGAGCACATGTTTTGACAGCATTATTGCCACACCATTCGTTCATTAAAATAGTTGCATATTCCTATTTCAGTTCAGTTTCTTCTTTTGCGTTCAGTTTTGTCTAGTTTTGCAGTCACAGAATGTTAGTTTTATATTTTACAATTTTTGCAGCCCCCCGTGCGGTTTTCCCATGTTCATGTAGTGTTTGAACATTCCAGATGCTGAAGCTGAATATTTTCCTAGAAAACAAAAAAAGGTTAGTCAGCATCCAGAAATCTTTTCGTCTTTCTCCTAATTGCTCCTTAATAGATACTTGATGATATTTGCGTGAATTACTTGATTACCTATTCATGCTGTTATTGCTTTTGGTCTTTGGTTTGAAGTTTCTTAAATTTGGGGTAGCCATTAAATATAATACAATTTATTCTTTTTTTTTTTAATTAAGATTTCTGTCACTTGTGTAATTATCTCTGTGTGTTTGTGTTTATTGCTCTCTGTTTGTCTCTTGTATTTTGTGTGGCCGACGAAGAGAGGTTTCCCTAAAGGTTCGTTATCCCGCTTTTGTTCCACAACGTGACGTACATACTACACCGTGAGGCTAAGAAACCCATGACCTTTAAATATTTTTAAAACTCGGCCGAAAATGACCCGATTATTATGAAATTTGGTACAAATGGTGAGAAAATGTTTACCCACATTTTGCCTATTTCATTTTGTGCTCAAAATGTCCGCCGCCAGCTGCAACAATTGCTCGAAGTCGGGTGCGCCACTTTCTCACTGACGCGTCAATTGTGCGCTGTTCTAGCTCATCCCATGCCTGCTTTATCCGCTCTCTTAGCTCATCTACGTTGCCAATTTTCTTTCGGTAGACATTCTCTTGCAAAACGCCACAAATCCCAAAGTCCACGGGGTTAAGATCTGGACTGTTTGGTGGCCAAAAATTCGGTTAGATGAATTCAGGTGTCGCCTTAGTGAGCAGCGCAACTGTATCCCTAGCACGATGAGCAGGCGCGCCGTCTTGCTGGAAGATGAAGAATTCTGACATTTCCCTCATGCCAGGAAGAAGGCACTTCATCAACAGTTCGTTGCGGTAGTAATCGCCATCTGTCTTGATACCAGGTTGAACAAAATGAATTCCAGTGCGGCCCAGTGATGAGACACCAACATAGACCATTACTGATTTGCTGAACGTTGGTTTCGCTCGCAGCAACCGGATTAGCAGATATGTTTCTTTTTCTTGTGACAACCGGTGCATACACCCGATCGTTCTGACTATTGGTAGGCCGAGCAACAGTAAAAAGTTTTTCATCCGTGAAAAATATGAAACTCACTTTATGCTCTGGGAAGCGACGCAAAAGATGTTGGCACCGGGAAAGCATTGACTCTTTGTTCCGTTCATCAAATCTGTCGCCCGATGTTTCTTCAAACGTTTTAACTTAACTTCCTTTTTGATGATTTTGCCCACGGATCTTTGAGAAGCGCCTATATGACGAGCAGTTTGACGTTGGGAAAGATGTGTTTGCGGACATCCTTCTTGACTTTGCACAAGCTCGTTAACAGCATTGATGTTGTCATCGGTGAGCACAGCGCGTGTTCGGTCAGTGCCTTTACGACTTTCAACAGTGCCGGCTTGGTCTATCTTTTGCAAAGGATATGTCAGTCCGCCTAAAGTCCATCCTTTGTTTGGAAACTCCTTTTAAGAAGTCGTTTCGCACCATAATTTTTGTTTTGTCGAAGAAATTTGATTGCCGTGTTGTCTTCTTCAGAGAACGCTATTTTGCAGCAGAGGAATTACAGTTGTATGCAGCGCCACCTGCAAGGCGTACAATTCGTTGCGCGACATTTGAAATTCGAAGTTCGAGAAGGGATATTGTTATCATAATTGTCACCAACTTTCATAATAATCGAGTCATTTTCAGCCGAGTTTTAAAAAATATTTAAAGGTCATGGATTTCTTTGCCTCACGGTGTATTTTCTGGCTGTTAGACCTAGTTGGACAGCGCACTCACAGAGGTCCCACACTCGGGGGTTCCCACCTCCACCTTTGAAAAAAAGAAAGAAACGAAGTAAATTTCAAATCAGATATCAGGATTATATGCGATCATACTGTATGATAGGAGAGGCTCAGCCCGAAATTTCCCTAGCCTAAGAATTGTTTCATTTTTTTTCTCCTGTCACAAGGGTAATGGTGGATACTACCGTAGGGGAGTGAAGTGTTAGAGACTTCACTATACTAGGTCCAGCATCGAGAGGTGGGGTGACTAATTCTCTTCCTCGCTGCCTTTTCCTTCCCTAACTCAAATCCAGTGGCGTATCCTGGTAATGCGAGCTAGGCGTGCTGCTACTTAAAATGAATATGTACGCCTACTATTTAACTTCTTCCCCTCTTAATTTAAAAACCAACTACTGTATATTCAATTACGCAACGATAGTTATTAGGGGTATATGTCAATTATCTCCGAAATACTAATTAACTTACAACTTGAAACTCACTGTCACTGTAATAATCTGCATTCCCGCAACTAACAAAAATTAATCACAAAAAACACTGGACGGACACAGCCGATTTTTACAACTCGAGAGCTGCAAGACCACCGCACGCATGTTCGTATTGTATTGACGTATCTGGCCATGACCCCGATCCACACAAACCAGTCTTCAAACGTAAAACCGAAAGGTGCAGCACGCATAGTGACGGAATTACCCGAGAAACTTCGGGCGATTGCTACCAACCAAAAAAAACTGCACTATAAAACGCGTCTGGGAAACTGAAACTAGATATACTCGTAGATTCTATGCGGGAAAATCCGTTATCCTGATGCGTGCGGTCCGAAAGCAGAACATTATAAGAGAAATATTTTATAGAATTATACATTAAATTTTTATTTTCCTTCGGGCATAGGTGTGCGCAGCACGCACACCACACATAGAGAATACGCCACTGCTCAAATCCAGTTACCAGCCGGGTAGACGGGCGTGATTCGAACCTTTGCCTCGAGAGACCAGCGCTCTTACCACTCTGTCAGTCGGACGCCAGTGTGTGTTTATTAAAAAAAAAAAAAATAGGAAACGCTAATGCGTCTTACTAGGATAAAAGACAAAGAACATTGCCTACGTTGCGGCCACATGGCCTTCGTCGGAGAAAGGAAAAAAGGCGATGGCTAAGTAAGAGGCGTGAAAAAAATAAATAGGAAAAAATTAAAAGTATATCACCCGGTCGAATAAGCCACCATGTGTTGATATACAAAATTGCTTCCGTGTGATAATTTCCTCCATCGCTAGAGATCTGCCAGGTGAACTAGCGGCAGATTGCGACAGGCCGTGTGCCGACTCAAGCCTAAGAGTTTTCAGAATAAGGACTGCCTTGTAATGCTATCAGCAGGTTTCCTTAACTCTTTGACTCCGGAACAACGCTCATAGCGGTGGTCAGATTTGACATCCGTGCCGAAACAACGTTGTAAGCGTTGTTTTAAGTCATGAACAAAAATTACGGCACAGGGTGGAAAATAATTGCGGAGTCAAAGAGTTAAACGTTTGTACTTTCGATCCATCGCATCGTAATTTCTTCATCTCGTGTGACTCTTTCCGTTAGTTTCCGTATTGACGATCATACCACTGTTAAGTCATGTTTTTGAGTGGGAGTTAGTGTTTGGGATTTTTATGTACGGGTCTGATTTTTTATAGACACGCTAGTAAGCACGTTTAAAGTTATGAGATGATTTTTTATTTGGGTGCTTGAACATAGCTCAACTGAGTATGTGTTAGTTTTTTTTTAACATAAAGAAAGTGTTCAAATGTTCTGAGTAGTTGGGGGAGAGATACGGGTGAGCTGAGCTCACATCTCAAGCTGTTAGTTCGCGCTTGAGTGAAGATGTACTGAGTTGTATTGAGAAACAATAATCTCGGTTATTAGGTATCTGGCAGAGCTTCGAGACGGTTTTTATAGTCTCGCTAGTGTGTCCAGAGTGTTTTTTGAAGGGAAGAGATTCAATATATTATTAATGCCATGGATTATACCGGCTATTACCATTTATAATGAATTGCTGTTAATGCAACCAATTTCTGATGGATTATATGTACTTTCACAATTTATGACGAGTTGCTGTTTTCTGCAACCTATTTGCCATGGATTATACCTGCTGTTCTAACTTGTGATGTCGATGTTGCTGTCGTATTAATAAACTGTGTAATAGTTGAAAACTTAATTCGCATTATCCGTTGGTCTATTTCCTGACCTAACGTTACTGTTGTGTGGGTGACATCAGAGACATACGAATTGAAAGAACTCACGACATTCGCCCATTATACGAGGAGCGTTCAGAAAGTAATGCACCACATCGTTTTTCTCAGCTAATAATGAAGATAGAAGCATGAAATTTTGCACACTTCAAATATGGCATGTGCCAACTGTGTGCACCAAATTGCACCGCAACCGGCCAGATAATACGGCTGCCCTAAACCGTTGAAATGGAGCGTGTTAGCAACTTACGTTATAAGCAGTGAATTGTGATAGAATTTCTCGTCTCAGAGAAGGAAACTGTTGTGAACATTCACAAGCGTCTATGTGATGTGTATGGGAGTTTTGCAGTCGACAGGAGTACAGCCAGTCAGAGAATCAAAGAATCAGGAAGTGGTGATACGGAGCTGCTTGATCGGCCGCGCTGTGGACGTCCTGCCACAGCCACCAACGCAGAAATGTTGAAATGCGCTGAGGGCATTATTCTTACTGATAGGCGAATCACTACTTAACAATTGGCCTTACAGCTGTCAGTCAGCATTGGTAGTGCAAATGCAGTTATAAAAACTCTCGGATTTTCTAAGGTTTGCGCAAGATGGGTTCCTCGAAGTCTCTCAAATGACCACCGATTGCAAAGGAAAGCAATTTCTTCTGAATTGTTGGAGCGTTTCAATGCTGATGGAGAGAACTTTTTGGCTAAGATCGTTACAGGTGACGAAACCTGGGCACATCATTTTGAACCTGAGACAAAAAGACAGTCAATGGAGTGGCATCATCCGCAATCACCACGAAGAAAGAAATTCAAGACAATTCCTTCAGCTGGAAAGGTCATGATCACTGTCTTTTGGGACATTGAAGGTGTGATTCTTGTGGACGTTATGCCAAGAGGAGAGACAATCAATTCGCAAGCTTACATCAAGACATTGAAAAAACTCAATCAACGTTTTCGCAGAGTTCGGCCGCACAAGAATCCAGCAGACCTGCTTCTCCTTCACGACAATGCCCGCCCTCACACAAGTCTGGCAACACGGGAAGCAATCACCAAATTGGGTTGCACTGTACTACCCCATCCACTCATAAGTCCCGATTTTGCACCCTCTGATTTTCATCTATTTGGTCCACTTAAAGATGCACTCCGTGGGACAAGATTTGAAGATGATGAAGGAGTGATTCATGCAGCGAAAAAATGGCTACATGATCAAGACAAAATCTGGTACGGGCTAGGAATACATGCACTTGTTTCGTGCTGGCATAAAGCCGTACAAGTTGATGGGGATTATGTTGAATAATACCGATGTTTACATGACATATCCATGTATATTGTGTATAAATTTCATGCTTTTTTAATAAACAGCTCCTGAGAAAAACGATGTGGTGCATTACTTTCTGAACGCCCCTCGTATTTACACACCTGTCGGCCACTAACAGTAAGCCCGACATTGCTGACGTCAACCTTGTCAGCTGTGCCAGACAATAGCACTATCTCTTTCATACAACCCCCACACATACACCAACAGAAGTGGCAGCCAAAAGAGTCATGCAACAACCACATTGTCTTAATCCTTCTAGTCTCCGCCTGATTTAGACTACGTGTTTCCTGCTTAGCTCTCACTTTCTTTCCGTTCCCCGACGAAGGCCCTATGGCCGCAACGTTGAATATTTTCTTCATCTTTTGTCCTAGTAAAACGAATTACCTATTTTCAATTTTTTCCCCCCTTCACATCCATCTACCATAGTTTCCGCTAGCACTCATTTAGGGAAAGTCTGCAGCTTATTGGTTGTAGTTGTCCGCATTTCAGAGCAAATACAGTGGGATCGTTTTGAATTGTAAATTCATATTTGTCTGATTTCCATTTAATTTCCCTACGCTGTAAAATGCTCTCTCTTCTTATGTACCATCGTTTTGATATCACTTTAAGTCCCTGAACCTTTATTTTGTGTTACTGAAGTTACTGTGTGTATTGTAGTGTATTTAAAAACATCGCCGAACACGCTTTTCTTACTTGCTTTGTTATGTAACCGTACAGTTCGTCACAAAACCCAGTCGTTCTAACGCTTCAGACCCCCCTCTCCGAGTGAGATTCTAATTTTAGCCTCAATCGCTGTTTCTGTGCTAGTAGGTTTCTAGGTTGGTGACCCTCACGTGGTGTGCCCGGTTCTCGTTTGTGCTCCCGCAAGAGTGGGTTTTATTTTTTTTTATTTGTCTCGCGAGCAGCGGGAGGTCTTGTCTCATATATGTCTCTCCCACCCCGCTGACGTATTTTAACAATTTTTTGTGTTTTAACAAATTAGTAGTGATTGAGTAGCAATATGGAGAGAGAGACCGTTGGCCTGAAATAATTCAGCAATGCAGGAGGACGATATGAGGGCTGTTTCTTACAAATTCAGTCGGTCGGAAGCAAAACAATAGCAATAACTTATCGGTCTTGGCAGACCTGGTTGTTGATCGTTCTTTGGTATTTGGTGACCTAGTGACCTGAATTTATTTTTCAGTGGACTAGTGAAGTTACACTACTTGTACTGCTCGATGACTACTGCTCTCGTTCAGCTGCTAACTTGTACTGCGTGCTTGTGTACGAGCACTGTTCGCTACTAGGACCAGTAGAGTACTTCGGGGAAGTTCTAGAACGTCCATAATGTGGGTCAGCAAGGATTGTTGGTCAGCTTCTGTAAGGAACGGTGATGTTGTGAATCGACGTTTGTTCTAGTGTGGTTAATTATTTAAAACATTCTTTTTCGACATCTTCACCTTCATGTGAGAATTCCTGTCACGTTTTCATCAGTAGCAGAGATGTTAATTGATATTCAAGAGTGCATTAATTAAAGAGAACTGTAACTGTGATTGGTTTTTCTGTTTGTGGTTGAATCATAGAATTGGGGGATTTGCGCCGAATTTAGCCCAAATGGTTATCGATACGTCAACAGAACTTCCGATTCACATCTACCCCGACTTGGTTTTGTTTTTCGTTTCTATAATTAATTTTAAATAGCTCGACAGATAATACGGGTTTTCGATTAGCGTTATTCGTTATTGTTGTGCGATTTCTAGCTGCTTGTTTTTTGTTTTTAAAAAAAGCGTACCAAAACAACAAAAAGCAAGTTTAACACTGGAAACAGCGTTACAGTCAGTGTCGTAGATTTTGGATAGGAGTATTAAGACTTGGGTTTGGTCCCTTCTGAATAGGTTGGAATGAGTGATAGTCACGGTGAGAGTTAGAAAAATGAAATAGATTCCACGAGTGGTGAGATGATAGACTGTGGTATAGACGCTGTCGCTGAAAGCGAAAAGAATTCTTCTCCCTCTCACCTATCCTCTACGACGGCTTTTTTACAGAGTCCGACAGTCTAAACCACATATATATTACATATAATTCTATCTACTCACGGGCACGCACATACACGTGACGACAGTTAAACACACAGTCTTGGAAAATCTATAACAATGATTAGATATATATTTGGGATCGAGCTGACCAACGCACTGATTTTGTCCAAGAGAGATTTTTATTATTATCATAAAAAAAAAATCTCTCACAACACCAAAAATTTCATCAAGGAAAAACATATACAAATAGTCATAAAATTCAAGAAAATGCTACAAGGATGATAGCCCGTTAAAATCTTACTCTAGGTTTAGCCCACAGCCCCGCTAAGAGAACAGATGATGGCCCAAAGAGTTATAGATACGTAGGGTTGAGGCTAAGAGTTTTTCTTCTTTTCTCGTAAATGTATGCACAGAGTTGAATAATCTGATTTAGCCTAAGAAGTAAAGAAACTCTAGCAAATAGTAACAAATTCTGCAGGTTAAACAAAAAGAATTAAGACAGTAAATGTGGGACGATAATACGCCGGTAAAATAACACTCAGACCTGTGTACTCTCATTCATCCAGCCATGGCCTTTCTTACACATGTATACTCACAACTTTGCTCGCTGCCTCTGGGAACATACTAATTCTAGGACCTTCACACAGACCCGAAGATGCAGTCCTTGACCAAGAAATCCCCAGTTCCAAAAGACGTACTAAACTCTCAGGGAACGATTCCTTGGGGGTTCTAATTTCTTCGAATGTCTGATTAAGTCACATAAAATTTGTCCAGGCACGAAAGTTAGCAGAGCACAATGTCATTAGCTTTGGATTCTAGAATTAAGGAATGTCAGATCGGTGTCTACTTCCCGGAAGGTACTCTAGTTGGTCACCACAATACTAGTCACAATCTCTGTCGGGATGGTTTAATGTTTCTTGTAATATTCTCGCCGCCAGGCAGCATGTACATTTAAATTTGTGGAGCAATATCATCTCATCTCAACCCATAACCCGTCATGGGTCGTAGGGGTGCCATGGTGGAAGCATCAGCAGACAGGGTCCTCCACTGCTCTCTATTCTCAGCAATGCGTACAAGTGTGGAGAAACCGTGTCCTGCCCATTCTTTGATGTTATCAGCCCAGGATTTTCTTTGCCTTCCTCTTCTCCGTTTACCTTCGACTGTTCCCTGGAGGATCGTTTTCGAAAGGGAGTCATGACGAGTTACATGCCCAAACCAGGCAAGCTTTCGACGTTTCACTATTGACAAAAGTGGTTCTTGATGGCCTGCATAGGTGTTTATCTTCTCTCTAACATAGACATTTGTTTTGTGCTCTTTATAGCAAATGCGCAAAATTCTTCTGTAACATTTATGCTCGAAAGCCTGAATCCTTCGCTCCGTATCTGCAGTGAGTGTCCAGCCCTCACACCCATACAAGAGAATAGATAATACAAGTGATTTGTATAATTTGATCTTCACAGGAAAACTGATGTTACTTTTCCAGATCACATTCAACCTTGTCATGGCAGCTGAGGCCATCTCAAGTCTTGTCTTGATTTCTTTATTTGATCTTCCATCACTACATATAGTGGACCCGAGATATTTAAAGGTGTTAACTTCTTCTAACGTTTGCCCATTTAACGTAATGTTGGTCGGAACATGTTTCTTATGGCTATTCACCAATATCTTGCTTTTTTCTATATTAATTTCCATCCCATATGTTCTTGTTACTTTCTCCAGTCTAGAGGTAAGGTCTTGAAGTTCTGATTCTGTTCCAGCTATCAGATCAATATCATCAGCAAAACGTAGATTACACAGAGGTCGGCCTCCAATCGATATGGTTGATTTATAATCGTAGAGAGCCTCCTGCATAATATGTTCTAGATAAATGTTAAAGAGCACTGGTGACAGGATACATCCCTGGCGAACTCCTACAGTTGTTTTGAAAAATTCTCCAATGTCATTGCTTGCAAAAACAGCACTGCTTGCGTCCTTGTATAGTGCTTCAATGATATCTATGATGTTGGTATCAAAATTGAATTTTCTCATTATTTGCCATAAACCTTCATGCCAGACTCGATCGAAGGCTTTTGTGAAATCGATGAAGTTATGGTATAAATCATGTTGATGCTGGAGATGTTTTTCGATCAGTAATCTAATATTGAAGATTTGTTCTGAGGTACTTCTTTTTGGTCTAAAGCCAGCCTGTTCCTCTGACAAGATTTCTTCTGATTTCTGTTTTATTCTGTTCAAAAGTATCCTTAACATCACCTTACTTGGATGACTAATAAGGCTAATGGTTCTGTAGTTCTTGCACATTTTTTAGATTTCCTTTCTTTGGAAGCGGTATTACTAATGACTGCGTCCATTCTTTTGGCCATTTTTTTGTACTCCATATCTTCTGGCAAATTGTTGTCATGATTTTTTACTATATCTGGTCCTCCATATTTCAAGAGCTCTGCTGGTATATTATCCACACCCGGTGACTTCCCTCCTTTCATCGAACATATAGCCTCTTCCACTTCTTCCCGTAGTATTGCTGCATTTCCGAGTTCTCTGTTTTCGCACTTAATGTTGTTTAATATGACTTGCTCAAAAGCCCAATATATATATTTCTAGTCTTTAGAAACCGTTAGTGGGATTGCTATTACTGTCTCTCTCTGATGGCTTATGCACTGTCAGACCCGTGTTACTTGAAACAAAAAAAAACCCCACGTGGTTAAAGATAGGAAATGTCTATGCTTCTCACAAATATGTCTCTCAGGCTACTAAACGCTGGCAAGTTGGGTACCACCGTTTCACTATATAAAAGAAAGAACACATATCAAATAATTTACATATATGTACTCAATATAACTTACATTTTAAATAGCAAGCCGACCGCTTGACTTATAATTAAAACTTCCCATAAAGTAAGTTATATAAAAATCAATCATCAGGAATTTAGGAATATCTTCGTATTCCGTCACTATTCACTGATGTAGCATCTAGCATTTATAAGTTAGTTATTAAAACAGTTTCGACTGAGTATTTAACAGTTAAATTAAACTTATTTCAGCTACTAGTTTAGTAAGCTAAAAATATAATTTATTTTGTATTTCCACTGCAACTCGACGATTAAAGAAATAACAAACTATCAAAATATTCACTCTGCACACAGAACTAGTTTAAAATGGAATCGGCGATTTTAACACTAAATCACTTCACAAAACTAGATATCTATTATATATAATATTAATATACCTCAACCACAGAATTACTAAGAACGTTAAACCACTTCGACCAAACTAAGGCCATCTCTATTTACAGAGATTATTTAGAAATCGAACGAAGGTTGTTCTAGTCTAACTGCAAAGTTACTGAGTGAAATGAAATAGTTTCAAACGTGGGTTAATATTTTAAACAGACAAAGGATGAACTATCTCCCCCGCGCCGATCTCTCCCCCTTCTCATAACAGCTACGTTATACTTAGAGGCGTGTCGTAACTGCCACCGGGCGACCATGGCCCACAGTGAGCGCCGTGTCAGTTTGGGATTTTTCAGACAAATGTCTGAATACTGACCGGTGCAGATGTAAAGTATCACACCTCACCGGGACTTATGCCGAGAAGAAGCTCGCGCGCTCGGTGAGAAAAATGTAGACGATTGTCTACGTCCTATGTTCAGCGAACCGACTTATCACGCCTTCTGACGCCCTGCAGCCCTGATATCTACGTAATATCGTCCTAGCGCGATTCTCAGTTTTGAGAAAGAAACAGGTAAAGTTTAAAAATACTGAAGAAAATATTTTTCGCAACCGAGTGATGCGAAAAATACAGGAAAAACAAGTATGGAAAGAATATAACTGAAAGGATTAGGGTGAGAGAATAGGAAGAAGATGTAGGTAATTTAATGACATAAAGACCTACGTGACAGTCAGCGATTTAGCGTTAGGATTTAGGCGTAGAATGCAGAGACAACAATACTCTCAAACGCTTACCTTAACTCGGTTCAAATAAACAACAGCGGACCGTTCGTTCAATGCGGCCCTTAAAAAAAAAAATAATTCAGGGGCGCAGTAAAAATGGGCAATGATTAGGTTTAGGTATACTAACCCTAACCTTAATCCTAACCCTAACGACTATATTCCATGTATCATCTTTTTCTTACATTCATAAAGAAATTGGATTCCTTCCTTCTAATGTGAGTTCTAATGTGCTTCCATTGCTATGTGGCATCTTTACAGGACATCCTCATGACTCTTGTTAGCTGTCTACGGTGTTCTTACACAAATGTCTGCAGTATCATCTGTGTGACCCTGGTTGTCTGCAGTATCATCTGTGTGACCCTGGTTGTCTGCAGTATCATCTGTGTGACCCTGGTTGTCTGCAGTATCATCTGTGTGACCCTGCAGTGATTTTCCTACTTGTTTACTAATTGTCCGTGACTCACTTCCGTAAGTCAGTGTTCTTTTTCTTACTTCCATTGACAAAGAGTTGTTGCCATACAAACTTCATGTTAAGGGCGTAAGTCAGTGTTCTCTTTCTTACTTCCATTGACAAAGAGTTGTTGCCATACAAACTTCATGTTAAGGGCGTAAGTCAGTGTTCTCTTTCTTACTTCCATTGACAAAGAGTTGTTGCAATACAAACTTCATGTTAAGTTGCTAAACACACACACACCCCGTATCTGCGGCCCTGAAGGGAAGTATTGTTACAGTGGATGGTTAGAATTATTCGTATATTTCACTTTGGGAAAAAAAATAAAGACTAAAAATGCAGGGTGTCTCAAAATATGACTTCACTGTTTAATTGGCCGTAGTTCATTATTTTCTAGACATCAGGAAATATATAAGATTTGTATAAGCAAATAGCTGTCTGTAACATTTTGACCACTTGAATTAATAATTTAACCTTCGTAAGCAACTGCTACATTGTATAATTTATTTGTAATTTTTTATGTGTAATAAATGTGATAATGTTAATAGTACATAGTCTTTTTTTCAGAAACCCTGTAGTTCTTAGAATGTCCGATTTTTTTTAGAGTGATTAAAGCGTTGGCCTCCAGCGGCAAAGATACCGGGTTCAGAATTCAAAGCACGGTACATTATGTTCCGTTCTTCCCTCCTGCAGATGGGTACCTGACGTGCTCTTGAATTAGGGAAGACAAAGACAGTGAGTAAGGGAACAATTCATCTCACCTTGACTTAGCATAGTGAACTGTTTTAGTATGGTGAAGTCTGTAACACTACCATTTTTTCCTGCAGTTCTTAATTTACTGCGGCTGATGTGAGGGAAGTGCCATGTACATTGTTGCTTTAATAAAGGTAGTTATTTTGCTGACAGCAGTCTGTACACATTTCAGGTTAATCTGCCATTGTGCATCTGTCTCTTCCTGTGCTTCTCTCCAGTGACCCGGTTGTCTGCATATATGTATATCTGTCATTTGCTGCAGCCAACTAACCTATTGTCTAACTATCCGTTCATCAGTGTATCTGCTTCTGACTCGCTCTGTGTAAGCTAACGTGTGTATGCGTGTGTATGTATGCGTGAGTTTGTATGGAATTAAAGTCCTCTTCTTCTTGGGGCCTTAGCCCTGACTGACAGAGCAGTCAGTGGCCATCACGCCTACTGGCGTCTTGTAGGGCTGCAAAAAACTGTCCCCATTTTGCTCGGTCGGTGGCCATCCTTCCTGCAGTGCCCAACGACGCTTTGCATTTCAGCCTTCACTGTTCTCTGCCAGGTTGTCTTTTGGTCCGCCTCTCTTTCGCCGTCCTTCTGGGGTCCATAGCATTAGCAGTTCTGGTGATGGTATCAGGATCCCTTCTGAGGATATGGCCAACCCAGTTCCAGCGTCTGCCTGCAATGATGGTGTGTATGCCTGTTTGACTGCACCGTGTAAGCAGTTCCTGATTGGAGATGGTAGGAATTATATTATGTAGCTAGAATTTGAGTTTGTGACTGGCTGAGCGGTTAGAGCGCCTGCCTTTCGCAACAAAGATACTGGGTTCTAGGATCGGAAGCTGTGTCTGCTGTGGGGACCATTTTTTAACTTAAATTTAAGTTGTGCTCTTGAGCCAGCGTCAGCAAGGTTGCGCCATAGCAGATTAAACCATAGGGAACTGAAGTGTTAGAAACTTCACTGTACTAAGTCTGAGGGAAGTGAAGTGTTAGAAACTTCACTGTACTAAGTCTGATGGAAGTGAAGTGTTAGAAACTTCACTGTACTAAGTCTGATGGAAGTGAACGGTTAGAAACTTCACTGTACTAAGTCTGATGGAAGTGAAGTGTTAAAAACTTCACTGTACTAAGTCTGATGGAAGTGAAGTGTTAGAAACTTCACTGTACTAAGTCTGATGGAAGTGAAGTGTTAGAAACTTCACTGTACTAAGTCTGAGGGAAGTGAAGGGTTAGAAACTTCACTGTACTAAGTCTGAGGGAATTGAAGTGTTAGAAACTTCACTGTACTAAGTCTGAGGGAATTGAAGTGTTAGAAACTTCACTGTACTAAGTCTGATGGAAGATAAGTGTTATAAACTTCACTGTACTAAGTCTGATGGAAGTGAAGTGTTATAAACTTCACTGTACTAAGTCTGATGGAAGTGAAGTGTTAGAAACTTCACTGTACTAAGTCTGATGGAAGTGAAGTGTTAGAAACTTCACTGTACTAAGTCTGATATTTATGAGCTGGCTTCCTTTGCCTTCCCTAACTCTGTAGCAGAATCTACTATCTGTTTAAAGTTAAGTAGTCTGTAGCGCAATGTGCTGCTTGGTTCCCAACCCGGTAACTTTGCCTCCAGGCGCAAGTTCTCCCCCACTCTGCCACTCGTACGTCAGCAAAGTTATCTTTAATTAACCCAATGTGTTTTGGTCCTCTCAAGTGTTATGTAAATAATAATAAATAAAATACAGTTTAAAAATTGAGGATGAAATTGTAAAGCATGTAATAACATGACTCGAGCTAAATGATTCATCGGATAGGAATTCTTTTTTTTTGTCCTCGCTCAAAGAGTGGGCTCGGCGTCCCAAACCGCTTTGTATTTATATCACTCTGGACGTATTTCATTCCTTTCAAATACGGTGAATTGTGTGGAAAGTCTTGTTAAATCAGCAGTTAACTCTTCAGATTTACGTGTGAAAATCTGCTTGTGTTTTGCGGTGATGAAGCATTCTGTATGGTCTGTCGCGATGATCCCGTTCAAGATTTTAACTCGACTTGGATGGGCCATAACTCTCGGTCATAGGGACACAACGACGGTTGAGCCGATGAGCGCGTGGCTTGTAGTCGACACTTTTGTATGTTCAGTTTGTAGTCGACACTTGTGTATGTTCAGTTTGTAGTCGACACTTGTGTATGTTCAGTTTGTAGTCGACACTTGTGTATGTTCAATTTGGTATAGGTAGATGTGTCCATTCTTTTATTTGGTCAGTCCATTTATTTTCTGTATGTTTTATTTTCTTTTTCCTGGTATTATACCTTGAAGGAAAATCTTTGGTAGCTCATTTGATGTTGTTATGTTGCCGTACCATGTCAGTTTTATTGTTGTGAGTTCTTCAGAGATTATGTGGTCTAATTTTGGAGTTATTCTGTTGAGTATGACTTGTTGCATTAATTTTCATGGGTGGCTGATTACACTCCTAGCTCTGTTGTAGTTTTTGGCAAAGATGTGGATTTCCTTCTGTGATATTGTAATTATTGTGACTTGAATCCACGAATGCAGGAAAGGTTATATGACTGCACTTGAAGAAACATCCTTACAATACGTAGAATCGTACAGGTATATTGGCAGAGATGGATGAACAAATCGTGATATCAAAATAAGGAAACACAAATCAAGATACGTAAATAACAAGAAATCAAGTCCAACACAGAAGTTAGAATATTCAGCGGGACAAGTACACCCAATAGTGTGGCTCTGCAATATGAACCAAAAAAAAAAAATCTACAGACTTTCATAAATGGATGCATGCGTATAACAGAAGGATTCAAGAACCATTCTACGGTACGTATGTCAAGGTCACCATCGTGACACTGATGGCAAAACCAGACAAATGCCAGTGGAACAAGCGATGCGAAGAGGACGCTGGCGATGGATCGGACAGACATTGAGAAAACCTGTTGACAGCATTCCCAGGCAGTCGCAGGGTAAGAGAAATAGAGGTGGACTGAAGACGACACGGAGAAGAGAACCGGAAATGAAAATGATAAAGAAGACATGGACAGATCTTGGAGCTGGTGGCACGTGACAGGAGGACTTGGTATGTGTTGTTATTGTGAAGGCCTATGTTTCTTGGGGAAATAAAGGGTATTGATTGGTTGATTGAAGCCAACCGGTTGAAACGGGAAGAGAAGATTGCAACATTACCAGTTGTATAGTTTTATTTTGTATTTTTCAGTCAGTCATGTTTCTCTTCGCCCATAGCTTCCGTGCTTCATTGAATGCGGATACCTTTGAACTGCTTTCAGCAAGTGAAAGTAAGGATCCCGTTACACACCCACTGAGGTATATTGTGAATATTTTGTTAGGCCCATATTTTCTTGATTTATCGGCACACTAGGGGTGATGTGGTCAGCATCACGCCGGCCGCCTTAACCTTCCAAGAGTTGTTCTGGTACCCATTTCGTGAGGTTGGGTCGACCCCGGAGCCGTTTGTGGTCTAAAAAATCCCACCTCGACTGCGGATCGAGCCATAGACCACCGAGCTAGCAAGCCAGTGCACTAACCACTGTGTTACCACGGAAATTAAAGTAAAAAAAAAAAATGACATAAATGTCAATGTTTGACTCAACAAGGCTAAGATAGATGGAAGTAGGTAGTAAACTAAAGACAGAATAGCAGGGATGGATGTATGAAATGATGCAGCCGACGTCAATGCAGACGGTACGCTTCAGGAACAATTGACATTTGTCCCCTTCGACACTAGCTGAGGGAAACGGAGCACCTATGTTTTTGCCACGACTGCAGTGATGTCGATTCTGATCAACAATAACATTACATGTCAAATGTTCAACAGTAACAGTACACTATCATCGTGATGTACGGCGAGAAATGCTCATCTTCGGTCACGGTGACAACGAAGAGTATGGTAGCCGAAGAGATTGGGCTGTATAGAAAGATTAATTCCTGCCAATGACCCATGTCACGCAAACAAGCAGAAAAAGTGATATGATACACAAGAAAACAAATGGCTAAATGCCATAAACCAACACTAGAAATGACCACACCTTTCTCTTTATCGCTGTGTGTGGAGCACATGCCATCAGCAAATGCATTCCAAGCTTCTTCGTCGTCTTGTGTCATCCGGGTCTATGTATGTCTTATTTATCCCTGTGATGTCTTTCTCCAGCTCATGTTTTCCTCTCACAATGAGTGTTCCAGAAAAGGGGCTACCTTGTAATGCTATAAGCTAGGTTTTTTTTGTCCTCCCAGTGTGCGTCCTACTCAGTGCCCTCTTGTTCTCCTATAACGATTAATCATGACCATTCATCATTTTCCATTTCGCACCCGATGGAGCTTCCCCCTTAGGAAGCCTGCACCAAGCATTCACATGCGCTTGCGTCAATGGCTTCCGCAGCAACCTGTTGCACATGATGAGACATCCAGCCTGATCCACAACTCATATTAGGAGCAGTAGTGTTGTTCTGTCTTTGTCTCAATAGGACCACACTAGTAATAAGAACACAGTAATAAAATGAGTCGTCGATGCAATGTAAACAATGTCAAAACTGCAGGATAAATAACACTGACAAACAACATTTTTCTGTCTTATATAAGAATAAGTGTTCTTAGGTCAGTTTCCTGCGCTGATTTCAAATTTGAAATCCGTTTATCTCTATCACATCGGGTTCTTAAGATATTTGTGAATAAATATATTTTGGGGAAACCGTTATTTGCTCCGTTTCATTTTTACTAGAATATATAACTTATTAAAAATTAACCAAACGCAAAATAATTCTACTTTTTATACTGCTAAAAGATGCATGACATATGTTACGCTATTTTTCAAATAGTTACTGTATTTTGAAATAATTCTGAGCGAAATATGGCTTCTAGAAGTTGTAGAAATTCGGCTGATCTGTTCTGTTACGTGTGCGGATATTTTACCGATCGTGTTCACCAGAAAAACTTTACACCATTACTAAAGAAAGCATATGAACTTTATTTCGAATCGAAAGTTGATGATGCAAATAAATCTTGGAAGCCAAATGCAGTTTGTTCGACTTGTGCAAATACGAGGTACATTGGCAGGTTGGTTACGAAAATCGCCGAAGCATAAGTCGATGCCTTTTGGAGTGCCAGTAATATGGCGTGAACCGACAAATCACGCTACTGATCGTTACTTCTGCTTGACAAATATCCATGGTTTCACTTTTAAAACTAGAAAGTCTGTGGTTTATCCAAATATTGAATTGGTTCCGAAACCAGTGCCTCATGATCCAATCACGTGTCCGATCCCAGTTCCACCAGAACAATATCTGTTGGACGTGAATGAACCATCAGAAAGTGATAGTTTACCTGCTTTAGAAACTAATTCTGACTCGGATTATATACCGGTGAATGATGGTGTTCACTTAATTAACCATTCAGAACTTTCAGATCTAATAAGTGATCTCGCTCTTACCAAAGGACAAGCGGAATTACTCGGTTCGCGACTCAAAGAAGGGAATCTTTTAGCACCCAATACTCCGATATCTAAATTTCGTCATAGACACAGAGAACTTGTTCAGTACTTTGAGATGGATGATGACATTTGCTATTGCAAAGATGTAAACGGTCTAATGGTGCACCTCGGTCATGAGCACATAGTCAACGCATGGCGACTTTTCATCGACTCTTCCAAGACTAGTCTAAAAGACGTGTTATTGCATAACGGAAATTTATTTTCATCAATTCCAGTCGCCTACTCTGTTCATATGAAAAAAACTTATGACAACATGGCTATACTTTTGGCGAAAATAAAGTACAATGACTACCAATGGCGGATTTGTGGAGACCTAAAGGTCATTGCAATTCTCACGGGCATGCAGACTGGGTATACTAAATTTTGTTGCTTCCTATGTGAATGGGACTGCCGCAACAGACAGGAACATTATGCAAGAAAGGTGTGGCCTATCAGGGATCGTATGCAGCTCGGGCATAAAAATGTAATACACGAGCCATTAGTTAACAAAGACAGCATCATTTTACCACCGTTACATATAAAGTTGAGGCTCATGAAGAATTTCGTAAAAGCGTTAGATAAAACGAGCAAAGCTTTCACTTATGTTCGAGAAAAGTTTCCGCAAGTTAGCGATGCAAAGATAAATGAAGGTATCTTTGTAGGACCTCAGATTAGGAAAGTTATTGCAGACAAACAATTCGAGAACTTGTTACATGGTAGTGAACTCGCGCATGGATGGCATTCAAATCAATCGTCGATAACTTTCTGGGAAATCACAAATCTGTCGACTATGTGCATATTGTTAAGCAGTGCATAGAAGCATACCGAATTATGGGCTATAACATGTCCCTCAAAATCCATTTGCTCGATTCGCAACTTGACTTTTTCCCTGACAACCTTGGCGAAGTCAGCGATGAACATGGAGAACGATTCCATCAAGATTTCGTCGTAATGGAGTCACGTTATCAAGGACGGTGGAGCGTGACCATGCTTGCCGATTATTGTTGGATGCTTCATCGCGATGTACCACATGCCATTCACCGACGAAAGTCGACTGCAAAGAAATTCAAGCCTACATAACTGTTATACTTCTTGTACGAATGATGTTGTAATACTGTATGCAGTTGTTAAAAAACTTCAATTGCGTATTTCTAGAGATCCCGACCTGATAGAGAAAAACGGTTTGCAGATTTAAAAACAGCGCATTAAAATTGACCAGAAAAGCATAGAAATGTTAGAGAAAGAAAAAAAAATTTTTTTTTTTGTTAGCCAGTGTAATTACTAGTACAGTCATAAGGACAAAGGCTGAAGGAAATCTTTATTGTTGTGTCATCAGCATTTTTAGAATTCCTGTTTGTTTGTTTTTTGGTTTGAATATTAATCTACCTTTTTTCCTCCGTTAATTCTTTTAGCCATAAATTCAGTGAGTTAGCCAGTGTCCGTTGACTTCTTTAACAAAAATCGTTGGGTGTGTAAGTTTCAAGGCGTTTGGCTTATGAGTAATTTGGTTTATGTTCGTTATATCTTCTGTTATCAAACTCTTCTTGGTAGAAGCTAAATTTTTAATGTGGTTAAATAGATTTTTTAAATTATTATTTTTTTGTGGTACATTTTTTATAAAATAAAGATAATCCGTCATACACTGAATTCTCCGTTGGCGAACCGTGACCTTTAATGGCAGCGGTAGGCAACCCGGGAGTGGGGAGGTTCAACTTTTGAATCGCTGCGTTCTCTAAAGATCTGTCTTGATAAAAATCATGTTATTTTTCAGGGATCGGAGTACTGTATTTGGAATAAGTGCAGGTCCATATGTAACATTTGTGTCTGTCGTACGATCTCCTGCAGTGACGTCGAAAGTGATGTAGAAAATTAAAACAGCAGAATATTTTACCGAGTGTTAACTTCACGCCAAAGGAAAAGATCGCTGTTATCTTATATTTTCATGAATATAGTGAAGTTTCATCAGCTAGCTTGTGGGGTCTTTGTTGGGAATGCGGTGAAAGTACATTTAAACGACATACCTTTTTTTTGTCACCGGAAATGGCCAGTCTTAAATTTACCAAGGTTAAAAATTATTTCCCCCCTCCCCCGTCACCTAGAGATTACTAAATTATGCCCCTGGGATCTATCGGTAGATCAAATATCGACCGGTTGCCCACCCCTCTTTTACAGTAATTAAATAAATTTTCTGAAAAAAAAGGTCACTGAGCGAAGGAAGCTTATAACTTAACTCTTTCAGTCTCAAGCAAAAAAGTGGGTTTGGCCCAAACAAAAATGGCCATACCAGTATGTTTTTATTGTTTTTGTTTGGAAATAATTTTTTTTTTATGTTCATATTCATAAATAACAAAAGTCTACTTAATGGATGGCTATACTTTAAGAAAATAGCGTTTTTGAGTTGTCAAAATTAGAAAACAGCCCTAGAAAGGATCAAGAGATACGAAAGCCAGTATACTGTTGATTGGGCCAAATGGGTCTAGCGGGAAGTACAGTATACTGGCTCTTGGGGGTTTAAAGAGTTAATATAGAAGAACGCTTCTTACCCCGTGCTCCACAGACCCCTTGAGTGTGGGAATCCGTGAATTGGTTCGTGGTTGGAGAGGTGGGTCCGTGTACATAACCTAAAATGTAAAATGTTCAAATATACACACATGTTTTTCCTAAGAAAGGGTCCCTAGCCTTCACAAGCCAATGAAAACAGTCGGTGGCATAAAAAAGGTTAAACAGCCCAGCCATAGAAGTCAACCTTCTTCGGACATGTTACGAGAAGAAGAAAGGTGGAAAATAGCATGACAACAGGGAAAGATTGAAGGAAAAATGAGACATCAGAGAGAAAGATCCTGGACAGTTTTGACATCACGGCATGGACTCGCGTCAACAGAATTGATGAACAGTACAGTAATGGAAAAACATGATCGGCCACGCCACCATTTATAGTACTTGAAGAAGAAGGTCCGACCCCTGAAGCTGTTTCAGAGATTCAACTGCATTAGCAGTGACGTAAGATACGTTCGACGGAGGAGTTTATATGATGACTTCACGGTAATGGGCTCCTTGCCGGTAGACTTATGACAAACTGGAAAGTGGGTCTATTTTTGCTCTTTGGGACCCGGGTCATTTTTTAATTAATTTCCCATTCGTTTGCCTTTTAGTCTTGCCTTCGTCCGCCTACCACTGCATTCTGCCGTTTAACCCGCCTTTCGTAAGTCCACCTTTTTCTATTTCTGGCCCATTGTATTTACATAGAGTCCCAGATAACACACTAATCGTCGTGCCAGGTCTGATACTTTTTATTTTATCTACCGAGTAAACCGTGAACCTCCGCACGAGGGGTCGATTATTGGTATCTGGTTAAGTGCATTTATCGCGGCCTGTTGCACTGTCTTGTTGTTTCTCTTGACGATGCCACGGCTGCTTGTCTAATCTCTGATCTGTTTGCTGGTTAGTAAATTGTGGATTAGAAATAATGGGTTTACTGGTTAGTAAATTGAGGATTAGAGATAATGAGCTTACTGGTTAGTAAATTGAGGGTAAAAGGTAAAGGGTTGACTGATTAGTAAATTGAGGATTAAAGATAAAGTATTTACTGATTGATAAATTGAGGATAAAAAGTAAAGATTTTACTGGTTAGTAAAATTGAGGGTAAAAGGTAAACGATTTACTGATTAGTAAATTGAGGATAAAAGGTAAAGATTTTACTGGTTATAAAATGTAAAAGATTTACTGGTTAGTAAATTGAGGATCAAAGTTAAAGGTAGTCCCATAGCAGATGTTGCCGGAGGCGAGTGCAGTGTTAGAGACTTCAGTATATTACGTTTCAGCTTTATGAGGAGTAGTGGTCGGTTCCGTTCGACGCTGCCATTACCTTCCCTAACTCAAAAGCAGAGTCATGTACCCTATTACAGCCAGATAGATAGAAGCGTTGCGCTACCTTGTTTCCAACCCGGTTACTTCGCCTTGAGAAGCAGGCACTCTAACCAATCTGCCACTCGACGCTAAATTGAGAATACAGATATGAACGATTTCCGGGATTCCGCCGCTCTACACAAATAAAACTCACATCTCTACCACCCTCTCACTCTCTCTGTTTCTCTTTCGTTCATCCATTCTCTCTTACACACACGATGAACACTCGACCGACGTCGTGTGGTAAAGTGTGTGAACTGCCGGGGTAAAAAATTGCGTCTTTTACACTTGCGCCACAACAACATGCGGTAAACAGGCTACTAGATTTCTCGCTTGTAACATTTTTCTTTGCGCTATTCATCAAGTGTTAATATAATTATTTTACTGTCAAATTAGGAGAAATTCTTGACAAATTGTATTCCTAAATGATTGACGACGTCAGAACGTTCATCGACACTAGTAAGTAAATTATTGTTTTTAGTAAACACGACTTAGTGGCGAATTTGTAAAGATCATCGCTTCATCAGGATTAGCTCGGGTTTTCTGCTTTGGAGAGTGTTACGGACATGTTTAATTTAGTCTGAAATGATCGATTTTGGGATAATCGTACGTAAGAACAGTAATTAGGCACTTCATGTAGCTTGCTAATCTTCATCTCAGATGTCATGTCTCTGCTGTTGTGTTGCACAGAAATACAGGAACAACAAAAATAACGATCGGGAAGTTACAGACTTTCGACATTTGCTGAGGGAGACTGAGCACCTATGGGTTTGCCCGGAGTGCAATGACGTTGATTCTGATCAACAATAACTTACTTGGTTGTTCCTCTTCTACCATGAGTTGTAGAGGTTTGGAAGAGAGAGCGCCGTACTATCCTATAGGCTGTCTTCTTCCTGGCCTGGTTCCATTCTAGCCCCCGGTCCTTCAAAGATTGTCTAATGTCCTCCCAGCGGACTCTGGGTCGTCATGGAGGTCTGGATCCATGGCTCTTAGTTTCACATGCTTGTCGTGGTAGCCGATCTTCTCCCATTCTGCAGACATGGCCAAACCATCATAGTTGGGACTGATCTACTTGGGTCTGCAGTGGTTGGGTTTTTAGGCCTTGACGTATCGTCTGGTTGCGGACCATGTCTCTTCTTGTTACTTCAACCACCTTCCTCAGATACCTCATTTCTGAGGTTTGGATCTGACTTTTGTGGGTTGTAGTCATTGCCCATGACTCACATCCATAAATCAAGACTGGGACATAGGTGGAGTGAGCAGAATCTAATCATTACAAACACAAAGTACCTCCATAAGCGCATACATGCATACACTAGATGTGAACCAACAAAGAATGAGAAGTCAGTGATCGACTATGCCATAGTTAGGAGGAGCTCATTCAAATATGTCCGGGATGCTAGAGTCTGGAGGGGGCCAGAGATTGGAAGTGATCACTACCTGCTTACAATCAAAAGAACAACTGAAAGAGTTGCACAGCCTAGGAATGTCCCATCATCACGCAAGAAACTAAGTAAAGAAACTGGAGGAATGAGTATTAAGACCTACAAGCTGAGAGAGCCAGAAATTAAGACCAGATATCAGGGGCTTATTGCTACAGCGGTCTGAAACACAGAAGAACAACCTGATGACTTGAAAACCCTCTGGCTTAAATTCAAGGACATAAAGACAGCTGCTGCAGAAGCATGTGGTGAAGTCCGACTTGGGAACAAGAGAAAGAGGACACCTTGGTGGACAGAGGAAGTCATAGAGAAAATAAGAGAGAAGAAAATGGCATGGAAACAATACTTAGGAGCTAAAAACACAGCAGGACAAATAGAGAAATATAGAGAATATGTGACACTCAGAACATAAGCAAAGAACAAGGTGCTAGCAGCAAAACAGAAGTCCTGGGAAGAATTTGGAGAAAAGCTAGAAAAAAATGCGCAAGAAAACCAGAAATTGTTCTTTAAGACCCTAAAGAACATGAGGAAGGAAAAACAATGCCCTCTCAAATTTATAAAAGACAAGCAAGGCAAATTGCTTACTGCCCCGAAGGAAGTAATGGAAAGAATATTTCTCAGAACTGCTTGATGGTGAGCAAGGTCAAGCATCAGAAATGATAACCACTAGCACAGAAATGATAACCACTAGCACAGAAGAGAAAACCAATGGTTGTGAAGATGACATAAAGATGGAAGAACTGAAGGCAGCACTGGAGAAAATCAAGATGGGCAAAGCTGCAGAGCATGATGGTATAACACCAGAAATGGTTAAGTACATGGGAGCATCAGGCGACCTATTACTCTTAAGGGTCCTACAGGCAGCGTGGTGCAACAAGGCCATACCAAAGGATTGGGAGATTGCCATTATAACACCAATTTTCAAAAAGGGTGACAATCGACAGTGTGGAAACCATAGAGGCATATCCCTTCTCAGTGTCCCTGGTAAAATCTACTCTAGAATCCTAGAACAGAGACTCCGACGCCTAGCTGAGCCACAATTGGATGAAGTCCAGTGCGGATTCCGAGTAAACCAAAGTACTCAAGATCTAATCTTCACACTCAAACAACTGAGTGAAAAGGCCCTTGAGAATAAGAGTGAGATCCATCTTTGTTTCATAGATCTGGAAAAGGCGTTTGACAGGGTCCCCTGGAGCAAACTTTGGGACTGTTTTGCAAGGAAGAACATTCCAATACCTCTGATTCATGCTATACAGAGTTTCTACAAGTCTTGCAGAAATTATGTGAGGACAGCAAACCATGTCAGAAGAGTTCAGGACCACCACTGGTGTAAGACAAGGTGATATCCTGTCATCTTATCTTTCATACTCCTCATGGACGATGTCATTGATAAAGGTGGAATTAGGATGCCGTCGAATTACCACCTCTATCGACACCAGGTATTACAATGCAAGATGTGGGTGTCTTATCTGGTTTAGATTGTTGCTGTGTGTGTTGCAGTAGAACAGTTCACAGGGTACACCACAGGCAACATGACGTGTAGAGTCATAAAAATGGTAACTTCGCTTTAGGTTTATACCATTTATTGCACGCCACAAAACAGTCATGATACTTATGTTATCATCGGCATAGCACAACGAATGCAGCATTCAAACTCATGTTAACTGACAGTCATGTAGAAGTCAATACTCAATAGTTGTATGGAAAACAAATATCATAGCGAAGCTTGATAAATAATACATATAACTTCTGCAACCGTGGTCCGCTGCAGATCCTTAATGTTCATAGACAATAATAATTATTCCTTCCTGATGCTAGCAGATCAGATGTATACAATACGTCCGTTTACTGTCTGCACGTGAGTAGCATACATGGATTACAGGTCAGCTCGACCTTTATAACCTTCCTAAGTCTAACCATCTGACTTGGACGTGATCTCTGATATAACGAATCCTGGAACACAGACAATAGTCTTGTTGGTCTAGAGCGACCCATAGATATATAACTAGTTCAGGTATAAAGATACCGATGACTTAATCCTAGTCAAAGTACCTCTCCATTTTGAATCACACAGGCGAGCAAAAAGGCGACAAAATGACGAACCTCTAGATGATAGCCTAAAGTTCGATACAAGAGGAATTACCTTATTTCGGAAAATCAACCATGAACATATGCCTCCAGGCAGGCTTGAATAATACGGGGAAATAGTCTAGTTAGCTAACTAACTCACAAAGACAATGTATTTCCCTCAGAGAATCACAAGACGCAGTCGCGTCCGCTCGCTAATCAGTCCATTTCTCAACTCCCCGACCTGGGCGGAACAACAAACGACAACCAAGTCGAGACATGCGCAGAGTGACAATCTCTGAGTCGCTGTTCACAATAAGACGATTCTAAGAACATTCGAGATAAAAGTCTTACACAGTCGCGCCGTTTATGGACATGAACAGAAGCGTTAAGAAAGGTTTCAAACATCTACAACAGTTGACTGATACTACCAAATAAGGAGATATGGTCACGCTTCGTTCAAGACATTATAGACCGAACGTGTCTCTATACAAGAGGAGGTAAGCTCATAAAAAAATAGCAGTATCGATATATCGGGTTCTGTCCCTTTGACCATAAAATATATATAACATGCATTTCAGTCAAATAATGATCATACATACGAAAAACGATCATACAAAGACTTTGGAAAAAAGTAATTATTTGTGCGTAACATTACCGCCCCCTCCCGGGAAAAAAAAATGAAACATTTTTTTTTTAAATCCTGGAGCCGGAAAAATCTAGGCTCCTAACGCACGTATGATGCGCGGATATACCTAACAAAATAGCTCAACACTTGGAGCAAAACTGAGATCATATCCCAGGTCCTTAGAGAAAAATTTATCTAAGTATACGCGTATATATCCCAGGAAGGTGCCACCAACACAAACCACAATGCTGGCAACATCATAATAAAAGTCAAATTATTCTCATACCAATATATGAAATCAAATATATTATTATGATATCATACAATGTGTTGCAAATAGCGGTGTAATATATTAATTACATTATGTAATGCATCAGTAACTAATAAGTAATACATGTGTTGATCTTCGTTGACATAAAACATTCAATAGAAGAAGATGTGGACATCATCCGCTCCCAATCTAGGACAGGACTTGATATACTCAAAGTTCCACAATGGACACAATCTCGCATCTTCAATGATGTGCTGCGAAAATATCAATAACACAAATCTTAAAGACAACTGGTAAATCTCTCAATACAATTCTGAAACTAATTTATTTAAATGTGGCCAAGTGATCTTTTGGCCCGTATATCACTAACTAAGCCTTCTTAGATAATTACATGGAACAATGTTATAAATTCCCCCTCAAAAAAGTGAGAAAAAAAAAAAAAAAATCTACTAACATGTCATTATAACATTGGACTGTATATCAGGAAATATATATATGACAGAAGAATCATGTGGAATCGTGTGGGCATCTGGACAGAATGTCCGCCATTACATTATCCGAACCACGGATAGCTCGAACCGAGAAATGAAATGGTTGAAGAGCTATGGCATAACGAGTGGACCTCGAGCTCTTCAAGTTTTTGCTCTGAATAGCAGTAAGCGCTTTCTGGTCGGTTTCCACAATGAAATGTGCGCCTAGAAGAAATCTTTGTAACTTCAGAATAGACCATACCATAGCCAATAACTCACGGTCTAAAACCGAGTAATTCTTTTCTGCAGCATTTAATTTCCTAGAGATATACATCACCGGATGCAGAGTATCAGAATATACTCCTGCATTAGTGCTGCCCCAATCCCAGTTGACGAGGCGTCACTTCGAAGAACAAAAGTCTTCTCAATAGTAGGTAACCTAAGAATAGGTGGAGATGAAAATAGGTCTTTAACCTGGTCCAATGAGGATTGACATTCTTTTGACCAGCGGATCAAATTAGGCGACCCTTTCTTCAATAAAGTAGAAAGCGGTGCCATAATGGAGGACAGATTCGGAATGAATCGTCCGTAGAATTGGATCAAACCTAATAGACTCCTTACTTGTTTCTTTGTCTTAGGGACCGAAATGTTAAGTATTTTTGAAACATTGTGGTCCTCTGTCTTTAAAAGACCATGACCAACACGATGACCTAGGAAAGAAATCTCACTAAATCCTATAAAGGCTTTAGAGGGTTTTGCAGTCAAGTTATACTCGCGAAGAGTAGACAGTAATTCGTATAAACCCAAATAGTGATCTTCCCAGGAATCACTGAATAGACAGATATCATCTAGATATGCTATGACATCTGTACGATATGCGAGAATTCGCCGCATCATGCGTACGAATGTAGCAGGGGCGTTCATAAGACCAAAAGGCATGAAATTCCATTGGAATAAACCCCTAGGTGTAGAAAAAGCTGTAAAAGGTTTGGCACGTTCAGTTAGCGGGACTTGCCAATAACCTTTAGACAAATCTAGTTTGGTAAAGAATCTAGAATTAGAAAGTTTATTGAGTAGCTCTTCTAATGAAGGCATAGGTTCAGCGTCGAACTTCGTAACTTGGTTCAATTTGCGATAATCTACGCAAATGCGAATGTTATTATCCTTCTTTCGAACAATAACCATAGACGAAGAGTATGCTGAAGTGGATGGTTCAATGATTTCCAAACGTATCATTTCATCCAATTCTTTTTCGACTTGAGACTGGAAATGGATAGGTATTGGATAGGGTCTGACTCTGATAGGATTATGATCAGTCAGCACAATGTCATGTTCAATGACATGTGTGTGTCCCGGGATGTCTGTAAGAACATCCTGAAATGTTTGCAACATCGAAGAAACTTGTCGATGTTCCTCAGCGGAAAGATTTGGAGAAACGGTCACGTTTTTTCCAAGATTCCGTAGAATAAAGTGGGACCATAGAAAGAGGAAGATTGACATCAGAAAAAGTAGTTTCCTCATCCTGTATAACTGACAGCGATGAGTATTGACCATGAGGTACTTGAGAATTGTCCGTTGCCTGGAAAATAGGCTGCAAATAGTCTGGTCTTTCATGAAATTCCGTGAGCATATTTATGTGGAAAGTTTTATGCTTTCCATCAATATCGACAACATAGTCGACATCAGAAATTTTGGAGACTATTGCATATGGACCTTTCCATGCAATTAGAAGTCTGTTCTCCCTTGAAGGAAGTAGGACGAGAGCTTTGTCACCTGGACAAAGTTGTCGTAGACATCTATTCTTATTCGCAAACTGCCTTGCCTTTTCTTTAGCAAATTCGGAAGACGAAGTTGCTAGTCTGCATGCCTCAATGATTTTTTTCCTAAGAGCAATGACGTACTCATAAGAAGACTGAGTCTCATCGCTAATATTATCGGCAGTGATTAGATCGTGAAGTAAAGACATAGGGCCGCGCGGTTGCGCGCCAAAGACAAGTTCAAAAGGGGAAAACCCCGTATGTTCATTGGGGACCTCTCTATACGCAAAGAGAGCCGCGGGTAAGACCCTGTCCCAATCCTGAGGATGATCCTCAGTTATTTTACCCAGTAAAGTTTTTAGAGTCCTATTTAAACGTTCGACCAACCCATTAGACATTGGGTGATAGATACTGCTGAGAGACCTTTTTATATGTAGCATAGACATTACCTGTGACATAGTGTCTGATATCAGTTGAGTGCCATGGTCTGACAATATTTCTCCGGGAAAACCCAAGCGAGAAAATATCAGCCAAAGAGCGTCTGCGATATCAGCAGTTGAGATGCTCTTGAGAGGTATTGCCTCTGGCCAACGTGTGCACATATCGACACATGTAAGAATAAATTGATGCCCTCTAGCCGACTTAATTCTAAAAGGACCGATAATATCTATTGCCATTTTTTTGAAAAGGGCGAATTGGAATGTCAGCAGCCTGAATAGGCGCAGCATGTCGTGGTCCTTTAGATTTGACCTCCTGACATACTTTGCAAGAGCGACAGTACATTCGTATGTCCTTGCTTACAAATGGCCAAAAGAAAGCCGCAAGAACTCTCGACTTTGTACGGGAAAAACCCATATGTCCAGCACATTGCGAGTCATGAGCATGTTGCAATATTTGCACCCTCATGCTCTTAGGCACAAGAATTTGTGAATGAGTGGATGTAGTCGAGTCTTTTACCATACGTACAAGTACGCCGTTCTTCATAGAAATCCAAGATTTTCTATTAGTATTTTGATTAGGATCACCTTTTTTTGCTAGAATGAAGAATTTTTGTAACGACGGATCTTCTTCTTGCAATTTGATAAATGAGTCACGTGTAATAGTCAAGTGACTATTTTGTTCATTTACTTCATCATTATTAGTTAATGAAGTTTGAGGTGGATCCAGAGCATGTGCTCTTGTGACCACCGTATTGGTAGCTTCAATGTTTTGCTCTTCCCAAACAGCAATCTGCTGTGGGGTACATTCCCTAACTCCGTGAATACGACCAATAATAAGGTCCGCAATAGGGTTTGGAAGTAGACACGCGTGGACCTCTCCCGTGAAGAAAGGAGTAGCAATATGTATTATGGCAGTAGGATATTTTTCCAACGTGCCACCAAATGTGACACATTTGATGACCTTTCCTGTAGCACAGAATGGATCTACAAGAGATTGCCTAACCCCGACAGTAGTACATCCAGAATCAAACACCACCGAGACTGGATTACTATTTACAAGCCCCTTATGTAATATAAGAGAACCTCTCCCATCATGAGCAACATTAGCAGGAAGAGCGGGCAAAGGATGACCACAGCTTAGAGTACTAATGGTTTTCGGATCAAATAAAGTACTGCATTGGATACATTTATTTGCCCTACCAAAGTCATTAACTCCATATAGCTTTGAGTTTAGTGTTGAGTCATTGGGCCAGTATATCTTTCTTAACTGGTCAGACAGAGGACAGTCCTGTAGAACATGCTCAGCAGTTTGTTCGTTTAATCCACATGTGCACAGTGGTGAAGCAGACAATCGTAGCTTGTGCATGTGTTTATTCAGTTTGTTATGCCCTGTCCTGAGTCGAAAAATAGTTGTCTGTCCCTGCCGGTCGAGAGTGTGATAGTCGTCTTTGGGTTGGTTCTGTTCTCTTCTGATAGTCTGGATAGCTCTCTTTTTCTCAAAGTATGTGACTTCATTATCTTCTTGTTCACATTCTCCTCCCTTTTTTTTGCAAGTTTATCTGCCTTTTCATTTCCGGGTACACCACAATGAGATGGTACCCACTGAAAGTATGGTTCTCTTTTTGGCAGCTACCTTGTTTAGTTTCATTTCTCAGATGCGGGAGTTTACCACCCTTGAGAGCTTGCAGGACAGACAGTGCATCTGGGAGGATGGCTACCTGGGGTGAGTCAGAGTTGGTGTTATAAATCATATTTGCAGCTTGCTCTAGAGCTTGAACCTCAGCTGTATAGTCGGAACAGAATTTACCAGTGGGAATGTGCCTAGTCGCATAGTGGTTGTCAGGATATGAGATAAAGATACCGGCACCTCCATTCCTAACAGCATTAGTTGCTGATCCATCTGTATAGGCATGTATCCATGATTGATCGGGATAGCTTTCTTGGATCATACTCAATGTAGCAGTTCGTTTTTGCAGATCATTATACTCACATCCACTTGTGAGACCACTGACTGTTGTATTAATTTGGAGGGCACTGCTGGCCTGCTCCCATGGTACAGGGTATAGGGTGGGCTTCAGTGGTGTTGTCTTCATGGATAGGTCTTCTTGATGCTGTCTTATAAGTCTTTTCCCCCGATGCACAAAGCTGCTACGCTTTAGACGTCCCAATGCCAGATCATCTAGTCTTGCCTTCATTGGGTGCATTGGCATACTGTTGTACTTTTCCATCTGGATCATGGTTTTTGTGTCTCTTCTATGGGACAATGTCTGTAATCCAGCAACCTTCTGCATCTCTGTTATTGGTGTAGTTTTCATGGCTCCTGTAATGAGCCTGAGAGCTTGATTTTGCACCTTGTCCAAAGACTGCAGATGTGAGTTAGCAGCTGATGACCATGCTGCTGAGCTAAACTCTAAGTGTGGTCTTATTACTCCATTATAAATCTTCTTTAGATTTCGTTCATTTGCTCCCCAGTTGGTACCTGCTAATTTTCTGAGTATGCCTAGTCGTCTTCGGGCCTTTCCTTCTGCATTTTCAAATATGCTTATTCCATGTAAGCCTTTGGTCAAATGTCACCCCAAGATAGGTGGGGTAGCTTTCTTCCTTGATCACGGTTGTCCCTAGGTGTATGTTAGCTGATTTGTCTTGGGGGCGAGGGAGAACAGTGTTGTGGAGGTTTTGTCTGTGTTTATTGTGATAAGCCATTTCTCTGCCCATGACACTAGCATGTCTGCTGCCCGCTGCATTCTATAATTTGCTGTGGTGACATTTTCATCAGCGCACCAGAGTACTAGGTCATCTGCATATAAGGCAGCTTTAACTCCTGCAGGGAGATCTTTCACCAGGTCATTGATGTAAACAAGGAAGAGTGTTGGGGAAATTACTCCTCCTTGAGGTACCCCCTGATGGAGCAACACTTTTCTGCTCTGCAGACCGTCAAGAGTGACTCTAGTTCTCCTGTTATGCAGTCGACCCAGATCGTTAGGACCTTTTTCTTCTCCTGAAGGCATCTTCTATTGCTTGAGACAAGTAAGTAACTTGGTCTTCTATACTGTAGCATTCTCTAAATCCAGCTTGTTCCGGCACCAGGATCTGCTCAGACTCTAAATACCATTTCAATCTGTGGTTGACTATTCGCTCCATAGTCTTCCCAACACAGCTTGTGAGACTGATTGGCCGGTAACTTGCAGCCTCGGTCTTACATTTCCCCTTTCTTTAGTATGGGTATTGTGATGGCTTCTCTCCATACTTGGGGTACCGTTCCTTTCAACCAGCTGTGGTTGAATATCTCAAGCAGTTTTGTCTTTGCTGCTGAGCTCAGATTTACTAGCATTTCGTTGCTGATTTTGTCTGGGCCGGGTGACTTTTGAAACTTAAGCTTGGAAATAGCCTTCTGTAGTTCTCCTAGTGTGATGGGTTCCCTCATTGGGGCAGGAGTATCTGTCTGTCCCATGGTTGCCAGTATTTCTTTTCTTATCTCTCGTTAATGGGTAAGTTGCTTTCTGAACTGTATCTTCTAGCAAACAAGTCTGCAGCTTGTTTTCCTCTGAAAAGTTTGCCACCTTCATCCAATGTGATAGTCTGCCTTAGTGAGGAATGCTCTTCATTTAGAGACTTGACTAATCTCCAAAGTTTCCTGCCGTCTTTCTCAAGGTTCAGCGATGCCGTTTTAGTTCTCCAGCTTTTCCGTTTTTCTTCTAGCTTTGTTCTCTGAAACTCTGCTACAGCCTTTTTCCATTTGTTGTGAGTTTCAAGTGAAGGCTGAGACTCTGCGTCCTTTCTAGCCCTGTCCATAGCTTCCTGACGTTCTTGGAGTGTGCTGGACCAGTATGGTATGTAGTTACGCCGGCATCCTTTGGGAATGGTTTCTTTTGCAGCTTGTAGTATGCATCTGTTGAAGTCTTTTACCACTTCATTAATGTCTCTGTTCTGTACCTTGAGGGTAGACAGCAGCGTGTTCACCTGATGCCTGAATAAACCCCAGTTGGCTTTTTTGTAGTTCCATCTTGTAATGGCTGGGCCTGTACTGAGAGTTGCACTCTGGACAGTAAGAAAGATTGGGCGATGGTCGCTTCCCCCCTAGTTGGTCTCCTACTTCTCTACTAATAGATCCAGCTATATCTGGTGTGGAGAAGGCAAGATCTGGTGTTGAGGTTGTGTGCCATCCTCTGGAGTAGAAGGTAGGAGTATCTGTGGCATTATTGACTAGGATAGGGAGTGATCATCTTGCCAAGTTTCAACCTCTTCACCTCTGTGATCCAGATGGTTATAGCCCCAGCTCTGGGAGTGGCTATTAAAGTCTCCAACTGCTATAAAGTTGGTGGCTGGTACCTGTATAGAGCTGAGACTCAGGGGTTTGTTGTTCGGACAGTAATAGTTCAGGAGTTCTATTTCCATCTTGTCTACCTTTATCTGCAGCAGCTGATATTCTGCTCCATCCATGAAGGTTTTCCTTTCGTGTGCAGGAAGGTTATTCCTTACAAGAGTAAGTACTCCTCCTTTTCGTCTATCTTGTCTGTCGGATCTGAAGCATTGATATCCCCTTATTTTAAAGGTTTGATCTGCTTTCAAGTGAGTCTCTTGGATACAGCAAACACTGACTTGCTTCTCATACAAGATGTTTTCCAGCTCTGTCTTTTTGCTGTATCCAGCCTGCTTGCTGTTCACTCCCTCTGCATTCCAGTGCATCATGACAAGTGGCACTCTGGGTTTCTCTTTCTCTGTTTTGTTTTGGTCAGTAGTTCTCCTCCGCCGTCTGTTGACTCCACAAGACGGTCTAGAGGGTCCTCCAGTAGCTGAGGGTGGGCTCTGTCGAGGCTCAGAGCCCGGCACTGCACCTGCCTGGTGGAGCTCCACAGGGCGAGCACCAGAACGAGATTTATTTGACGGTGTACTCTCCATAGAAAAAAAAAGCGAGTTGCATGATACTGTGGTTTCCGGTGCGCCTTCTGGCCCAGTATCTACGACTTTAGCACCTGTTCAACGGGAGAGTGGGCTCATCCCTAAATCTGTTTATGTTCCCAGTAGTAGACTATTCGCAAGCAGCCTGGGGGTGTCACTGCTCTGCGCGGACCTTGTTTACCGAGGCGGCGTCCGAGCTCGTATGGTGAAAATATGGTTGCGTTATCTTCAAAATAGCCCTGTCTTTCCAATGGCTTTTCTGCCATCCTGCAACTTTGAGTTAGGGAGTTCTGAGCTCCAGTCTCTTTCCCAGGCATTTTATCCTGGCTTTGTGCACAGCATACAGAGGACCCCAAAAAACTTCCAACTGTCTGGTTCTAAGTTATCAGTGATTTGGGGATAAGGTGGGGTAGGTCACACTTGTGCATTCCCCGTCATCCAGGGGCCTCCAACTATTCCATGAGCTTTGCACAATGCCTGTTCTCTGGTTTCGGGGCTCTCCCAATTTGAAACCTCACGTCCTGCACGATCCACTTCCCGATACCCACTGTTCACCTGCCAACCCTCCATTTGTAGAAATCTCCTGCATGCGGCCATCCCCAGTCAAGAGCCAGTATTAATGTCTGGTGCCCAAGTGAATCCCCACCAAAGCTCAGTGTGTGCAATGCTGGGATTCTCATCATGCCTGCAACACCAGGAGTGGATTGTGATGCTCAGCTCCATCTCTCTCAATTCTGCAGCACCGATAAGTGACAATTTCGGGGACTTTAACTTTTGCCTCAGTACTTTGAAATGGAGCCCCCGTTTCCGGTACAACAACCAGCAACACATCCAAATGATTGCATGCAAACGGTTCGGCTCCATGGGCGGTTGATAGACGACAAACAGTATGAAGAATGAGGCAAGAAAGTCATTGAAACTCCATGAAGTTGGGGGTGGAATTGGTGCAGACCATAGCATGTACCACTCGCCCTGTTGGTTCTGCGATCAACACCTATAGGGTTCCACCCACATCCTCAGCCCATTTAGTCTGGCCCCTCACCCAGGACCCTGTCCGGAGCTAGGGTGAACCCTGGCCAGGAGTAAAACTCCCGCCAGGGCATAGCTCCCCTGGTATCATTTGAGAGGCGCTCAAGCTCTCAACCACGGCAAGGTAAGGCTTACATGTGGAGAGTCTATGCTGTTTGAGAACAACCTCTATTATCTTGAGGTATTTGAGGTCCCCTCTGCAAAAAATATTTTCCTCTATACCGATTACCTTTATGAAAATTTCTATAAGTATATACCTAGGGATTAGAATACCGTGTAATATTAGGTTGACTCACTCAGTTCTGGGAAGACAAGAATCTCCCTGAAAATTGAGTTACCATGGTTTTCTGGCATAATTTATGGTTACTCTTTTTTATTGAAATTTTGCATAGGCTACCCATGGAAATTTACTTTCATAAAATATGGGGCATCGTGCCATAAGTTTGTGCTGCCGAAGCAACTAAAATGTAAGGAAAGGCAGACTAAGCTTGCACTTTTACCTTAGAGTTGCTAATGGTTTATGTTCACCCCCAACAATCTTTGAGGTATAGAATCGGCCCAGATACCCATAACATGGCTACAATATTCTTCCAACATTTCTTTTTATATCTTTTAGGCTTTAAGCTCAATGAATGTAAATCTTAAAGAAAAGCTTCATTAACATAAGACCCATAACCCTTGTCTCTAAAGAAGTAAGTCTCTCATGAGGGCTTTCAAATGTACTTTTCTGTCCCTTAGAAATCTCAACCCATCGTAAAAAAAGAGGTAAGACGAATGAGCCTGAGATAGAATTCTGAGAATTCAACACCAAGTATCATGTAACAGATGTTTTTAAAGTTTTTAGACGATATCCGTCAAATCGTTAAGATTTGTTGACTTCTTTAACAATGCCTGTTTGCCCTTACAACCTCATCTATTTTTTCTTGTCAAAGAAGGCACAATCTAGCCAATATTCCCAACAAAAGTCCAAATGACATCACCTGGAAAGTATCGATTGGACATATTTGCGATTGAATTATACAATATTAATCAGTTTATATCTATAGCTCGCCAATATGCTCCACCTTACATGCACTTATCAAATCTATCCAGGTTATAAAATGTTATAATCATCAATTGAAGCATTGAATGCTGGTAAAAAAAGCTTGAAATTCAACAGCAACTAGACTTATTAGCAATTGATATACCTTATTATGTCAGTGGATCAATTATCATGTATACTAAGATAATGTTCAAACTTTTTCCTAACTCAAAGCTAAGATTATTTTTTTCTTCCATGTTTCCATTTTTGCTTTCTCCTCTCATCATGACGTCTCTTTGTAACCTTCTTTCATCAGCCTCAGCCCTCCAGTTTTTCTAATCTTTTTACTTTTCAGCCTCTATTGTCTTACAAGTCTCTTATTTTTCAGCTTCTTTTTCAAAGTCTCTTATTTTTCAAGCCTCAGTGCCTGAAGTATCTTCTCCTGATATTCTTGCCCGCAATTAGTTGTCTGAATTTTGTTCCCCTCTTTTTTGAATTTTTCCATTTCCATTTAAATCTCGTTTTCCTCTAACCTGCATCTGCATTTTTAAATTTTCAGTCATCTATTCTCTTTTGTTCATACACTTACGTTTCCTTTCATTTTCTTTTCCTCCGACTTCAATGCCTTGGCATATTGAACAGTCGCAAATTCTTCTAATTTATCACCTGTCTTCCCAAGGGCTTTACCCTGCTCAATAAAGTACTCAAATGTAGACATGATGTCTAAAATGTGAGTACAGAACCTGAGATAATTAATTATCTTATTTCAATGTTAAATAGCAACAAGACTTAATAAAGTGCTTGTATAATTACTTATGTTTTAGGCTCCAATGCTCTGTGGGAAACAAGACTTGACACCAATTTGTATAATCAGTTTGTACAATAATATCACAAGTCACCCTTAATTAATCAGTGGCACTACCCAAAATCAGTGCATAACATACAGTTTATTTATTCATACAAACTGCACTACAATAGTGCATAAGCAAAACACCACCAGTTAGTTATGATAAGTGCACTATAGACCAATAGTGCATGAGCATATATTAACAATAGTGAAAGCTAACTATGCAAGAACTATGTAAACAATAACAAGACAATGTAAACAATAACAAAGGTCACCAACAATGTAAACAATAACAAAGATCAAAGTCAATGTAAACCAATCAACAAAAGATCACTGTAGGTCAAACAATCTTTTGAAAACAATAACAAAAGATCAACTAGTCGTCAATTGTAAACAATAACAAAGATCAGAGTCAATGTAAACAAAAACAAAGATCAAACAAAACGAAAACATTCGCATAAGTCAAATAAATAAACAGGCGAAAACTAAAAAAGAATATGATGACTAGAAATGCGAAGATATGACAAACAAATGAACGCAACAGTATATACACAAAAATTTAACGTTGGAAAGAAACTGAATAATAGACCCAAAAGAGGAGACCTACAAGATACAAACCAATTGAAATCGAAACTAAAAAACCAGAAAGGAAAGCAGAGAAACAAAAAAAAAATATATACAAAAACGAAAATAAAGCACAACTCGTCCACACAACTAAACAGATATAGCAACTGATTCTGTCGCTATGCAAATTTCACCGTAGAAAATTCGCCACACAGTCCCTAACGAAAACGCTAACAGTAGAACCTCTGTGACGTGGTTATCAATCTACATGAAAGACCAATCCGCATCCAACCGAGAAAACCCGCAGAAATATAAACATATTAAATACAAATCCAAATACACATATAACATGTAAACATATAAAGAGTGCGAGAGAAAAATGTGATAGACGACTATAGAAGGCTCAGTTAGAACATAAACGGCAGAACAGTTTTCACAAACAAAACAGGCCACTTAACTTCTATGTAATCCACAACTTCGCCAGCATAGTTCAGAACAGGATGTGATCAGCATTCTTAGGACAATGATCTAACGTTGATCCATATCTGCTCTCGTAAACTGCCATGACGAAGACAATGAGCTTCTAACAGGAAAACAGCTATCTGACAGGGAAAATTAGATTCTTCTGAATCGTGATAACGGTTTCTGACCAATCTGCAACAGTAATTCCAGAGACCGTGGAACAGTTTGTTTACGGCACTTTGTCCCTTCTATCTCAACTAGAGATCAGGAAAATCCATTCGCTCGGTACTTGTTCCTTCTATTTGTAACAAAACTTCAATACCTTGCCGATGCAGATGCCTCGGGTAGTTTCAAAATATCACAACTGTCAGTACCTCTGGCTGCGTCTTTCAAAAAATTTTCATCAAAGGTGTCGTATGAATAGCAACTGCCAATGTTGTCCTTCATTAGTTCGTCTGCTTATGATGTTCTGGGTTTGTAAATTGACACTCCCCTTGTGAGAGTTGGTACCATTGCTGTGTGTGTGTTGCAGTAGAACAGTTCACACAGGGTACACCACAGGCAACATGACGTGTAGAGTCATAAAAATGGTAACTTCGCTTTAGGTTTATACCATTTATTGCACGCCACAAAACAGTCATGATACTTATGTTATCATCGGCATAGCACAACGAATGCAGCATTCAAACTCATGTTAACTGACAGTCATGTAGAAGTCAATACTCAATAGTTGTATGGAAAACAAATATCATAGCGAAGCTTGATAAATAATACATATAACTTCTGCAACCGTGGTCCGCTGCAGATCCTTAATGTTCATAGACAATAATAATTATTCCTTCCTGATGCTAGCAGATCAGATGTATACAATACGTCCGTTTACTGTCTGCACGTGAGTAGCATACATGGATTACAGGTCAGCTCGACCTTTATAACCTTCCTAAGTCTAACCATCTGACTTGGACGTGATCTCTGATATAACGAATCCTGGAACACAGACAATAGTCTTGTTGGTCTAGAGCGACCCATAGATATATAACTAGTTCAGGTATAAAGATACCGATGACTTAATCCTAGTCAAAGTACCTCTCCATTTTGAATCACACAGGCGAGCAAAAAGGCGACAAAATGACGAACCTCTAGATGATAGCCTAAAGTTCGATACAAGAGGAATTACCTTATTTCGGAAAATCAACCATGAACATATGCCTCCAGGCAGGCTTGAATAATACGGGGAAATAGTCTAGTTAGCTAACTAACTCACAAAGACAATGTATTTCCCTCAGAGAATCACAAGACGCAGTCGCGTCCGCTCGCTAATCAGTCCATTTCTCAACTCCCCGACCTGGGCGGAACAACAAACGACAACCAAGTCGAGACATGCGCAGAGTGACAATCTCTGAGTCGCTGTTCACAATAAGACGATTCTAAGAACATTCGAGATAAAAGTCTTACACAGTCGCGCCTTTTATGGACATGAACAGAAGCGTTAAGAAAGGTTTCAAACATCTACAACAGTTGACTGATACTACCAAATAAGGAGATATGGTCACGCTTCGTTCAAGACATTATAGACCGAACGTGTCTCTATACAAGAGGAGGTAAGCTCATAAAAAATAGCAGTATCGATATATCGGGTTCTGTCCCTTTGACCATAAAATATATATAACATGCATTTCAGTCAAATAATGATCATACATACGAAAAACGATCATACAAAGACTTTGGAAAAAAGTAATTATTTGTGCGTAACAGTCATCAAGGCATGTAAGGAGAGAACAAGAAAGTATTCAGTGAGGTACTGGAAGATGAGACAGGTCTGTATTTCAGAGCTGGCATTTGCTGATGATGTTGCCCTGAATGCTAAATCAGAGGCACATCTCCAATCCAACCTGCAAGTCTGGAAGGAAGGGCTAGAGAAGAAAGGGATGGTCATAAGCAGCTCTAAAACAAAATCCATGGTGATATCACGAGAAGAAAGAAGAAATCAGATTAAGCTGGGAGAACAGGTCCTGGAGCAGGTCGACCACTTTAAATACATCGGAGCTATTATAGACTGAAAGGGAGGCATCAAAGAAGAGTTGGGCACCCGAAAAGCAGCAGTTGGGAGACTTTTTCAGGACATAAATCGAGGATTCCTCAGCAAGAGAGAGGTTGGTAAGAAAACGAAGATGGCTGTTTACCGCTCCACCTATGTCACAGTCTTGACATATGGATGCTAGTCATGGGCAATGACTGCAACCCACAAAAGCCAGATCCAAACCTCAGAAATGAGGTATCTGAGGAAGGTGGTTGACGTAACAAGAAGAGACATGGTCCGCAACCAGACGATACGTCAAGGCCTTAAATCCCACTCCCTGCAGACCCAAGTAGAACAGTCCCAACTAAGATGGTTTGGCTTTGTCTGCAGAATGGGAGAAGATCAGCTACCATGACAAACATGAGAAACAAAGAGTCAGGGATCCAGACCCGAAGGACGAACCAGAGTCCGCTGGGAGGACAACATTAGACAATCTTTGAAGCACCGAGGACTAGAATGGAACCATGCCAGGAGGAAGACAGCCGAAAGGATAGTCTGGCGCTCTCTCCTCCAAACCTCTACACCTCACGGTAGAAGGGGAACGACTAAGTAAGTAAGTTTGCAGCCATATGAACTAATTTTCACAGCCATATTGCATATCGTATAAATTGGCATTCAAAATTGAATGAAGCTAGATTGAATAATGCATACATTGAACAGTTGTCTGACATAGTTTACACATTTGCTAGTTTCTATGTCCACAGAGTGTTACAGGTTCGTACATCATAGGGGAAAATAGTTAACCCATATGTTTTCTTTCAGATAATCATTTAATTACTGCAGTAGTAACCCAGATTTAAATGATGTGAATTCCTCTGTGGATATTTGACATTTAAAATTTATTCTGTGAAATACACTGGAAGTGACAGGTTTGGAATACCCCAGACAACAAATTGAAAACGAGGCCAGCTTATAAATCGTGTTGCCTGTATGATTACAGTTTATTTGGAGAATTGATTCGTTTTAATGGAATTAACCTTTATCCGCTGTTGAAATGTCACAATTTCTCCTGTTCAACAAATGAGAATGCAAAAGAAGGTAAGCATTGTTTGAGTGGTGGTGAAATTGTACAACCCAGAAAACAAATTAGTCTATAAATTTTTAACAGCAGAATTGTTGATCCTGTTATGAATTCAAATTAATCAATTCTATTATGCTAAAAGAAGACAGATTTCATATTGTTTTTGTTCACTTGTTCTTTTGCACAATTTAATAAATTTGCACAATTGACTTCAGCTTTAAAAAGGGTGACAATCGACAATGTGGAAACCATAGAGGCATATCCCTTCTCAGTGTCCCTGGTAAAATCTACTCTAGAATCCTAGAGCAGAGACTCCGACGCCTAGCTGAGCCACAATTGGATGAGGTCCAGTGCGGATTCCGAGCAAACCGAAGTACTCAAGACCTAATCTTCACACTCAGACAGCTGAGTGAAAAGGCCCTTGAGTATAAGAGTGAGATGCATCTTTGTTTCATAGATCTGGAAAAGGCGTTTGACAGGGTCCCCTGGAGCAAACTTTGGGACTGTTTGGCAAGGAAGAATATTCCAGCACCTCTGATTCATGCTATACAGAGCTTCTACAAGTCTTGCAGAAATTATGTGAGGACAGCAAACCATAAGTCAGAAGAGTTCAGGACCACCACTGGTGTAAGACAAGGTGATATCCTATCACCTTACCTCTTCATACTCCTTATGGACGATGTCATCAAGGCATGTAAGGAGAGACAAACAAGAAAGTATTCAGTGGGGTACTGGAAGATGAGACAGGTCTATATTTCGGAGCTGGCATTTGCTGATGATGTTGCCCTGATTGCTAAATCAGAGGCACATCTCCAATCCAACCTGCAAGTCTGGAAGGAAGAGCTGGAGAAGAGAGGGATGGTCTTAAGCAGCTCTAAAACAAAATCCATGGTGATATCACGAGAAGAAAGAAAACATCAGATTAAGTTGGGAGAACAGGTCCTGGAGCAGGTCGACCACTTTAAATATCTCGGAGCTATCATAGACCGAAAGGGAGGCATCAAAGAAGAGTTGGCCACTCGAAAAGCAGCGGCTGGGAGACTTTTTCAGGCCATAAATCGTGGATTCCTCAGCAAGAAAGAGGTTGGTAAGAAAACGAAGATGGCTGTATACCGCTCCTCCTATGTCCCAGTCTTGACATATGGATGCGAGTTGTGGGCAATGACTACAACCCACAAAAGCCAGATCCAAACCTCAGAAATGAGGTATCTGAGGAAAGTGGTTGAAGTAACAAGAAGAGACATGGTCCGCAACCAGACGATCCGTCAAGGCCTAAAATCCCATCCGCTGCAGACCCAATTAGAACAGTCCCAACTAAGATGGTTTGGCCATGTCTGCAGAATGGGAGAAGATCGGCTACCACGACAAGCATGTGAAACAAAGAGCCAGGGATCCAGACCTCCAGGACGACCCAGAGTCCGCTGGGAGGACAACATTAGACAATCTTTGAAGGACCGAGGACTAGAATGAACCAGGCCAGGAAGAAGACAGCTGATAGAATAGTCTGGCGCTCTCTCTTCCAAACCTCTACACCTCACGGTAGAAGGGGAACGACTAAGTAAGTAAGTAAGACTTCAGCTTTAGTATTCTTTATGTATCAGTATTGGAACTTTTAAATAAAGAAAAGGACTGCTCCACAAGGTGACTAATGTGTGGTGGTGCTGGAGGCAGGCAAGTTCATCATGTAAAACACAATGCTACAGAAAACATCACCACAAGAGCATATGAATGTTTAGTGCAGGTTTCTTGTACGAGGACCAGCTGAGCAGGTGGTTCCGTGCTCCGTGAGGTGTGAACAGGAAAATGATGATTGTATCTTCTGTAACATATATATGTTACTCATATAGTTTCTGGTGTGTCCTACTTTTGACTGTTTGTCATGTGGTTGTGGTGGCATGTTAGGTCCTTCTCTCCTCCTCTCGCCCCCCTCCTCCCGTCGATTTCTGCTTGTATGTGATTTTTCTTCTTTACAACATTGTTTCTATATCAGCTGTTTATCATGATAATTCCCCATATAAAGAATTGTCGTACCCATCCGTCACTTTTATCCCATCTTTTCCATGACACGTTTCCGCTGGGGAACTAAATTGCGCGCCTGTTAAAACAACGCGCATTAAGTTCCCAGTATAATACGTGGCGCAGGGTGTTTTTTTTTTTTTAAATAAATATTCCTGCCCCTGTAGCTTTCCTGGAATCCCCTCCCCTTATATTATGCAGTAAAGGTAAGTATTATGAACATACGTGTCTCCACTCATATATATATATATATATATATATATAAATATATATATGCCTTATGGCTCATACATAAAGCTTCCGTGCTTTCGTGCCACTGTTTCCCTACAATTATAGCGAAATGGAAATGAATAAGATGACCACAGGTGAACTTTGTGCCGTCATCGCGGCATGCAGCAAAAAGAGCACAACAAAATTATTTCTCGCTATACTTTGGCGGGTGACTTACTAATTAATTGTAATGTTTATTTTTGCCGTGTCTGTCAACACACACACACTTGTGTGTTACAGCATGATCAGAGAATATGTCGCAGTATTTCCAATTGTCGTTTGCTCTGGTATAACCCCATCTATTTCTCTCATGACGTTGGGGATCTGTGTCAGTCTTCTCTCGTCGGCAAATAGTTTCTCCCTCAAGTGAGGTGGAAAGGGCTATTGATCCCTTCTAGGGTAGAGGACCGTCCAGCTCGTAGCATTGCTTCACTCACCAGTTAGTGGGTCTGGTATGTTTTACCAGTTCTGGTAGGTTTTACCAATTCTGTTTTTCTTGTGCAGTGCAATGAAATTTGAGAATAATAGTTGAACAAAGTCTGGAATGGAATTCACCACTATACATCGGATTCGTGACTATGAAACGGCATTTGACAGTGTACAGAGAATCACTTTGGAGATTGATGAGGCATTATGGAGCTCCCATGAAGTTCATTAACTTAATAAGGAAGACCTATGAAGACATGACATGCAGAGTTCTTCATGAAGGACAACTTACAGAACCGTTAAGGATTAGAACGGGAGTGAGACAGGGATGCCTCTTGTCTCCATTTCTTTTCTTATTAGCAATAGATTGGGTTATGAAAACATCGACATCACACAACAGAAATGGAATCCAGTGGAATCTGACTAAACATCTTGATGATCTGGATTTTGCAGATGGCTTGGCTCTTCTGTCCCATAACCATTATCAGATGCAAGAGAAAATGAACATTCTCGATAAGAGGTGACAACAAGTGGGCCTGAAAATACACAGGGAAAAGACAAAGATTATGAGAATAACTGCAAGAAATGATAATAAGGTTGAACTTGAAGAAACACCACTAAAGGATGTAGAATCGTACACATATCTTGGCAGTAATATAGACAAAGTTGGAGGGACAGACAGTGATATCAAAATAAGAATACAAAAAGCAAGAGGAGCTTTCATTGCATTGGGAAACATATGGAGATCAAGAGAAATCAAGTCCAACACGAAAATAAGAATCTTCAACTCAAATGTCGTCAGTCCTATTGTATGGCTCTGAGACACGGAGAGCAACAAAAAACAATTATTGTTTAAATTTAATTTTTGTGTGCAGCAACCCATATCTGATTGCTACTTACTTACTTAGTCGTTCCTCTTCTACCCTGGGGTGTAGAGGTTTGCCAGAGAGAACGCCATACTATCCATTTGGCTGTCTGTCTCCTGGCCTGGTTCCAGTCTAGTCCCTCGGTCCTTCAGAAATTGTCTAATGTTGTCTTCCCAGCGAACTGTGGGTCGTCCTGGAGGTCTGGATCCCTAATTGCTACTGTCACATACTTAAAATCTGCCAATTCGTAAATGCTCAATCATAGTGTTTTTAACTATTTTTTTTAAAGATCGCCATTCATCGTAGACAGCTGACACTTTGCATGTAGCTCTCTTTATTTATACAATTAAATCTTTCAAATTTTGATTGACACTGGCCAATTGTATGTACCAATTAAAAATAATTAACACTGTGTAAAATAAGGTGAAAATAACAGCATGAAAGTAATAGTTTTAAAGTAAGGGAAATAATGAACTGTAAATATAGATTGTGTTTCGCATTTGAAGGGGCGGGCGTCGAATGATGAATGGTTATATCAGTTAAATAATTCTTCTTCCCCCCCCCCCCCCCTTTTTCAAAAACTTGATCAGCTAATAATTTATTTTAAACACAGCTTTAGTAACAACCAACTTTGATGTGATCATTACATTAGATGTTTTATCAAAGGGTATTATATACTGATAAATGTTACTCCACGGCGAAGTCGTGACGTAAAATCGTAAAACAAGCACAGGAAAAAAACAACACATATTAGGATCATGTGATTCTTACGAGGTTTCATAACATACTTCTGTCATGTAGAAGAAATAGCAAAATACGATCTCAGGGCTGTGGAGTCGGTCTATTTTAGTGTGGTCGGAGTCGGTAAAAATGTCCCGACTCCGAATTTTACGAGACTTTAGCCAAGTAGGATCCACGTTTGGTACATGCAAGGGGATCATATTATCACATTTCAAAATAATTTTTGAGTTTGTGTTTTTTATTATTGAATGAATGAATGGTTAAAGCTGCAGCTACCTTTGCCCGCCTCACAGCGCGTGTTTGGGGAAACTGCACTCGTCACTCAAAGCCAACAGGAGCGTCAGAGCTTGACGAATCGCTTCACCCAAGCATGCAAGGACTTTGGCCTCACAATAAGCCTAAAGAAAACAAATGTGCCGAGTCAGGATGTGGGTGCTGCACACGTTATCACAGTCGATAACTATGAATTGGCAGTGGTGCACCACTTCACATACTTGGGGTCTACCATCAATGACAAACTCTCTCTGGACACAGAAATTGACAGCCGTATTGGCAAAGCTGCAGCTACCTTTGCACGTCTCACATCGCGTGTTTGGGAAAACTCCAAACTCACTATGAAGACCAAAGCTGCGGTATATAATGTCTGCGTCACCAGCACACTTCTGTTTGGCAGCGAGACATAGACAACCTGTGCTAAGCAAGAAAGAAGGCTCAATACCTTCCATTACAGTGTCTACGCCACATCCTCGGTTTTTCGTGGAAAGGCCAAGTGACAAATATCGAGATATTGTCACGTGCTGGCTTTCAAAGCATGTATACACAGCTTAGCGCAGACTACGCAGGCATGGCCATGTCCGCCGCATCGAAGATAATCGCATCCCGAAATATATCTTCTACGGACAACCGGCACATGGCAGAAGATCAGTTGAGCAACCGCAGCAGAGATTCAAAGATGTGTGCAAAAGAGACATGAAGGCATTGGACATAAATCCAGCAACCTGGGAGGATGACGCTGCCGATCGCACCAAGTGGCGCCACCTCAGATTGGGCGAAAAGAAGCTCTCACAGCAAGCAGAAGAGAGAAGAAAACGTCGAAAGGAACACCAGGAGAATAAACAGCTGTGGGCTGTCACCTCAGGGTCGCATTCCCATAGTCATCTATGGCTGAAGGGGCTATTATTATTATTACTAGCATTTTTAATTATAGTGTGCTGTTTCCGTAACCGGATGAGCAGATAGAAGTACATTCTTAGAGTGTTTTTAGTTTTCTTTCCAATTATACAGTGTAATCAAACTGTTCATGAACACCGTCATTTGAACGCTTTTCTTTGTTGATTGTAAATATTTTCGGGAGAGTATATATAATGGAAACAATACAATTTTTCAACACGGTTGCATTCCTCAGCTGTGACCAACGTAAACACGGCGAGAATTATGTTATTTTAGATTCAATTTAAACGTTCTTTGATGACAACATTTCGTGTGAAAGTGTGTGGATTGTTTTCAAAGAGTGTTCCCTGATAATAAGTGGTTTTAACAAAAACTTTCAAGTTTTCATGATTTGTACATCGGGTGAGGACTCATGCACACCAATTTTTACGCACTTTTTCTTTGTCGAGCGCTACTAATTTCGTGAAAGAATTAAAAAAAAAAAAAAGGATTTGTTTTATATAACACCCACGCCGCGCAAGTTGCACACCGTGCGTTGCGCACTTTTTTTTTTCTGGCGCGAGTTTATTTTGAGTGAGACCGACCGACGTAACATACATCGGTAATTATGGGATTATGAATGGTTAAAAATTTAACGTACGAAAGCCACGTAGTCATATACTCATACATGTACCATACTTATACATATAACTCCATATGAGTGCATAACTTTGTGCCATATGGCTAGTGAAAAAAAACTATAATCGGAGTTGGACTTCTACAAATCCAGGAGTCGTCGGAAAATTGTTTGGCCGACTCCACAACCCATATTTTAAAGGGCCCAATTAAGAACGAAATTGTACACAAATAAGAAGTACAGAGTAATCATTTTCTGGCAGTTGAACAAAACACACACACACACACACACACACATACACCCACCCACCCACCACACACACACAGAAAAGGCGCGTTAGGAACCACGTTAATTTTTTGTTATCTAATGCTCTAAAAACTGAAAAGACAGTCAAGAACAAGGGCACTTAAGAGACTCAGCAAAACTGCGGAAAATGCATTGTGCTGCTGTGGAACAAGCGCAACGGGCTATGGAACTCGGGACAGTAATTTGCTTTCAACAAAGGGGTTACTTTCACAATTGACTCCAGCTGGCAGAAAATAGTAGTGAAGTTGAAAGCTGTAAGGTGTAGTGGGTTCAATTCTCTGCACAAAACAACAGGAGGCTGACACTTGGGAGTCATGACCCAAGTGAGCCCGCCCTCTTAGAGTGTAAAGGAGATTAAGGGGCCGAAACACTTGATCGACGGGGGGATTTCTAATGATCAGATTGCCTCCTGTTGTATCGCTCTGTATAGAGTTTCCTATCAGAAAATAAATGTTCCGGACAATTTGTTGCAAGGAATAAAAGTGGACGACAAGTTATCATGAAGCAATAATCTTTCATATCGTTCACAAATTTGTTTTGTTTTATTTATGTAGTAGCAATAACCCGTCAAAATTGACAGGTGTTTAATTGCAGCCATCTTATCATTTTGATCCATAATAAGTCTGCAATACTTTAAATTAAAATTTTGTCTTGAAAAAAATAAATAAAAAACTTACATTTTAAAGTAATTTTTAAGAAAATGGTGAGTTAAATCAGTTTCCAGAATGAAACTAGACAGAAAAGCATCTTGATTGTCTGTTGATTTAATTTGCATCTTCGCACCTTCCTGTCTCCAGTTCATGTACTGTTTATCAATTGTGTTGTTGGCTTCTTTCCATAATCAAACTGTTCATGCACACCGTCATTTGCGCACTTTTTTTATTTTCGGGAGAGTACATATAAGGGAAACAATACAATAATTGTTTAACTTTCAACCACAGTTGCACACCTTAGCTGTGGTTGAAAGTTAATGTACTCTCTCGAAAATAGAAAAGTGCGCAAATGACGGTGTGCATGATGTGACCGACCGACGTACTTACGGCGGGAATTATGGTATTGGATTTTTGTGTGAACGATATCTACTTCTTCTTTGATCCTTGGCCGCTGACCGACAAAGCAATCAGTGACCATCATGCCTTGTGACTTCTTGAAGGGCAGCAACAAACTCTCTACTTTGCTCGGTAGGCAGCCATCCTTCGTGTGGTGCCCAACTCTGTTTCGGGGGGTCGGAGTGGTTAAGAGGTATAGCATCCGCTCAAGTTCTAGGGTACCGGGTTCGATACCCAGATGAGGGAATATAATTTATGGAAATTGTTTTTCAGAACCAGTGGTCCTAATGATGTCATACTTAGGGCCCCCCCCCCCCCCCCCATCTCCTGGGTAGTGAGATCGGATGGCTAGCCCTCTCAGATAAGGGCGAAAGAATAGGAGGTCCCATGTGCAAGTTGCGCACGTTAAAAATTCCTCGGCAGTTGGAAATCGTAAAGAGTAGGCCTATCAGGCCGCTGCCCTGGCAAAATTTAAAAATTAGAAGCCTACCCACCACACAAATATTTATAGAATGTGTGATTCTTATATATACACATTGGAATTCTTGCCGGTGCTACGGAGTTCGTGCACTGTGCTGAGATCCTCCTTGTGTGATCTAAGAGAGGAGATCGAAGCACTGACGGAGTAGTCCGTGTGCAATGAAGATAGTCTTTAAAACTAAACCAAACCAAACAACTCTGGTTCATGCTTTGCATCTCTGCCTCCACAGTTTGTCGCCAGGTAGCTTTTGGCTGGCCTCGCTTTTCTTCTGGAGTCCATAGCACGGCAGTTCTGGTGATGGTGTCAAAGTCTCTTCTGAGGATGTGGCCTACCCAGTTCCAGCGTCTATCCGCTATGCTGATGCCAATGTCTTTGTCGCAGATTATTTAGAGATATAGAAAGGAAGATGTGTCTGAAACGTTAGACATATAATGTTCAAGAATGTGAGATAATTTTGAGTGGAAGAGTTAACAGAAGGGCACAGGTTGGTACTAGTGATTTTCTCACCTTTCAGACTACCAACTATTGTATTTTTCTGGCGACGAATAAACTCTTTGTTACTCAATCTTTCAAAAAAATTAGAACTAGTAGTAAGGGTTTAAAAAAAAAAGATCCCTTTACACGCCCATTGAGGCATATTGGGAATATTGTGTTAGGCCCATATTTTCTTGACTATCGGCACACTAGGGGTGATGTGGTCAGCATCACGTCCGCCAAGAAGTAGTAATAGTCAGCTAGTAATTCAAGTAGGGAGAGTATGTTTTCTGAACAGAATATACAATCTACTAGGTCGAACTCAGAATGATTGTTGTAGCGTGAGGTTTTTATTGTATATAGGATCAGTATAGTACTGACAGTACAAACATAGAATTTCTGCAGAAAAGTGGTGAAGTCCCAGTGTATGAGAGAACCACTGGTATCACAACTTAGTTACGGCTATGAATGATCTGATCTCGAAAAATTAGTAGAGTGGAGACAGTCATAAAATGCCATCCCGCTGGGTAACTAACTGATATTGAAACAAGGAAACATATTTTATTTAACAATTATAAACTTGACAAGTCGTTCAAATACAATTTCCTTATTTATTAAGTATATACACTATCTACTCTTGTGCTAAAGGGTGGATGTTGGAAGATGGAATGCAATGGATTTTAAAGTTTACTTATTATATATATATATATATATATATATATATATATATATATATATATATATATATATATATATATATATATATATATATATATATATATATATATATATATATATATATATATATATATATATACACACACACACACATACACATACATATATTACAACAAGTCCTTCTTCCAATTATAGGAAAAAAATTATATCAGCTGTGCTGTTAATCAATTATAGAAAAATTATATCAGCTGTGCTGTTAATCAATTATAGAAAAATTATATCAGCTGTGCTGTTAATCTTGTCTCTGACTACGCTAAATCACTTTTTCTTCATGGACAGTTAATTGCTCACACTTGCCGACAGAAATGGTACTAATGTGTACTCATCTCTTAAAACAGTTCTGTCCTTCTTAATTGATGCACACAACACTTCTTTGCTGATGCTCGTTCCTTTAGCCTACCCAAGACTGAGGGGGACTAAGGATGTAGCTCCGATACAACCACTATGCTCCTGCAAAGTTCCAGGCAGCAGGATTGACCTGAACATACGACCTCAGGTTTGATGACACGAATAAACCTGTAACAAGGATAAATAGGGGCTAATTTCTGTCATCAAGCCCACCTATCCCTAGTGTATATGAGATGAGCACGTCTCAGGTGTCTGCATGTAGGATCAATGACAATGTATGATTTATTGTATATAGTACTATACTGATTTAGCAATAGCGAGACAAGACAGGTGTCTACTTGCAAAACATTCTTTCTAATACTTCAGTACATGAATACATCCAATAATTTGTACACCTAGGTATGATGCAACTGTTTTCTTCCACCTACAATATACCAGGCCATCTCTGATAAGTGCTATACTGGCTGGTAAAATATATCCTAACAATACTGTTGTAGTTATATGAGTCCTAACAAGGACTGTTAGGTTATATTCAGGGTGGAGTTATGTAAGTGCTAACAAGGACTGTTAGGTTATATTCAGTTGGTTTTCTTCTTCAGAAATCATACCAGGAAATACAATCATTATACCTGATTCCATAAAATTTAATCATACTTGATACAGTCATAGATTATATTCAGGTTGGAGTTATATGAGTCCTAACACGGACTGTTAGGTTATATTCAGTTGGTTTTTTTCTTCAGCAAGCATACCAGGAAATACAATCATTATACCTAATTCCATAAAATATAATAATTATACATGATACATTCATAGTAAAACTAAAATCATAAAGTGATATTAATTATATACAAGTGTAGGTTATTTCAGGTGGTTTCCTTCTTCAACAGTCATACCAGGAATTACAATCATTATACATGATACTATAAAATACAATCATTATACATGATATAGTCATATTAAAACCAAACTCGTAAAAGTGATATTAGTTTCACAATTATTTAAAGTAAGTTTACATACCCTCTAAGATTAATACAAGCCAGATTTTGACTCGACGTAGTGAAGCAAGTCTGCCCGGTATGCATGTAAGCAGGAATCAGTGTTGGCAGCTTTCTCTTCTCTAGTCTATCGTTCTGGCTGGTCTTCGTGTTTGTGTGTAGATTTGAACAAAAATGCGCTCATATATATGTATGTATGTATGTATGTACGTATATATATATATATATATATATATATATATATATATATATATATATATATATATATATATATATATATATATATATATAGGTAGACACAGTTTTAGATGCGTATAAGGGACCCCATTGATTGGTTCACTGCATTTTTAGTCTTTTTCGAATGGCAAGCGACACCGCTGATTGGTTTTAGTCTTTTTTGATTGCAGGGACACCACCGATTGGCCAGTTGCAATTTAGTACTTTCCGTTTTTCAGAGTTCTGAACCAACAGTGTTTTATGCATAATTTATTCTTTCTGCCGCCATCTTGTGTGAATCAGTGACTTCGCATAATTTATTCTGTCTCAGGGTCTTCCGGCAATCTTGCGTGGATTGGCTGTGCATATTTGTATATCGATTGTGACCTAACATAGTGTATTTAACTAAGCAGTGGGTTTATAAACAACTTTACGACATAGCCCCATCCTTTCCTAGCTGTGACCTGTCATAGCTGATGTGTAAACACCTGCTGTAGTTAATTGTTTCTCGTCTGTCCTTCCATAGTAATAGGGTGTCGACTTAAAAAATCAGCTCCTATATTTTCTCTTCCCGGAATGTAATTTACTGTAAAGGAATAAGGCGTGAGAAGAAGACTCCGCCATAACAATCTCGAATTTAACTCTAGATGCAGCCAAGAATGTTAAAGGCTGGAGATCACTTTGGACAATGAAGTGTTTCCCATAAAGGTATGGTGAAAATTTGTCGATGGACCAAATTAGAGCCAAACATTCTTTCTGTATCGTCGAGTAATTCAACTCAGCTGCATTCAGCTTCCTACTGGCGTAGGCGACGGGTAAAAGTTCCTCCGGCGGGGCTTTTGATTGCTGCAAGAGAGTTGCACCAATACCTATACGGCTAGTGCCGTCCTTAATACAAATTCATGTGTGATATAGGGTAGCGTAAGGATGGGTTTGCTGGTGAGTTTTGCTTTTAGCTCTGTGTAAGCTTTTTCACAATCAGCATTCCATTGGATTTTATCAGGCTGTCCTTTCTTAGTTAAGTTAGTTAATGGTGCACACAGAGAGTTAAAGTGGGGTATGTATTTTTTTAATAGAACCCACATAATGACAAATGATCTTACATCTTTCTTCGTTTGAAGTCTGGGTGCCTTCTTTAACTTCTCTATATTCTTGAGGTCAGGAGACATATGACCTGTAGAAATAGTGTGACCTAGGAATTCCAACTCCTTACAACCGATATAGCACTTAGTTAGACATGCAGTCAATCCAGTTTCTCTCTGTCTGTCAAAGAACATGGAGAGCGCTACTATATGCTCTTCAAATATATTTGTAGCAACAAGAATGTCATCCATAAAGTTAGTGATATGGGGATTTTGTAGAGGTTCCAACAATTTCCTCATCATTCTTGAAAAGATACTTGGAGCATTTTTCAGTCCAAAGGGTAGTACATTAAACTCGTAGTGTCCGTCCGATGTACTAAATTCCAGCATTTTCCTAACTTCTGGTTTCACTGGTATTTGGTAGTATCCCTTGCTTAGATCTACTTTCGATAAATACTTACTTACTTACTTAGTCGTTCCTCTTCTACCGTGAGGTGTAGAGGTTTGGAAGAGAGAGCGCCAGACTATTCTATCAGCTGTCTTCTTCCTGGCCTGGTTCCATTCTAGTCCTCGGTCCTTCAAAGATTGTCTAATGTTGTCCTCCCAGCGGACTCTGGGTCGTCCTGGAGGTTTGGATCCCTGGCTCTTTGTTTCCCATGCTTGTCGTGGTCGCCGATCTTCTCCCATTCTGCAGACATGGCCAAACCATCTTAGTTGGGACTGTTCTATTTGGGTCTGCAGCGGGTGGGATTTTAGGCCTTGACGTATCGTCTGGTTGCGGACCATGTCTCTTCTTGTTACTTCAACCACCTTCCTCAGATACCTCATTTCTGAGGTTAAATACCTAGCTTTACTCAGTGTAGAGAACAGCTGGTTGGTGTCAGGTAATGGGTCCACCTGAGATTCTGTGATAGCATTTAGCTTCCTGTAGTAAATACATAACCTGTGTTCACCACTCGGTTTTCTTAATAGCACCACACTTGAGCTATAGGGAGAATCTGACTTTGAGATAATTTTCTCCTTCAACAGATAATCAACTTCCTCCCTTAGTGCTTGGGCTTTTGCATAGGGTATGTTCTCATGCATCCTGGTGTAGGGTCAGTAACCTTCATGTCGTACTCTAACAGATTCGTACGACCTGGCTTATCTGTGAGCACATCAGCATGGGTTTCCAACACCTTCTGAACCATCTTCTCCGGAGTAAAATGTTCACTAATGTTTACTTGAGCATAATCCTCTGTAGTTGTGAGTGGATATTCCATAGAGTGAAGTGGTTCACCTTGCATTTCTGTTGCAATGGCTAGGGTCATGATATGTGCAATTTCTGATGATTCCTAATCATAGTACTTTTTAAGAAGATTGACATGATACACCTTCTCCTTTTCTTTCTTGTCAATCTTATAATTGGTCCTGGAAAGTTTTTCCAGTATGACATAGGGTCCCTGCCATCCAATCTGGAATTTATTATTGCTGGCTTGGCAACAGTAATAACACCTCACCCACCTCCAGTTCCCTATCCTTTGCTTTTTTGTTGTAGTAAACAGCATGCTTCCTCCTGGCCTGTCTTAAGTTATCATTTGCCCGTTTCCAACCTGTTTTCAATCGAGATGTTTGTATGAGGAAGTCACTGTTTCCTCTGCTTTTTCATCAGTCCATGTCCGCAGCAATGCTTCCAGTGGACCTTTTATTGGTCTTTCAAACAACAATGTAGCTGGAGCCAATCCAGTTGAATTGTGGGGTACTTCCCTATATGCAAAGAGTTCAGTGGGTAAGTATGTATCCCAAGTATCAGGTTTTTTACTTGCCAGCTTTCTAAGGATTGAAATTAGCGTACCATTGAACCGCTCTACTTGACCATTCCCTTGTGCATAGTAGAGACTTCATTGATAGTGCCTGGCTTGAAATATCCTGAATACTTCTTGTGTTAGCTTTCCCTTAAACTGAGAACCATTGTCAGTCAATATCTGATGCGGGTAACCTAATCGGGTGAATATTGTCAACAGAGCCTCTGCCACATGCTTTGAATCTATAGCTGACATGGCCACTGCTTCTCCCCACACAGAGCAAGTTTCAACCAAGGTTAAGATGTAAGTATTTCTCTTCTTGGTCCTAGTGATGGGTCCAACAATATCCACTGCAACACGTTCAAAAGGGGTTCCCATAGTGGGCATTTCTCCCAGTGTATCTGGTGCAGTCCTGTGCTTAGGAGCTACTCTTTGGCATTCTGGACAGGATCTTACATATCTCTTTATATCCTCTGTGATTCCTGGCCAAAAGTAGTGACAGGCTATCGTTTGTCCAGTGGCCCCTATTCCCATATGTCAACTGAAGGGTATAGCATGTCCTAGCGTCATAACCTTCTCCCTGTAAGATTTTGGCACTACTAGCTGTCCATGCCCTTTAGGTCCTGTTCCAGCTTTTTTATAGAGTAGGTCATTCTTCATATAAAAGTCTCCTTTCTCTGGAGGGTTATGTGCTTTAAGTAATTTGCCAAAACAAGGCATTGATGTGCTGTCTGCTGTTTGAGCCTTTTTCATCTTTTCTGGGTGAGTATTGATATGATTTTCCTGGAGCTTTCCCTGGTCTGGACTGTTGCCATAACTACAGGTTTTATAGGTTCTCAAAGGAAAACATACCTACACCCCAGAATTAAAGGATAAATAGGGTCGTCCATCACTGCTGCTGCTTTGATTTCTCCTTCCACAAAGCGAAATCTTATGTTGATTCAGGCTATGGGTAGGGTCATGGTTCTTGCTCCCTTGATCGGTCCTCTGATTTTCACTGTTTCTGTGGTTATCTGATCAGGACTCAATAGAGAAGAGCACACTACTGAATCAAAGTCCAATCCTGTGTCATATAAACACAGTACTTGAGTGCCATTCAAGGTCACTTCCTCACAGACGGGAGGATGATGGAGGTCCTTCTGACTTACTGCCAGTTCCTTCCTTCCCTGCTTCCCTGTTTTAAGACATGCAGCGTGATGAGAAGGATTCTTCCTTCTGCAGTCCGCAGTATTGTGGTTACTCATTTGGCAAGTCTTATACCACTTTCCTTCCTTCCTGTAAGGTGTCTTAGAGGGTGTTTGTCCTTTTGGTCAAATCTTTGTTTGTTCCTTGTGGTATGGTCCTTTTGTTCATATTTGGTATAGTTTTGTAATGATTTGAAGTTTTCACCCTGCTTCTTCATAGATACGTGGCCAATGTTCAGATACAATGAAAGACGCAGTCAATGCCTTAACAAATTACAAGTGCCCAAGCCTAGGCTTGACTTATTGAAGAAAAGCTTAGCTTACTTTGCTGCTCATCTTTGGACTATCTTCCACTTGAGCTAAAAAACAACATGTGAGAATAAATGAATTCAGTAAAAAATACGAGAGAACGGAAGGGCGGAAATGACAGACGGGCCTGCGTGCCCAATTCTCAACTCTTTGAAAATAAAGTTCTTTCGTTCGCTCGTTCGTTCACTGGTCGAGAGGTAATAATGGTTACCTGTTGCTAACAACTTGATTGTTGTTTACCACAGCGGTGATTACGTACGAGGTAATTAGTTTTGAAGTGATGTTAATGTTGTGATGGATGTTGATGAGATTTTGACTGCTTATATGCTGTTGAGATTATGACGAGTGTCACGGAATTGTCTCCCCTGCTTTACATGTTGGTCCAAAAATGGCCAAAAATTAGAGAATACAATGAGGGTCTTTAAAGGTATATACCTTCACTGAAGATTACTCTTGGCAGAGTTATAAATAGAAGGATGATACTTCTGTCTTAGAGAGTCTTCATATGAATATCTGCCCGCCCCTTCAGAAAGGTATCAAGCGCGTTTCTGCTGTCCAACTCCAGCGTCTGCCAGCTATGATGGTGTGCATGTCCTCTTGCTTGCTCCGAGTTAGCAGATCTTGGTTAGTGATGGTATTCGGCCAAAAGATTCGGATAATTTTTCTTAGGCAGGTTGTGTGGAAAGAGGACAATTTCAACATTTCCTTCTCTGTTACTCTCCAGCATTCAGCACCATAGAGAAGCACAGAAAGCACACAGTTCTGATATAATCTTAATTTTGTGCTTGTGCTGTACTGAGAGGACTTCCAGATGTTGTTTATACTAAAAAAAGGCTGTTCTTGCTTTGTTCATTCTGTTGTTGATGTCTTTGCTTGCTCCGCCATCTGTTGTTACTATGCATCCTAGGTATGTGAAGGTGTCTGTCTGTTCCAGGTTATCAGACTATGACACGGCGCAATTCGGCCGTCTTGTCTGGAAATTTTGTCGTTTATCCGCACCTCCAATATGCAAGTCTATTATTCTGTAGAATTGTAAAGGATTACTCACATCTTGTGCAAACACCGTCATTAGCCTTTCACCTGGGATCAAATGTGGGAACGTCACGTTTTTGTGACCCAATTAGTCCATCAGGGATGGACCGGCGAATTGAAGTGTGAAAGTTATGTAAATATTGACCTTCGGATGAGTTTCTGTGTTGACAAATAGGGGCAGGGGAGAGAGAAATAACGAAATATCACTCTCACAGGAATGTAATGCAATCCTGCTGGAGTGGACATGAGAGCGCGCAAACCTTTTTGTGACACGAAGGCAGATACCTTTGAAGACCCACATTAGATATCGTAGGTTTTGGCCGTTGCTGGACAATCACTACAGAGCAAAGGGGAGGCAAACCGTGACACTGAGCATCAATGATAAACTCAGTAGATGGGACAAAAAATTATAGTTAATTCAGGTAATCTGACGGGGGGATAATTGTGGCTGGACAGTGGAAAGAGACTTTTGCCTGATTTAAGGAAGTTTTAATATACATATAGACTTATTAAAATGTTGATGTAATAAATATGTACACCATATCATCATTATCATCCACTCCGTGCTCCACTTGAAGCCTGGGGCTACCTATGCTTTTGGTTCCCTGTGAGAGAAACGGCGTGAAGCAGTCATCAGCGCTTGCTGTGGTGGTTCAGGACTCTATCATTTTCATGTACTTGAGGTTGCCAGCCTCGTATGAACTTGTACAACCACCAGCGAGTTAAATATGTGAAATATAAAATGGATGTTACAACTCACTCTGTATCAGGTTATATTTTTCTAAAGACGTCAGGCATACGAAGACTTCCGAATAATGTCGGGCCACATGTTTTGGGACCGTCTTATATGAAGTCGAGTATTACTTTAATGATAATCTCATGATTATCCTGTTTTAATCTGACGATTATCTGTTTATAGGTTCCGAGGACTTTGTGGTTTCCGTTATTATAAAGTCGAGCTTTCTTGCTGGTTAATTTAAGAAGATCCTCAATACTTGGTCTAATCCTCATTCTTGAAATCCTACTATTCTGATGGTGTCGTCTTGACTCAATGGAACACAGTGCTGGAGTCTGAAAATGTGCTACATGATATGGGGCCTTTTGCCTACGCTCTCCCAGCTTTCTACGCGGTGAAAGTCGCTAATCAAACGTAATCTATTTTAATAGGTTTTGGCTAGACTAAGCACATTTAAATGCTTAACTTCTCTTCTCTCCTCCCCCTGTCTTCCTTCTCATGACAACCAACAATTTTCAAACTTCTCCCATATAAGGTATTCACGCTACCGCTTTTTAGATGACTCATGTCTGTAATTCATAACAAACCTTCAGTTTAATTTGTTATTATAAATGTTAACAAACACGAGTTCACCTGCGGTAAAGTTACCTAATATCCTGCCACATCCAACGTACTTTTGCAGTTCATCTCCGGGTTGTCAGCACGAGAAGTATGGGCGCCCAGTTTGGCACGCGAGAAAAATCCGCACCTTTGTGTGTTTAAACATATAGGCAAGGCAGACCCAATTGTCTGCTCCCAGCAGGATTGTTTATGTTCTCTCTACTCAGGATAGATCATGCGAAAATAACAATATGAAACCTGAGTCATGCGTTCCAATATGAGAGAAAATACGAGCTAAGAAGAAATAAAAGGAAGGTACAATATGTGGTAAGTTGGGATATTATAAATATTTATAGGGGACTTAGTGTACTGACTGAGATCAGCTGTGAAGGTATCTGTATCTAATAAGTGTGGTGTGTTACAGATGACCTTACTTTGCTACCACATTTAGACCTCAATCAGACTTATTCTGGAATATTGTGATGACTACGTTGAATGTCTAGGGTTATGATAGTGATGAAGTGTATGTTCACAACAACCAACAGACAGATAAACACTTTAATTAAAATCCACAACACTTTACAACACTGTGACACGCACATACATAGAACACTCTATAAGACTATCTTAAATAAGTCAAGTGTTAACTTTTAAAATATGTATTAATTCCTTTCAATAATAGATATCCTGATTCAACTACAGAGTGAATCAGGAATCACAATCAAATGTAATCACAAGTTGTATGTACACAATTTATACATAGGATCTTTGTCCTGACATATAATATTATTACAATAAGTGTGTAAGTTGTGATGTAGTACTAGGAGGTAATACTGGCTTTTAAAGCTAGGTTGTTGTTTGTCATCATGACTTCATGTGTTTGTTACTGGTGGAAATAATATTGGAAAGGTTCACAGTTTTTTTTATTTGAAAACAAATAACTATCCCTCTTGATTTAATATACAGTCAATTTTAGAGGGGGTTACACAAGATTGAGCTGCTCTGGCCAACGAAATCTTATCTTCTGTGTGGGCGGCAGGAAAACTGTCTCCTCTGCTCGCTTGCTTCTCAGTTATCTTGAAAAACAACACTGGTCGATATCTTGAACAAGGAGTATGCTACCAGCCTCTGGATTCAGCAAAACTCAGACCAGGTGCTGCTCTAATACTTCAGTACCACGGTCCCTGAAATAAGAAGGTTGTACCTCCTACATCAGAACTAATTTATAATCTATTTCCACACTGAAGCACAATACATGACAAACACAGAGTTCAGCGCTGTAGGCCAACTTCTAGCTTCTCATGTAACAATATACACCAGTATTCCTCTCCCTAATGGTTACAACGCCTCTGCAATTCCAGCATTAATTCCTTCTATACAATAAGATAGGTGTCATAGTACTATTTGGCAATCCCATATATGCCTATGCAGTTATACTCCTCTCCGACAAGTTTTTTTACATGGTGGAGCAATATCTAGGCTTTGCCTCATGTTTGCTACTGAACCACACACACACACAGACATAAATTATCATTTCACATTCAATTTTCATCTAAAAGATATCGAATATGTCTAGCTTACCACAATTCAAGGAAATATTAAACAAGCACGTTGACTGGCGATGAGTTATGGCACAATTCCGATCTGCCTCTGTCCCAGGCTTTTATTAGAAAAATATGAGCTGGTTCTCAACGCACTTGCTTCTTACAAAGTTTATTCTCAAAAAGTGGCCCTGAACAGACGCTTCTAATTGACTATATCAAATGGTCTAACCAATGAGACCATGTTTACAAGAGCCTTTGAAAAAATTTACCCTTCCTACCGTTTCCATTAACAACCAAAAATAGTATTTGCAGTTGACTAATCAGGTTTGGCCTTACATATTACTCTAGCCAATCAAATTGTATCTAACGTGTTGGCCTCATTTCCCCTAAAGCAGTGTCCAAACATGCCATTATGAGCAAATATGATCTTGTGCTGTCAGACAACACCACTATAATATTTTGGCTATAATTTGTTAATTACTAGACTATTGGCGTAACACCTAACATATTCTTTGTCAGCAAGTCCTAAGGCACCCAAATATATAAGTTTAATGGGGCCAAGTGGCTTCGTTACAAATATGTATTATTCTAGGATAGTCGTGTATTTGTTTTTTTTATTTATTGTTTTAGAACCGCCACCTGTTCTGCCTTTTCGACTGTTCTGTCAGTATAAAGTCAGGATTTCAGACATAAAACAGTATTGTGTCATGTTTCCCAATAAGCATTAACCATGTTTTTTAAACCTTACCTCGTATTGGTAGTGTTTTTTGTCACTGTTTATTTGAAAAAAAATCAAGCCTGCATGCCTTTCGCGTGGGGTGGCATTAATTTTTATATCGCGAGACGACGTGGTAGCATTGCATGCGTTCCTCCGTACATCTCTCTCTCTCTCTTCTAAGCCCGTCTGTCTTTTAGTTTACGTAGTGCATATAATGACATTAATGTAATATTAAATCTAGGTCATTACGCAGTGTGTCTATCAAGGTCGTATAAGAAATACAGTACCAGTTTTATTTTTAGAAACGCGTGTAGTTTATGCAGACGGAGCATAAAAAGGGGTTTTCTTGTTTAGCTAGCCTGACGTTCTATAACACAGGCGTACGCTATTGTGACCGCACTGTTCTTTTACCATTCTTCTTTCCTTTTATTTAATTACTTCGTTAGGCTTTACATTTAATTTCTAATTTATATATGTGGATTAGAATTTTTCACGACACAATATTGAGAAGAAGACAGGTAGAACACGATAAAATGAAAAGCACGGTCATTTTGTGACGAGATGTTTATTGCTTACGGTTGTTGAGGTGTTGACTGCCTGTTTGCTGTTGAGATGCTGACGAGGTGTTGAATGCTTAAGGTTGATTTGTGACCACCGCTTGAGGTTTTAAGAAGCTAGTTCTCTTATAGCATCGAGCAATGATGCGCCATTCTCACACAACAAGAACTTCGATCAAAATCTAGAATTTTGCGTCTTGAATCTGCTGAAATCTGCTAGGATCTGCTCTGCGGGAGGGGTTTGCACTATGCAGTTTTCTCGCAACACATTACAGTAATCAAAATCCAGAGATAGCCTTTATCTGCCGCAAAAACTGGCTAGGATTCTGTACTTGAATTGCGTTATACTCAAGGCACATATGTGTAGATATTGTACCGCTTGATGCCTCTCTTCTAAAAGCCTGCGTCTCTTCCAACGGTTTCTCAGCAAAGTGATTTCCTAACTCAACATTTGCTCACATGAAGTTAAAACACGGATTCTTTCTCACATAAACGATATCAGACCTGAAGGTCTTTTCTATTTGGACATGCGCCCTAATATAACCGTCTAGGTTGAGCACACAATTTCATTTAGAAAATAAAGACTCTTTCTCACGCCAGAAAGTTAAATTATTTCCGTCTGTCGTTTAGACACCCGCGAAGATTTATCGCTGCTTTCTTGCTGGGTTCGAACACTGAACACGGATATATAATACTCTGGGAACCACTGTGTTTCAACTAAACGTAGAAATATGACCGAAGTCCCTAAAGAGAGTATTTTTTAGTACCATTGTACAAGAAATAGCATTTGGATTGAGTGGCCAGCCTATTAGTGGAGACTTGAAAAACAGCTATAGAACATAACGCAGATGCAACCATCTCGTAGAGAGTGAGAAAAAAAAAGGGGGGGGGGCGAGAAATTAAAAGTAATGAATTAGACAAATAATTTTGACGAAGACTTGGAACAACTCTGTAACAGTTCTTGGTTGGTGATGGTGTCCGTAATTGCAGGTTGTGTGGAAAGAGGACAGTTTGGGCATTTTCTTTTCTGTCACTCTGCAGCATTCTGCACCATACAGAAATTACGCAACTCTCGTGTATGTTTAATTTATTGTTTGTACTGTACATAGCATATTTCCAGGTGTTCTTTAGACTGGCGAAGGCTATTCTTGCTTTACTCATTCAGTTACTGATGTCTTGGCTTGTTCCGCCATTTGGTGTTACTTGGCTTCCTAAGTATGTAAATGCATTTGTATTTTCTGGCTGTTGGTCGATATGATTAAGTATTGAATAACCGTAACTGACCATCCACTTTTATTCTGTGCAATAGAATGTATGAACAGTTTATTTTCCAATTTTTCAATGCATTTAGTAACAATAATAAATTCAAGTCAATTCCCTTAAGCTCCCCAAGGAGCTTAAGCCTACAATAATCATATGTCAAGTCTTCCTGTCACGTGCCATCTGCTCAACGTCTTTCCACGTTTTCCTCATCATTTTCACTTCTGTCTCCAGTTCTGTATGGAAGACGAGAGAAAGGAAGGGCAGAATGTTAGACGGGCCAGCGTGCTCAATTCTAAACCCTTTGAAAATAAAGTTCGTTTGTTCTGTTCTCCACGTGCTTCTTTGTCTACCTGTGCCTCTCTTTCCCGGGGGATTCCAGAACAAAGACTGCCTTGTAATGCCGAAATAAAATCTTAATTGATTAATCGAATCTTTAACCGAAGATTAATCGAATCTTTAACCGAAGATTAATCGAATCTTTAACCGAAGATTAATCGAAAAACTCGATACATTATTCAAAATCATAAATAACATTTTTTTTTTGTTAAAATCACTGAGCAATTTATTTATTTTACTTGTTTTACTCGTTGTCACGAGTGGGTTATGTACGAGTCTGTCTGACGAGAACCAAGTCATTGTGAGGTCAGAGACAAGACGAAATCTGAGAGACGAGATGATAGACGAGAAATGGTGTTGATAGTGGATAGTGTGACTTATAGTTATCAAGGGTGAGAACCTATACTGACTCTCCCCTCGCCACTCAATGACATTTTATTCAACTACTGCCACACTGCCTCTTGATCTACTTAGGAGATAAGGTTGTATTACACTACAGTTTATCCACACACAACAGTACGAGTACAAGTTAAAGAGTACAGGAAAGGAAATCTGATCCGTAAAAAGAAATTATATATATTTTATTAACAACAGAAAAAAAAGAACTCTGGTAAAATAAGCATGAAATCAATCACGACCAAAAAAAAAAAAAAAAAAAAAAAACTTCAGTAATATGCAGGTATCAAATGTGCGAGACACTAAAACCAAAGGTTAGTAGAAAAAATGTTGGGAACACTCCCGGAAAAACCCATTGGTTCCACGCTCCCACAATTTTGGAGTGGATATATAAAATTAATAATCCTTTGCTGGAAAAAAACCTGAAATAAAGAACTGTACCTACACAAACACAATCCCGCCGACTTGTCCCTGTCAGCAACACTGCTAATCACTTCACTCGATACTTAGGTACACAGGTTCTTAAACAATCTACCCTCCCCTCAAGTAATTTGAGTGCACTTTACCCCAAAATCCTTCGTTGGCACGCGTGCGTTGATGCTTCACTGGGATCATGGTTAGCCATTGGAGAAATTATAACCCTACCTTCTCCTGGGTAATTGCTGATTAATCCGTGAATTGACTGCACTCGGCTGTAAATCCAGGTAATCAGGGGTTGCGATGGCAACACTCAAGATAAAACAAATGATGAGGAAATAATCATCATTATGAAAATTTGCGCCCTTCCTCCAGGAAGGTAATCGGGCCTAAGGCTTCAGCGTAGGGCCTGAACTAACCGGGGTTAGCTGTAAAGAAAACACAAACAACTCATATATCATCGTGCTAAATAAGTCATAAACATTACCACACGTCACATCAATAAACAAGTCTTAACTAGATACAGGAAAAACATCCACGCCTCCCCTTTCTATTAATCTGATCAAGGCTGAACTGCACTGCAGTTTTATCTTACTCTCCCCCGCTCACCGTCCGATCAACAATAAGTGCAGGGCCAGCTTATGGTAGTTTTTTGCATAACACTACAAAGCCCAGTTACCGGCGTCTAATGCTGGAATGGATTCAGGCATGTTTACAAACTGCCCTCCCCTCTCCCTCTTGGCGAGACGTGACCTTAAAATCAGTAGGTCAGCTAACCCACCTTCCTCTACACAATTCGCCGACCAGTCAAAACTGGTAATAGGGCGTTCGACACATTTAATAATTACATACAGCATATGACAACAAATAGAAGTATGCGCGAGTTAAGTATACAAATTGCATTTAAAATACCCATGAATACCCAAGTACGCACTTAGATGCAAAGTACATGTTGCGAAGAAACATTATGTACACAAAGCGCCACTGAGGCCTAAGAAGATTACATTTGCTCAGGTTAACCTTTTGTGTTAAAGATTTCCTAACTTGGTTATCCATAGGTGAAGGAAACCGATTATACTTTTGATGCACTACATCAGGCGTAAAATTATCTTCTTAGGTTCTTATATAGAAACAGCACACAAATCCAAAAAAAAAAAAAACTGGCAACAGCTTTAGATCTCTGGTTGAATGATTGCTGTAATTACCACATTACAAAAAACCCTTTATGAAGGCTTACTCTGACTTATCACATATCCCAAGCACAAAATTTATACTAAGTACCAATTTCTTGGGGGGGGGGGGGGGGGAGAAGGAGTTTAAATATTTCTCTCAAGAGAGACAATCTTGCTGGAAAGAATACACCTAGATTATTTGCAGTTATCGCCCATTTCACTGATGATACTATACAAACAAACAAAATTAATTTTAATTTTATTCGTTTTATTATTTTTTACGACTGATTATTGTATTGTCGTGGGGAATAGAATAGCAAAGACAGCTGTATATTAATTTCGTTGATTTTGAAAAGGCTTTTGACAGTATACATAGGGACAGTTTATGGAAAATACTGAGGGCTTATGGAATTCCAAGCTGCATAGTGTCAGTCATAAAAAGCCTCTATGCCAACTACGTGGCGTTGGGCAGAGTAACCTAATCTTTGAGGTGAAGACAGGAGTACGACAGGGATGCCCCTTATCAACCACTCTATTTTTAACAGTCATAGACTGGGTGATGCGCCAGACAACAGAGGGCAGTCCAAGAGGAATAAGATGGACTACATTTTCTGAATTGGAAGATCTAGAATATGCAGATGACATTGCACTACTAGCACATTCACATCAACACACCCAGGAAAAAACGGATAGACTTAATAAGTATAGCCAGCAGATGGACTTGAACATCAATCTAAAGAAGACAGAGTTCATGACGCTCAATGTGAGCAACCCTGAGCCCATATCAGTAAGAAATCAGCAACTGGAACAGACAGACACCTTCACATACATAGGATGTATAGTAACACCAGACGGCGGAGCAAGCATAGACATCAACAACAGAATGAACAAAGCAAGAACAGCCTTTTTTAGTATAAACATCTGGAAGTCCTCTCAGTACAGCACAAGCACAAAATTAAGATTATATCAGAGCTGTGTGCTTTCTGTGCTTCTCTATGGTGCGGAATGCTGGAGAGTTACAGAGAAGGAAATGTCGAAATGTCCCATTTCACACAACATGCCTAAAAAAAATTCTCCGAATCTTTTGGCCGAATACCATCACCAACGAAGATCTGCTTACTCGGAGCGAGCAAGAGGACATGCACACCATCATAGCTGGCAGACGCTGGAGCTGGGTTGGCCATGTCACAAGAACAGCTATGCTATGGGCCCCTGAAGGAAAACGAAAGAGAGGCCGACCAAAAACAACTTGGTGGAGGCTGAGATGCAAAGAATGAACCAGAGTTGGGGCACTGTACGAAGGATGGCAACCGACCGAGCAAAGTAGAATCAATTTGTTGTTGCCCTACAAGACGCCACCAGGCGTAATGGCCACTGACTGCTTTGACTGTTGGCGGCTAAGGATTAAAGAAGAAGATGGGGAATACACAACTATACCAAGTTTCAGAGCTATTGCTCATCTGGAAGTGATTGAAAAATCGATTGCAAGATTTGAATGTGATAAGAGAGTGACATACGTTGCAAGTTAAATAAAAGCCTGTTTAAAAAAAAAAAAAAAAAAAAAATCCGCTTTCCTATCTCAAGCAATTTATGAATAAAATTTAGTAGCCAGCTCGTGAGTTTTCACGGGGAAATACGAAAAATGTACCTTTGGTGATGGGGATACCGCTGTTTTTAATACCGACTGGAGAAGGTTAGTCCGAAGTTTCTCACTTTTAAGTCTCTCTCTCTCTCTCTCTCTCTCCCTGCAGTTCCTGAAGATCTACGAATCATCCATTGGGATCTACCGGTAGATCGGGATCGAGTGGTTTCCGACCCCTGCTGTATATATATCCTTGTTAAAGCCTATGGGAGGTTGGGAATTGAATAGGGCATCTTGATCGGTTAAAGGGTTTAGTCCCATAGCAGATACCGCCGTCGGGGAATGAAGTGATAGAGACTTTACCATACTAGGTCCAGCTTATTTTGTTAAGGAAGTGGGTCGACCCATTCTGTTCCTCGCTGTCTGTGCCTTCTTTAACTCAAGTGGGACGTCGGGTGTCCATTTAAAATTGAATAGACCGGAACCCGGTAACTGTGAAAGGTGAAGGTAGTCACGTAATAGATACTTGTCAAGCATGGCGTAATTGGCGAATAATATGAAGTTGTCCATTTGGCTAGCAGCCTCGTCATGCAAATTAAAATGCTACATAAAGCACCCCTGCATTAGCACATGCATACATTCGTGACTCGAACCCGGCACCTTTACCGCTAGAGACTAACGCTCTAACACCCCCCCCCCCCCCACCCCCCTTTCCCTGTCAATCGATGATGTACGTATTACTTAAAAAAAACGTGTCCCATGTGATGACAGTTGATTCATGGTCACTTCATTATTGGCACTCTTATTGCCGGCTTACTGGTCATGACCCTCCTCCTCCCGGTGCAGACTAAGTCCTACGTTACTCAAGTAGCTAGCGAAGAAAGATAGCCCGGATAGCTGCACCAGCACTACACACAAGTGCTGTCCCTGGAGTCCGTTCCTGAGTTAGATAGGTAACGAGCCAGAAGCTAAAAATCGATCAAGTACGTCTCTAGGCTAGTCCTAAGGCTGACTGCCGCCATTGGGCAGTGATATTTGTGCACAACCTATCCTTTTTTTTCTCTCGTGGAGTTTCGGGGGGGGGGGTCTCTAATGAGGCAAAGAAAGAATAGGACTACTGTTTGATCAGGCATGTCGTACGAGGCGACTAATAGAGGTTGTCCATGAGGTTGGCAACCTCATCATGTCAAACAGATTGCTACAGAAACAACCACTGAAGTAGCATGTGAATGCTTGGTGCAGGTTTGCTGTAAGGATACCAGCTGTAGTAGTGCCGCCATGCTCCATTAGGAGCAAAACAAGGAACATGATAATGATGATGATATACTTTTAAAAATGATCTTCTTTACTCTGGTTCCGGTGTGGTCTGACAGCAGATACTGTCGAAGCGGAGTGCAGCGTTAGGGACTTCACCACACTAGGCGCAGTTTAAAAAAAAAATATGAGATGGTGTGACTAGTTCCCTTCCTCGCTGCCTTTGCCTTCCCAACTCGCAAGCGGAATTAGATATCCAAAAAATGTACAGCTGGGTAGACTAGACCGTGACGCTACCATGTTTATATCCCGGAACCCGGTAACTGATGGAGTTAACATGCGATGAAATATCATTTAGTTAGAATGTTTCATGTTGATGGGAGTTACCTGCTGCGGAGCGTTCAGCAGACGTAACAGTTACATTGTTTGAAGCAGGGCGTTGGAGTCGTGGAGTCGGTAAAAAATGTTACGACTCCGAACTTCACGAGGCATATCCACGTTTGATCCATGCAGGGGGAAAGGGGGGGGGGGGGGTAGAGGAGGAGAGGAGATTGCCTGAAAAAAAAAATTTAAATAACATTTTAAAGTAGTAGAACTCATAAAACCACTTTCTTGTTAAAGTGCATCCATTTTTACAAAATGTAGGAACATTTCACTTGCTTCAGATCGTAAATAAAGTTGTTATTACAGTTGGAAATATGTTGGCACAATTAGAAAAAGCACACAATAAATGAAAATAAACTATATACACTGTCAATTTTTCCGTCATTGTTAAAATGAAACTATACTGAAGCACATTAAAAACGCACCACTATTATACCTTGTATATACTGATGCCGAGAAGCTGAGTGAAAAATAAAAAAGTGTGGGAATGGATTTTCCCCTTGTTTGTCATGAGGTAGAGAGCGAATGGCTGCTGGAATGGAAAGTGCATGATTCAACCCACGGGTTTGTGTACAGACTACATGAAAACAATGAAAGTTACACGTGCAACACGATTCCCAGCAGCTATGACCCTGAAAATGTGTACGGGTTGTGTCAGTATACTCCGTATAAAAAGGCCGTTGAGACAAAACACCCAGTACATGTGCTTGAAATGCCACGACTATCTGAAAACGACCGCCAACGAGCCATTGGTATGTTGGAGACCGGAATGAGCTCGCGGGCCATTGTCAGAAGGATGAATTTCCACCACAGCACTATTGTACGTCTCAATGAACGTTACGGAACCACTGGCAGTGCCCGGGATAGACTTCGGAGTGGCCAACCACGAGTTACTACCCCTGCGCAAGATCGTCATATTGTGCTGAGTCACCTAAGGAATCGTTCTCTCCCGGCAAGTCAAACAGCAAGAGCAATAGTGGGTAGACGTGGGCAAGTCTCTCGAATGACAGTCATACGACGACTCAGAGATACAGGCCTTACTGCAAGACGACCTTATGTTGGGCCAAACTTGACTCACAGACATCGTCAGCAGCGCCTGCAATGGGCAGAGCAACATGTCAGATGGACTAGACTGCAGTGGAATGCTGTCCTATTCACAGACGAGAGCAGATTCAACATATCCTTTGCTAATGGACGTATGCGGATTTGGCGACGGTGTGGAGAGCGCTTTGCAGATTGCTGTGTACGTCAGCACAACCGATTTGGAGGTGGCAGTATTCACATTTGGGGAGGATTCAGTTTTCACCATAGCTTGCCTCCTCACGTCTTCCGTGGAAATGTTAATGCTGTGACATATCGAGATGAGGTTCTGGATGAATTGGTTGCTCCTGCGTTCACAAATTATCCAGACTTGCAGCTTCTCCAGCAGGATAACGCACGTGCGTACACCGCATGCATTACGCAGCAATATCTACAGCAGCAGAACATTGTGACGATTGATTGGCCTGCCCTATCATCAGGCATGTCCCCTATAGAACATCTGTGGGACGAGCTTGGACGCAGAGTCTACAGGCAAGGTTCTCCAGCTAATCTGCAACAGCTCGAAGCTGCTCTTACACGTGAATGGGACTTGATTCCCCGGAATTTCCTTCAGAGACTTATGCGTTCCATGCGGAGCCGCTGCCAAGCTTGTTTGCAAGCACACGGTGGACATACCAGATACCGAGGATAGTGTGAATGAATTTTTTTATTGGTTGCATTTTTGGTTTTCTCCCTTGCCTGCACAGAATGCAATGAATTTCATAACAATCAAATGTACAAATTAATGACCAGCATGGATTCATAGGAAAATGAATAAAGATTCCAAATATGTTAACTTGTAAACACTTATATTTACATTTCACACTCTGTTCCTGGATTATACAGGTGGTGCGTTTTTAATGTGCTTCAGTATATTTTGCCTCAGGGTGTTTGGCAAAGCAGTCATTTGTGTGCAGGTGTGGATGATTTGTTATTTTGTGTTACTGTATGAATGAATGAATGTAGTCTACGAAAGCCATGTTTTCATTTATTCACATACACACCATACTTATACATAAAACTCCATATAAGTGCATAATGTTATGCCATATCACTAGTTAAAAAAACTGTAGTCGAAGTCGGACGCCAATAACTGTCGGAGTCGAAAATTTTTTTTGCCGACTTCACAACCCTGGCTTGAAGTTAGTTTGAACTTTGAGTTAGAGAATGTACAAGCCATTTCAGTGTTTATTTTCAGAGTCGGAGATTCAGCTACAGAATTGATAGATGCTAAATAAGACTGTCATTATAAACCGTCTGCATGGCGCTAGATAATATTGTTAATTTGTTCCATATTGTGAAATGTGTGGCCTTTTCCTATATATGTTTTTTTTCCATGAAATATTCGTGTTTATTTATGTGTTCTCTGATCCCTATATGATTTGTCATAATGTCTATTTTTTTTTGGTAAGCTTTATTTTCTGCCCCTGTACCTTTGCTTTTAAACTTTTCTATTATGTGTTTACTATCTCTAGTGGGGTTTCTCTATTTAATATATTCTTGCTGTCCGCTATTAATCTTTCGTGTTTATTTTTTACTTCGATAAGCTATTTCTACAGGATATCTGGTGGGTAAATTTAGTCACTTTGTTTATTTTGCATTCCATATTTTTTAAACTGTAGTTCTCTCCCCTCCCCCTCTCTCCTTTCATCATTGGTTTATTTTGCTTCTTGATGTCCGAATAAGCGTTCACTTTTTATCATGCTTTCTAATCTGCTGTTTACCATGCTTACATTTTTTATTTTATTAAAAGAAAAATACCTTGTAATTTTTTAAACCTTAGACTAGCCTAATATATTGCTGAGACGATGTCTGTCGTATAATCGGGTATGTTTTAGTATCAGCAATTATTTCTTTTTCGATTCTATCGTGTCTTAGAATCTTTGTATAGTACACTCAAACACTCCCTCCCCTATTTACGCCTGTTCAATTCGCGTGAATTCGAATATGCGCGAACTATCTTTTACCCACGCTATTTTTCTACACGAACTAAATTTAGTTATACTCTAGTATTGTGATCGGTAACCACATGCAAAACTGCATGTGTATGTTTTTTCCTTCAAATTGAACAGCAAAAAAAAAAAAAAAGACATTGCACGATTACACAATGGAATGATTTGTACTGTCTTTTAAAATAAACTACAGCATAATATTAAGATAAACAAGGAAGACAACCTGAGGTAGGTAACTGACAGGCACTCGTTGGACAGACAGGAGGAAACCAGACCACAGAAAAGCAATATGAGTGATAGGTAAGGTAAAGGTAAAGGATCCCGTTACATGCCCATTTAGACAGGTTGGGAATCTGGTGTTAGGCCCATGTAGGCATATCTGGAGTCATCCTTATATGACCACCATATATGCACAATGCTACAGTATATATATGTGGTAGTAAATCTGTCCGTGAGGATAATTACACCCTCACTGACTCTTGAAATCATCTACACACTTCCAGGGATTCCCCCTATGGTGATACATGTTGAGACCCAGCATTACACACTATACTTGGAGGAGTCACTTGAGCCCTTGACATAACTCTGGGTTTTACCTGGTTGGCTGCCTGCAGGAGGATCTCACTATGGGCCCATGATAGGCAGGTTGGAGCTGAGAAGTGGCTCTATGTCATCATCATCATCAGTTGCCATCTCCACAACAAAGGTTGGCTGTAATGGATCTCCAACGTCTTGTCTCTTGTCTTGATGGTGCACTCTGATAGACTCTTTCCTGTCCATCTCTTGATGTTGTCTTCCCACTTATAGCGCTGTCTTCCCCTTGCACGTTTGCCTTCAACTCTCCCTTCTGTTATGGTCTTCTGTAAGGTGTTATGCCTTTTTATGTGGCCAAAGTATTTTAGCTGCCGAACTTTGACCTCCCTCATTAGTTCTCTTTTCATACCTAGATTTTCTAGGACCTCCTTATTTGTTTTCATCTCTTTCCATGAGATACGCCCCATTCTTCTATATATCCACATTTCAAGAGCCTCAATTCTTTCTTCCAACTGCTTATTCATCGTCCATGTTTCTGCACCATACAGAAATGCAGAATATATATATAACACTTTATGATTCTCAGTTTTAATTTGTGAGATAACTGTTTGGATGTCAGTATATGTTTCATGTTGTTGAATGTAGCTTTGGCCATTCCTATTCTCTTTTTGATTTCTGTTTCACATCTGCCATCTTCTGTTATTATATGACCGAGATATACATAGCTCTTGACTTGTTCCAGGATTTCCCCATTTACGCTTATCTTTAATGTGGGTTTATCGTCTGTTTTGCTAATTATCATAGTTTTTGTTTTCTCAATATTAATGTCGAGTCCATATTCATGACTTATACAGTTCACTTGCTTCACTAGTTCTTGTAACTCCTGTTCGCTTTCAGCTAACAACACGGTATCATCTGCATATCTAAGGTTGTTTATTGACCTTCCACTGATGTTCAGTCCTGGTATTTCCTGTATCTGTTTGAAAATTTTTTCGGTGTATAAATTAAATAGGCAGGGGGACAGCACACAACTTGTCTGACACCTCTTTTTATGTCTATGTATGGTGAATAATTCCTTCCAGATCTTACTGTGGCAGTTTGCGCCCAATAAAGGTTACTGAGTATTCTTATATCTTTTCCATCAATACCTATATCTTCGAGGCATTCAATTATTTTCTCATGATGGACTCTGTCAAAAGCCTTCTTATAGTCAATGAAGCACATATACATACTTTTTTGGACCTCTGTATATTTTTCTGCTAATATTCTTAGGCGAAATATTGCCTCTCTTGTTCCACTGTTCCGTCTAAAACCAAACTGTTCTTCCTGGATTTCGCTGTCTACTTTACTTTTTATTCTTTCCTGTATGATTTTGAGCAGTATCTTAATTGCATGACTCATCAGGCTGATTGTTCTGAAGTCTGAACATTCTGTTGCATTTGGTTTTTTGGGCAATGTTATAAAAACTGATGTCTTCATGTCGTGTGGTATATATCCTGTATTGTATACATCGTTGCATATTTCTGTGATTGTATCTATACCAAAGCTCTCCAGAGCTTCTATCATTTCAATTTTTATGTTATCCATGCCTGCTGATTTTCCTTTTTGTATCATATGAATGGCATTCTCTACTTCTGATCTGAGAATGTTTGGGCCTTCATTAGAATCTGGTGATGGTTTTTTACCTCTGTTGTCCTCGAATAATTCTTTTACGTATTCTGCCCATCTGCTCTATGTAGGACGTGACAATTCTTTGGGACAGCCAAGAACCAGAGCACAGTATTTTATCTCTGCATAGTTGGACAGTCCCCTTGGATGGCGGGGAATGCACTGTATGCCACGCGCTTCTAACTCCTAGCGTGGGACCAGATGTGATGATCCTTTAAATGCAAACCAAGCTGGAGAAACTGGAGCTCATGACTTTAACTCAACACATTCCAGAATGGCAGAAAAGCCACAAGAAAAGCCTATATCTACAATGTTTATAATACCAAGGAGTCTTCAACTTGGTATTGGATGCAAGAGCGAAAAGCTCTGTAATCCTTGTTAATAACAACAACCTTGAGCAGACATGAGTGTTCCGGATAAATGATACTGCATTCGCAGTCGTAAACCAAGACATTTTATGGTCATATTCTTTGAAATTCACATTCCAAATGAATATCTCCGGATACAGTTTTTCCAATGTTTTCACGCGGACACCCTTTGTAACACGTTCATTGTCCATCCGATACTTCAGTTTCCGTCACACGACTTACAGCAGCACGTGTGCAATGACCATCACCTTTTTCTTCCTCCTCGTTCGCTCTCAGACTTCCACATTAATGACTAATAAAGGCAGTAGTCAGCTCAAGGTTCATTGACTGAGACAAACATGCAGTACATTTAGAAATGATTAAATCGAAGTTAAATGTGTGTAATTACGAATAACAGAATTTAATAATCACTTTAGGTTTAACAGTTAAAGAATTTGAATAGTTATGGATGAAGAGAAAGTTATCATCACGGTCGGTAATAGAGATGATGAAAAAAAGTTCACTTTGGCAGCGTATATTTTTCACTTAGCTGCCAATAGTAGTTTCTTCTCCCGCTGATGGGTTGTGTTTACACTGCTCTCGCTCGTCGCTGGTCAATGTTGTAGGGTGTAGCTCGTTTCCCAGAAATGTCAAGGAGTATATGTGACAGTGCCGGTGTATTTAATTCAAGTGGTCAAATTTCCTTCCTTGACCTATCTTCCAAGTTAGAGCTATCTCTTTGACTGGCCCTTTTCACCAGAGATGGGAATTCCTGGATGAGATAAGGTTCGTCTTTTTTCAACCCAGACCACGTTCTTCTCTCCTTGTTGTTATATAGCGACTGGCTCATATAGTAGGGTTCTAAGGCTATGTATGCTATTTAGGTTTAACTCTTTCTCACATACCCACTCCACATCCTTTTATTGATTAAACCAACTTGAGTGTTGAATTTCCAAACAAAATGGCTTTTATTTACACAACATGTTTTCCACAATTCTTTCTCATAAGGGTATGTTTCAATCTCCCTTTTATCCAGGCATCCAGACTTAGGCTCAATTTATTTTCCCAAGGTATTATTATTATATTCTCTACTGTAGACTCTTGCCCATACCTGTCAGGCCTGGCTCAAATACATGCATCAATATCAATTCATAGTTCACATATAAAGTTATATAATGTCAGGTACAGCTGTGGTGGTATCTTCATACTTACTCTTTAATGAGAGAGCGCATGAGTTGTTTCATAAATGTCAGTGCTGTAAACCCTTTGCTCACAATTCTTGTTTAATGACAATGTCTCATCTTCTTTGTATAACAGCCCATCCTGGCTATCTGATAGCAAAAGTTATCCACTTTCTAAGCTTTAATTGTGCCTTTGCTTCAATATTCTCTTCTGTTCCTCGCTCCCTTAAATGTGAGCGTTATTATCCACTGATAATTTGTGGACTGTATTTCTGAAAAACATGTCTTTCTTCCTATAGTTTATGCGTAAATAGAGTCAAAAAAAAGTTCTCTTACCGTAATTACACAGAATCCCGTTACTTATCACGGTCCTACTAGCACACCTATGAGCTAGCCCTATGTTTAAAAGCACAGTTAAATCTATATCCAGAATTCCTATCTCTATTCATTCTAGAGCTATCTACTTTCTGTATTGAAGTTCTGTCACCCACAGATTTAACATCTTGAGCCCAGCAATTCACTTCTTGCTCGGTTGGGTTCGCCGTCTGGACTGAGTAAACTCGACCGCTCAACAGCGCGTCGAAATGCGTACTGATCTCTTTTTTGTCCTTCAAATCATCAACCCGTCATCCGTTCCTTTGCTTTGCAATCAATGCGATTGGTCCATTGTTTTGTCAACTCACCTATCACCACTTACACGCTTAACTTCTACGCTGTCAACCCCGTAAACTGTGCTTCATAACTGTTTATATTCTAGTCACTATTTTCTCGTGCGTTTGTTATTTACCCTACTCACAAAGTCCGCAAGGGGCGTTAATTATTTGTTATTTCCCTTAGTGGTTTATGCTCAAATGCTATGTTCTCTTACTTCAATCCTATTAAAAACGATCGTTATGCTAATTTTATAAACCAGGATTATGTACACCTAGGACATATTAAAGTCTAAAATAGTTCTCTCCCTTACCAACTAAGCACATATATGCTGGCTTTTGTCTCCCATCTATAGGACAAATAGTCCAATTTAATAAATTATTTATATTTTACAAACCATTTTCTCATACCCTGTTATTTTATGCACACCAAAATACTGTTCATCTGAACTAAACCCAGCACGAATAATGTACATCATTTCTTTTATCTTTCCCTCCCTACTCCATAGGAACCTGGGATTACCTTTTGCTTTTAGTTCTCTGTAAGAAACTAGCAATAAAGCAATCACCAGCCCGTGCAGTGGTGGTTCATGAATCATCATTCTATACACTGAGGTTGCCACCCTCAAATGACTTTGACATCCAGTAGCGAGTTTCACCCATTAAACTTCACATGGTAATATACACATATATATGTTAGTTCACATGTTAGTAATAAAATATGAAATCTAAATCACAACTTACGCCAATCTTGACTCACAGACTGTTTGCTCAGATGAATAAAAGAGACTCGAATCGGCTTCTTACACGCGTCTGGGGTGTCGTTAATTTAATGTTCCCTCTCTGACTTTGTGTCAGTCTCCTCAGACAGTGGGTTTCCTTATTAAAATGAGATTTCCTGGGCGTTTTTTGTAAGTCCTGATAAATACTCAAATAAAAGGTATCCGGGCTGATAAAATGGAATTCTGAATTCTAGGCTTCACTCTAGCAAGGTCTGGTTTCTTGGCAAGCGATCTTGACAGTAGACTTACTGAAGCGTCCGGTTATATTCACTGCCTTCCCATGCATCTGTTTGTTGTGGAGTGTAACCAAAAGCTCCAATCATATTTAAACAGGCGGGTTAGGATGTTGTATTTTCAAAATATTCCACGTGAATTAAGGCGCGTAAAGCAAAAGGTCACATATTACCATATATGACAATAAGACACACGATGCCTTGCGTACAGACTCGTGAACATGTCGTTAACCTCATATGACAACGTGTGTCAGATGTAACACTTATTACTTTCGCTAAAGTAATGTCTTACCTGTTGCTTGAGCACACACAAATCAGTCTCTTTACAACCTTGGCGGAGACGCACCCGTGCCTTATCAGTTGTTAAGCAGATTGCGCTGGCGATGTACGTGTTAATCTGTGTACTGATATCGGCTGCGCTTGCGATTAACCAACTTGGTTGTCGATAATGTTCTCTCAGCTGCTCCTGCAAATGTTTAGTATTATCACCCACCAGGAGTGTCAGATAAACAGACAATATACAGAAAGTAGCGAAAGAATGTAGATACAAAATATCTGCTACTTAGCAGAGAATGAAAGAAAGAAAGTGTGACAAATAGAAAGCGCGCAGTAACATCAGTACCGCAAATGTAACTGATTACTGCCGTAGTGAAACAGAGATCGAGATGGGCCGCCCCATTCTGTCACACATCCATAGACATTTACGTTCGGTGCTGCAGCCAATGCTCTCTATATGTCCTTGTAGCTGAATGATCACTGTCCTAGTGCGTTTGAAAGGGACAAGTTGATCAACACACTCTTCTTTGGGATAAAAAGCACAATGTTGTACGTAAACCACTCATAATAGTTGTGTAAATCGCTGTTGATTGATTGATTCGTTGGTTGATTGATTAAGATGGAAAGTTGTTTCTTTTATGGTTCAGTCACAACATTACACGTAGCTAGAAAGTGTGCGTCCGATTGGCTGAGTGGTTAGAGCGCTGGCCTGTCGCGGTAAAGGTACCGGGCTCGGAACATCGTGAGGTCACGCTCCAGTCTACCTAGATGTACAAGGGGATTGACATAAGTCTTGGGCCTGACCATGAAGGAGTCACAGGAGGAAGATGAAACTTGGCACATTTAAAGTTCATCATATTTGCACTGAATGTGTAAAGTACGCGTTTGTTTCTTCAATGAGTTTTCCCGCTACGGTGCACAGCGCAATGTACCCTATTGACCGGATCTGCTGCTCCAAAGATTTGACAAAACAATGGAAAAGAAGGAGGCCAGAGCTCTGATAAAATTTCTGATGTTTCAGGGAAAAACACCTACATTTTTTGGAGACCATGGTGACAGTAGATGAGACTTGGGTACACCATTATGACCCCGAAGCCAAAATTGCCAGCATGCAATGGAAAACCCCGGGCTCCCCAACACCTGTCACGCCGAGGGCGCAGAAATCTGCAGGAAAAGTGATGGTGGCAGCACAGTTAATGGACAGTACTATGCAGATCTTCTCACAAAACTAAGAAAAGTTGTGACCAGGAAACGAGGGATAACGCGCACTCAAAATCTTCTTTTGCTTCAAGACAACGCGCCCTCTCACAAAGCACGGCTTGTGCAGCTAGCAGCCAACGATTTGAATATTGAAATTCTTCCACACTCACCATATTCTCCAGATTTGGCTCCATCAGACTTTTTTCTATTCTCAAATCTTAAAAAAACAGCTAAAAGGAAATCATTTTGACAGCGATGAAGAGGTTATACTGGTATGTGATGACTGGTTTAGTTTGAAAAATAGGGTGTTCTACCAAGGTCTTTTCAAGGTCAAGCAGAGATGGCAGAAGTGTGGCAATTCAGACGGTGGCTATATTGAAAAGGAATAAACACTATACAAAATTTCAGCTCTCTGTAACATGTCCTTCATGGTCAGGCCCAAGACGTATGTCAATCCCCTTGTATATGAGTACCCGACTCTGCTCTTGAGTTAGGGAAATGTAAGGCAGCGAGGAAAGGAACAGGTCACCCCCGCCTCTGGAAGCTGGACTTTATGTAGTGAAATCTTTAACCCTTCACTCCTCTACGGTAGTATTTGCTAGGAGCTACCTTGACCTTTAACATGAAAGTTCATCTCAGAGCACACTTCAACGTCTCGGGAATTTAGCCGCTGATTGACAATGCAGTCACAGTGACGATCAAGCCTAGTGGCGTGTTTTGTAGGGTAGAAGGAAACCTGCTCCACTTTGTTTGGTGTGTGGGTGCACATCCTTCATGTGGCGCCCCGAGGCCTTTAATCTCAGCCTCCACGACGGTGTTTTTATGTTTCTGTTTGTGGTCGACCTGTCATCGTTGTCTTTCTGAGGTGCATAGCGTATCAGCTCTTACAACTCAACCACTCTCAGGAAATTTGCGATTACACAATTGTTGTCCCCTCCACTGTCAGTGGGACGCAGGGAATATCTTAAGTCCGCCCCTGGATTTTAGCTGTCACATTCCGTAATTCCTCGGAATCATTACTGCGCTGCCCACCCATATTCTTATCGGAGACCTCCTTTGTCTTACACGTCTAAGTGTACTCAACTAGACTGTTGAGTCTTGTGTTAGTCGTCCCTCATTCAAAGTGTCTCAGCCGTCTCGTGTTGTATTTATACATGTGGTTGATGGTAGTCATTGGGAACTTGTCTAGTCTAGGTATTACAGTTACTTTTTTTCCTTTTTTGAAATCGATTTCTTTTTGTCATTCCGATAATCTTCCGCAAAATGTTTTTTAAAAAAAAAAGCTCGATCGAATCAGTTTACGAAACGGTGCCGTGAATCATGGCTTTAGGGCGGAGCCCGGAGACGCAGCAGTGGAGCAACAAGTTTGTGCTTAAGCGGAGCCGGAGCACATTTTAACTGCTCCACTTCTCCAGGTTCTTTTTTTATTTCAATCCACAATAGATGATATTATACTAAATGTTTAGAATGTTTTTATTTTTCCATACATATTCAAGAGTGTCCGATTGACAGAGTGGTTAGAACGCTGGTCTCTCGCCGGGTTCGAATCACGGTACCGACACGCTCCAGTCTACCCAGCTGTAAATAGGTACCTGACTTTTGAGTTAGGGAAGGAAAAATCAGCGAGGAAGGGAACTGGTCACCCCACACCTCTTCTAACTACTTCTCCACTACGGCAGTATCTGCTATAGGACTACCATTACCTGTTTTTTATACATATTCAGGGTTAATTTAACTTCATATTTTAAAATATATAAAAATTGGACACCTGTATGAACGTAATAAGATCAGCTTGGTCCATATTCAAAAATAGTAAGACATTGGTATTATTGAAATGTTGACCGAACTGGAATTTTTAAAAATGAGGAATGTTATTTTGTTTTTTAAAATGTCACATTTATTCAAAACAAATCAGTCCCTTTCCATCAAGTTTCAAGTTTGCATATTTTATTTATATAAAAAGAAAAATAATCAAAAGTAATAAAATCAGTTTTAAGGTTTAAATGGTTAAGACTTATCGACAACAGGTCGATGTTGATCTGCCGGTAAATCTCAGGGGATCATTTCGTAGATCTCTAGGTGGCAAATTCGGGAACATGAGGTTTTTCACCCACGTAAATTACGGACATAGCCCTTTCCATCCGGCACTTAAAAGTTGGATGACCCCATGTTTAAATGTACATTGACATTCCTAGTGAAAACCAGTTAGCTAGCTTACAAACGTTCACTTTATCGTGAGATGTGTAAGATAGGAAATGATCTTTTTTTGTTTGAAGTTGACCATTGGGTAAAATATCATTTATTTGAAGTAAGTTAACATTGGGTAAAATATCATTAGTTTGAAGTGAAATTAACTGGGTAAAATATCATTTGTTTGAAGTGAAGTTAACATTGAGTAAAATATCATTTGTTTGAAGTGAAGTTAACATTTGGTAAAATATCATTTGTTTGAAGTGAAGTTAACATTGGGTAAAATATCATTTGTTTGAAGCGAAGTTAACATTGGGTAAAATATCATTTGTTTGAAGTTAAGTTAACATTCGTTAAAATATCATTTAGTTTGAAGTGGAGTTAACATTTGGTAAAATATCATTTAGTTTGAAGTGGAGTTAACATTTGGTAAAATATCATTTAGTTTGATGAAGTGAAGTTAACATTGGGTAAAATATCATTTAGTTTGAAGTGAAGTTAACTGGGTAAATATCATTTCGTTTGAAGTGAAGTTAACATTGGGTGAAATATCATTTAGTTTGAAAAGAAGTTAACATTGGGTAAAATATCATTTTGTTTGAAGTGAAGTTAACATTGGGTAATATATCATTTAGTTTGAAGTGAAGTTAACATTCAGTAAAATATCATTTAATTTGAAGTAAAGTTAACATTCGGTTTAAAAAAATCATTTTAGTTTGAAGTGAAGTTAACAGGTGGTAAAATATTTAGTGTGAAGTGAAGTTAACATTTAGTAAAATGTCATTTAGTTTGAAGTGAAGTTAACATTTGGTAAAATGTCATTTAGTTTGAAGTGAAGTTAACTTTTGGTAAAACATCATTTACTGTGAATTTCCACCACCGTGTGTATAGAATTGCAGAAAGGAGATCGTCCGACGGAGATACAAGTGACAACAAGGATGCTCTTTTTATTTAAATACAGATTGGTGCAACAGATCTCTGCACCTGCGGTACCAGCCCGATGACGGTCGAACACCTCCTGCAGTATTGCCCAGCCTACAGTAATGAACGGAGTAGCATATGGCAACAACCCACTTCTGTCAACGAAAAACTGTTTGGAGATGTCGGGAACCTTGGGTTGACTACTGCCTTTATTAGAGTCATAAATGTGGAAGTCTGAAGGCGAACGAGGAAGAAGAAGAAGAAATACAGTGCAGTCCGGATAAGCGGAACTCCCTTAAGCTTAATTTCGGTTAAGTCGAAGCAGTTTTGCGGGTCCCGGCCAGAAGTGTTCTTTGGTAGAAAATTCATGAGAAGCAGAATTTCGAATACAGGTATACCTCGGAGATATTGCGGCGGGTTCGGTTTCAGACCACCTCAATAAAGCGATTATCACAATAAAGCGGGTCACACCCATTTTTTAGGCTTCTCAATGCATATAAAAGCCTAAAATCATGTTTTCACTGTCTATTAAGTGCGCATTAGCACTAGATATAAAAAAAAAAAAAAAATGTACTGTAAAATTATAAATACTTTATTGCTAATAAATCGACTCGCTCGAAGCGATGTTCCCGCCAAAATCTATCGGAAGAAGAAGACCCGTTCTAGAAAAAAAAAAACATGAATAATTTGAAAAAAAAAGCGCAATAAAGCGGAGCGCAATAAAGCGAGGAATACCTGTAAGCCTAAGTATTTTAGATGGCCCAAGCGGCTGCTGCGCATCCAGGCTGCACTGTACCCTGAGCTGCACTGTACTCTGAGCTGCACTGTACTCTGAAACCTGAAAGAGACATAATTATATGAAGGTAGATTTTTAGAGAGCTGAGTGATTCTAAAGTAAATCCCCACAGCTCCTTGGCTGCTGTCCTCTGACAAGTGATAAATAGTAGTATATCACATGCACGTACATTGTGGAAACAAATTGTTATTGTTTAATACTTTTGGTAGGCCATGGCATCAACAAAAAATTAAAATCTGTAAGTGTGACTGACAGCCGATTTAGGAAAACACATCTCAATGGCGTGTTTACATTTAAAGTTGAAAGACCCAAATTTGGAAGTTTTGTGAAAAGTAATGAAGACTACCTACATAGAAGTTTGTGGTGGCACGGTTAGTACGCGGGTGTAGCATACATCGTCAAAAGTGGTACCCAAATGTTCGAAGTTTGAGAGACACTGGTCTACGTAATTCCATTTTCCCCCTCATGTCTCCCATTTATGATCGTTATTGATATCACGTGATGTCTGAATGAAAAAAGTCCTTGACATTTAATGTTCTAATAATGTATGTAAAGCCCTTCGGTAAATTGTATACACAGCGAGATGTGTATTCATTTTCAGACGGATCAAATGTATTACCATATTATGCTTGTGCATTACAGTTTAGTGACCTTTGAACTCTAGTAAATGTTGGATCAGAACTCGTCCTTGGTTTAACAATTCCTTTTACGTGGTCGTCCTGATCATCAGTGAAAGACGTAGTCAGCGCTTAAACAAATTACAGGTACCCAAGCCCAGGCTAGACCTATTTAAGACTAGTTTGGCTTACTCAGCTGCTCATCTTTGGAACAATCTTCGCAATGAGCTGAAAAATACGCACAGTCCTTACTCATACAATCGTATACTGTTCAAATACTTTATGAGTGCTGATTATATGCCACCCTAACTGATTGTGTTGTACTTTTATCTAATATACTGTATGGAGGCTCTGATGATCTAGTTTTCATTACAATATACTTATTCTTAATATTATATTCTTAATAACTTATATTCTTAATTTTATGATCAGGTACTGTTAATGTATGTTGTTATACTTCCTTGTAATGTTGCACTGCCCTTACATTAATACTTTCAGTACGCTGGAGAATGTTTGAGTAACAGTAATAAAAGATGAGCAAGAGGAAGGAAGAATGCAAGAGGGGACTGTGCCCGATTTTCAACCCTTCGCAAATTAATTGCTTTCGTATATGTCTAACTATCTACCTAGTCTGATTCTGGTCTTGAGTTTGGGACGCAAAGACAGCGAGGAAAGTAACTGTTTACCCACCTCATCTTGATGAACCTAAAAAAAGTCCCTGAGTCATTCAGTTGCACCCCGTTTGAAAATTTAACGAGTTCTTATAACATACCTCTGAATATGTCTCAAATCACTAATTTACTGTACGAAGAATTCGATTTTTATGTCTTGTTGTGTTTTTTTTTTTTAAATGTTTATTTTTATTTATTTTATTTTTAAATTCATTATTATTATTATTATTATTTTTTATTATTATTTTAAAAACGTACTTTAATTATGATGATTATTGCAAATGTAATATTACTTTTATAATGATAAATGCCTTAATTATGCTTAAAGTAAATGTGAGGATGAAAGGATATAGTATACATGATGAGAGAGAGAGGAAGGGCAGAATGTCAGACGGGCCTGCGTGACAATTCTTAACCCTTTAAAAATAAAGTCGTTCGTTCGTTCGTTCACTCTGTTCATTTCGTCATTAGCTTTTCTAACCACTCTTCAGCCCCCGTCTCTTTGTCTCAATGTATAATATAGGGTTGTTGTTCTTATTAAAAGGTAAAGGTAAGGTCCATTGTTGGTACTGTCTTAGGGGAGAGAAATGTTAGTGCCTTCACCATACTAGGTCTAGTATCAGGAGCTGGGTGTGACCAGTTCCCTTCCTTGCTACCTTTTCCTTCCCTAACTCGAGAGCAGAGTCAGGTACTCATTTACTGGAGTGTGAAGCCCTCTGTTTGTCGACACCCGGCAGCTTTGCCGCGAGAAGCCAACGCTGTAACCACTCTGCTCATAGGATGCTATGATACTTTTTAGTTGTATTTATTGTCTTCATATTTTCTTCCTTGCCGAATTCGTCGTTGTTTATTGGAGCTGTGTGTTGTTTGCATTTCCTGATATGAAAACAATTTAATTCCCCTCTTAATGTTATTTGTACAAGGTCATTTTAAGATGGGGGTACATAATTTTGAGCTCAGCTGGCCACATCAGCTTATCTTGCGTGATGGCGGCAGGAAAAGACTCCTCTGCTCGATTTCTCCCCTGGGCTCTGGAGACACCTCACTGATAGCTACATGGACCAAGGAGTATGCTGTCCGACTCTGGATTCAGCAAAGCTCTGACCAGGTGCTGCTCAATACCATCAAGACCACGGTCCCTGAAAACAAGAAGGATGTACCTTCTACTTCATAACTAATTGATACTCTAGTTCTACACTGAGCACAATACATCACAAACATTGAGTTCAGAGCGTTAGGCCAACTGTCAGCTTCATCTGAAATACTTTAAACCAGTATTAACCTCCTTAATGGTTACTACGCCTCTGCACTTCCAGCATTATTTCTGTCTAATCAATCATCTAGGTGTCAGTGTACTGTTTGGCCATTCCATGCCGTTTTACTTTCCTCCGACACCTTCTGTTCAGGCTGGAGCATTATAGGCTTTACACCATGTTTGCTACTGAACTACACATATATACAGGCATAAATTAACAATTCACATTCAATTTTCATTAAAAGATACTGAATGTTTCAAGCTTACCACAATTCATAGAATAAACACAGATACGTTGACTAGCAATGAATTCTGGCACAAATACTGGCACAAATTCCCATCTGCTTATGTTCCAGGCTTTTATTTAGCAAAAATATGGGCTGGCTTCAACGCACTGTTGCTTTATCAAGCTTATTTGAACTAGTGGTCTCGAACTAACGCTCCTAAGTGATTATATCAGCGAGTCTGGCCAATGGAGCCACGTTTCGACAAGTGTTTGAAAAAATTTTACCTTCCTACGTCTCCCCTAACAACCAAAGATAGTATTTATAGTCCGACCAATCGTGTTTAGTCTTATATTTGTTGCGCTCCAATCAATTTGGAGTTTACATGGTAGGCTATTTCCGTACGCAAGGTTTTTTTCAAACACGTTAAAAAAAATTTTATGAGCAGAAATGATTTCATGCTGTCAGGCATCCCCACTATTTTATTTTGGTTATAACTTGTTAATTCCTAGACTATTTGCGTAACGTTTTACATATTCTTTGTCAGCAAGCCCTAAGGAACCCAAATATACAAATTTAAAAGAGCTAAGTGGCTGCGTTCAAATATGCAATTTCTTCTACCTCCTGTTTCGAAGATGTGCTGTCTGGGTACTGTAATGTTTTCAAACGTAAACCCATCTAATGTTATCTTTTCTAATAAGCGTTTTTCGTGATTTTAAAACCTAACTCTGGGAAGGTTAGTGTTTTTATCACTGTCCGTCAAAAAAAAGTTAGTGCATGTGGCCTTACACGCGTGATAGTAGTAATTGTGTATCGCGTTACGCTTGTTGGGGGTGGCATTAATAGCGAGACGCGTGTTTAATTTTGCATGCGTTCGGCTTTCTGCCTCTCCCTTCTCTCTATCCTGCTTTATCTGTCTTTTAGTTACGCCGTGTATAAAATGGAATGAATGAAATATTAAAATTAGGTCATTGTTTCAGCTTGCGTGTCTCAAGTGTTTTTCCAAGAAATACAGCACACGTTTCATTGAAGAAAGCGGGTAATAATATAGTAGGCTTTTACTATCAACGTGAAAGCGTTACAATTTGCAGACGAAGCATAAAACAAAGGGGATTTTCGAGTACATTCTTGGTGACAGCACTGTTATTTTACCATTGCTCTTTTCTTTATTAGAATTTATTTGTTAGGCTTTATATTTACCTGATAATTTATATATGTGGATTAGAATATTTCACGACACCTCCCCTCTTAAAACAGACATCCCATGTCAGTCCTTTATTCTATATACACATAGATAAATGTAAGTCAACTTGACTTTACTCTGCTGTGGTGCTATCATGGTTTTATGTAGTTGGGTCCATTCAGAGTAGGCACTACTCATGAAATCTGCCTCAGATTTCTACAACCAATAATATATTTCGGTTATGTTACTGAACAGCCGCAAGTGTGAGTGCTTGTCTTAATGCTGCTTCGCAACCCGTATTCACCATTTCTCTTTTCTGAGTCTGCACAATGACATGTCCAGAGAACATTATATTTCCCTCAAATGTACGTTATGAGGAGATAACATATACCTGGTGATAGCAGAGTTTTCGTAGTGGATCCCATAATCTTCTTATTATCCTGTATGAAACATTCGGAATATCCTCAATCAAAGAGGCAACTCAGGGATTCATTACGTTCCTCCGAAATGTTTACATCCAACAATTTTGTCTGATCTCAGGTTTTACTGGAATCTGATAGTATCCTTTACTCAGATCCACCCTTGAGAAATATTTAGCTTTATTTAGTCTGGCAAACAGCGATTTGTATCCGGCAATGGATCCACCTGTCCTTCTGTAATAGCATTCAGTCTCCTGTAATCTATACAGAGTCTATGTTCTCCAGAGGGCTTCCTTAAGAGTACAACACCGGAACTATATGAAGATTCACTGTGTGAAATAATTCCCTCCTTCAATAGATAATCTATCTCTTCCTTCAAAGCTTTCTCCTTAGCAAACGGAATCGAATATGGTTTCATACAGACAGGTGTGGGGTCTATCAGTTTCATATCATATTCCAATAGGTTTGTATGCCCTGGTCGGTCTGTTAACACCTCTGCATGATTATTTAGAACCTGTTGCACTCTCTCTTTCTGAGTTTTCGTTAAATGTGTACTGATTTTCACCTGTGCTGCTCTCTCACAGGGGTGTAATGGATATTCAAATGATGAAAGTGGTTCCTTTTTCATCTCCATGGCGATGGACAAGGTCAACAAGTGTGTCTCTTCCTGATGTTCTCTTTCCAAATATTTCTTCAGGAGATTCACATGATAGATTTTTTTCCCTTTCTTATCTATCTTATAATTTGTTCTAGACACCTTCTCTAGAACTGTATATGGACCCTGCCATCCAATTTGTAACTTATTCTGACTCCCGGGCAAAAGAAGCAGTACTTTCTCTCCCACAGCCAAATTTCTGTCTTTCGCCTTCCTGTTATAATCGGCAGCATGTTTCTTCCTGGCTTGTTTCAAATTTTCATTGGCAAGTTTCCAGCCAGTTTTTAACCGAGTGGTCAGCTCATTCACATATTGGTATGAAGATGTAATGTTTTCCTCTGCCTTTTCATCAGTCCACGTTCTTAACAAAGCTACATATGGACCTTTAATTGTGTGGACCTATTTGTCCATGCACCGGTATGGTCTCTTCCACTCGAAGCTTTATAGTGATGATTTTTCATCCCAGAATTATCATTCACAAAACGACCGCTACCAATTTTTCTCTTGGGGCTGTCTCCCCACTTAAAATTCTTGATGAGAGATTTCCTCCCTACATCCTCTTCCTCCAGTTTGTTTAAGTCCGATTGAGGGATTGTCGGCTTATCCTGGGGTAAGACATCTTTTTGCACTCTCTGCATAGTGGCCATTGTAAAACAGTTAAGTGAAGCTTGTCCGTGAAAAGGGGCTTCCCATTCCATTTGGTCCACTTTATCAAATCTATTTTTCTTTTTATTATCAGGCCTAATTTTGCCCCGTGGCGTGTCCAGGTCCTGATCCATGTTCCCACTTGTGGGTTTTCCCTCATGTGCTATGCTACACCTTTCTACAAAATTCTCAATGTCCCATCTTGCTTTGGGCCAATAATAATTGTGAGCCACCTTTTGAATGATGGTACCTATCTTCTCATGGTCCCCATCTGGTTTCACATGTAGGCTCCTTATTAAGTCTGCCCTATATCTTTTAGGAAGTACCAGCTGTCCTTGACCTTTGGATCTAGCTCCAGTCTTCCTATACATCAACTTGTTTTTCATGTAAAAATCTCCCTTGCCTGGAGTTGTATGACAAGTTGACAATTTTCTGAAACAAGGCTTGAGTGTTTTATCCCCAGCCTGAGCCTTCCTCATCTCTTCTGGAGTGGTATCCAACATAATATCCTCCTCCTGTCTTGAGGTCGACCTGACCTGAAGGGTTGCCATATACACAGGTTTCCTTCTGCAACGGTCAGTGTCATGATTGTCCATCTGACAATTTTTACACCACCTTTTTCCTTGGTTGAAAGATTTTCTTTCATCATATTTCCTTTCATCGAATGTGGGAATTTATTTTTATTTTCATACCGTGGCCTATCAAATTGGTGCTTACCTTTGTTTTGATCCTTAGGATCAAATTTATTAAAGTTCTGTGGTGCCCTAAAGTTATCCACTTGTTTCTTTTTATTACCTGTTACCTCTGCTTGAGCTGCTTGATACCTTTCAGCAACATTTAGCAACTCACCCAGCCTCTCTGCACCTTGTTCCATGAGAAACTTTCTCAGGTCTGGAGCCATGGACTCTCTTAATTGCTCTATAAGGACCATTTCCTTAAGATCTGGGTTTTCCCCAGAGAAGTCCATTTCTCCAAGTATGTCTCTATTCGTGCAGAGAACTGGTGATAGGTTTCACCTGACAGTAGTTTAGCATTCCTAAATTTTTTCCTATAGAATTCTGCATTCTTTTCATATCTTAACAAAAGAGCCTGCTTTAGCATGTCATAATTTTCCTGATCACCTCTGCTCATTTTTGCAAAAAACTTCATAAGCTGCCCCACGAAGTCCCTGAGATAACTTTAAGCTCCACCTTTCTCTCTCTAACCCATAAGTGGTAGCTAATAGTTCATACCTATTTAGGTAGCTCTCTATATCATCGTCTTTCTCAACAAAATGATCTAAATGAAAATTCATAGCTGAGGTTGAGGCTCCTTGGCTAGCAGTGGCATCAGAGGCAAAGGGACTGGCACCATTTTCAGGAGCATGGCCCTGAAACTCAAACTCCCTTAGTCGTAACTCATGTTCCCTTTGTAATCTCTTATCTTCTGCTTCCCTTTCTGCAGCTAATCTCTTGTCTTCCCTTTCTGCAGCTAATTTCTTCTCTTCCCTTTCTGCAGCTAATTTCTTCTCTTCCCTTTCTGCAGCCTGTCTTCTTTCCTCGGCTTCCAATGCTTTAGCCTCTTTGTCAGCCTCAATCTGCAACCTCTTAGTCTCAGCTAAAGCCTGCAACCTCTTAGTCTCAGCCTCAGCCTCAAATTGTAACTTCTTAATTTCCCTTTCAGCCTCTAACTTTCTTTCGGCTTCAAACCTTCTTTCTTCGCGTTCAATAAATTTGTCACATTCCGTAGTGACATAGGCAACCATAACTTGCCCATCTAATCCTAACTCTTTTGCAGTCTGAACAGCAGCAGATCGAAATTTGGCCAGGTCCGCCATTGTCTATCAGGTAAATTTATACAATGTCTAACCAACAATTCAATCTCTAAATATATATCTAATGGACAACACAGGCACCGTGAGCTCAACCTTATTTAATTCCACCCAAGGATACCTTTTAATTCTTATATTCCCTGAAGTGAATTACCCCCAATATTTTTAATAGGGAAAGATTCAAAATCCCAAGAGCGAGACCCCAATATATGTGTGAAGTGGGATGTTATAAATATTTATAGGGGACTTAGTGTACTGACTGAGATCAGCTGTGAAGGTATCTATATCTAATAAGAGTAGTGTATTATAGATAACCTTACTTGCTGCCACATATATATATATATATATATCAGTCAGAATTATTCTGGAATAGTGTGATGACTACGTTGTATGTCTAGGGTATGTGTATGATGAAGTGTAAGTCATAACAACAACAGACAGATAAACAATTTAATTTATTCCACTACACTTGACAACACTGTGACACTCACATACATAAAACACTCTACAAGGATATCTTAAAGGAGTCACTGATAACTTTTCAAATAACAATATGTATTCATTGCTGTCATGAATGTATATGTGTCCTGATTCAAATGCAAAGGGAACCAGGAATCACAATCAATTTTAATTACAAGTTATATGTACAGAATTTATCAATATGAATATTGTAGTGACATATATTATTAAAAGTATCCTATGTGTGTTAGTTGTGTAGTAGTAATATGAGGTAATACTGGTTTTGTTTTGTTCAAGCTCTGTTGGTATTTGTCATCATGACTTCAATAGTTTGTCTTTATTGGAACTAGTATTGGAGATGTTCTCAGTTCCTGATATTAAAACAATTTAATTCCCCTCTTAATGTTATTTGTACAAGGTCATTTTAAGATGGGGGTACATAATTTTGAGCTCAGCTGGCCACATCAGCTTATCTTGCGTGATGGCGGCAGGAAAAGACTCCTCTGCTCGATTTCTCCCCTGGGCTCTGGAGACACCTCACTGATAGCTACATGGACCAAGGAGTATGCTGTCCGACTCTGGATTCAGCAAAGCTCTGACCAGGTGCTGCTCAATACCATCAAGACCACGGTCCCTGAAAACAAGAAGGATGTACCTTCTACTTCATAACTAATTGATACTCTAGTTCTACACTGAGCACAATACATCACAAACATTGAGTTCAGAGCGTTAGGCCAACTGTCAGCTTCATCTGAAATACTTTATACCAGTATTAACCTCCTTAATGGTTACTACGCCTCTGCACTTCCAGCATTATTTCTTTCTAGTCAATCATCTAGGTGTCAGTGTACTGTTTGGCCATTCCATGCCGGTTTACTTTCCTCCGACACCTTCTGTTCAGGCTGGAGCATTATAGGCTTTACATCATGTTTGCTACTGAACTACACATATATACAGGCATAAATTAACAATTCACATTCAATTTTCATTAAAAGATACTGAATGTTTCAAGCTTACCACAATTCATAGAATAAACACAGATACGTTGACTAGCAATGAATTCTGGCACAAATACTGGCACAAATTCCCATCTGCTTATGTTCCAGGCTTTTATTTAGCAAAAATATGGGCTGGCTTCAACGCACTGTTGCTTTATCAAGCTTATTTGAACTAGTGGTCTCGAACTAACGCTCCTAAGTGATTATATCAGCGAGTCTGGCCAATGGAGCCACGTTTCGACAAGTGTTTGAAAAAATTTTACCTTCCTACGTCTCCCCTAACAACCAAAGATAGTATTTATAGTCCGACCAATCGTGTTTAGTCTTATATTTGTTGCGCTCCAATCAATTTGGAGTTTACATGGTAGGCTATTTCCGTACGCAAGGTTTTTTCAAACACGTTAAAAAAAAATTTTATGAGCAGAAATGATTTCATGCTGTCAGGCATCCCCACTATTTTATTTTGGTTATAACTTGTTAATTCCTAGACTATTTGCGTAACGTTTTACATATTCTTTGTCAGCAAGCCCTAAGGAACCCAAATATACAAATTTAAAAGAGCTAAGTGGCTGCGTTCAAAATATGCAATTTCTTCTACCTCCTGTTTCGAAGATGTGCTGTCTGGGTACTGTAATGTTTTCAAACGTAAACCCATCTAATGTTATCTTTTCTAATAAGCGTTTTTTCGTGATTTTAAAACCTAACTCTGGGAAGGTTAGTGTTTTTTATCACTGTCCGTCCGAAAAAGTTAGTGCATGTGGCCTTACACGCGTGATAGTAGTAATTGTGTATCGCGTTACGCTTGTTGGGGTGGCATTAATAGCGAGACGCGTGTTTAATTTTGCATGCGTTCGGCTTTCTGCCTCTCCCTTCTCTCTCTATCCTGCTTTATCTGTCTTTAGTTACGCCGTGTATAAAATGGAATGAATGAAATATTAAAATTAGGTCATTGTTCAGCTTGCGTATCTCAAATGTTTTTCCAAGAAATACAGCACACGTTTCATTGAAGAAAGCGGGTAATAATATAGTAGGCTTTTACTATCAACGTGAAAGCGTTACAATTTGCAGACGAAGCATAAAACAAAGGGGATTTTCGAGTACATTCTTGGTGACAGCACTGTTATTTTACCATTGCTCTTTTCTTTATTAGAATTTATTTGTTAGGCTTTATATTTACCTGATAATTTATATATGTGGATTAGAATATTTCACGACAGCATGCAAGCACAAATTCTATGCTGCTGTTATTTATCTCTTATCTTTTGTTATTAATTTTTATGTTATTATTCTTATAACTAGTGTAAAGCCCGCCATAAGACGGGAATTAAATTCAAAAGCACCAATACCTAACGGCAATTTTACTTATTCAAAAGTATTTTAAAAAACCCAAAATATTTGTTTTACGTCTTATAAGTCTGAACATGACAGAAGACTGCCATCAATGGACCTATACCTTGTAGTAGGTACCACAAAGTGCCCGCTTCGTGCTGTTGAAAACGGACGAAAGTGGAGAAAACTGATGGAAATTCGTCAAGTTTAAGTCATCACTGCCACTTTGCTATTAAGCGGATTGTAATAAAATTGACATCACGATACTCTTTATCTTCTTCTCTTTTGAAATGTATTAATTCCCGAATAATAAAAGTTATTGAAATATTTTTTTACTAATAAAAACAAACAGCAACGTTACGCGTAGTTGGCCCCGGCGCGCTATCAACTCTCGGCGTTTTTGCCTCACCCCGCTTCATTCAAACGGGTTTCGCTTGACCAGCAGACCTCTGATCTGCATATGGTTTTCACCATTAGAAGGGGCAGATGCATAGCTTTAATTTCGTAGAATGCAAACTGTAGAAAACAAAGTGGAAGACGTCGATTTCTCGAAGTGAAGTTGAAATTTTACAAGATTTGACATTTTAAGTGGTGTTATAATTCCTTGCATGGTATGCGAAGATTTGGGAGCCATTTTTATTTATTCCTGTAAAATATAAAAGACTTCTGATATTTGCTGGTGGAGCGAATTGACTTTACGCTCTCTCAGTCAAGAATTTTTTAAGTCCTCACTGCCACTTTAAAAATTCACCGAATCTTTTGGCCGAATACCTTCACTAACCAAGATCTGCTTACTCGTAGCAAGCAAGAGGACATGCACACCATCATAGCTGTCAGACGCTGGAGCTGGGTTGGTCATGTCCTCAGAAGAGACCCCGATGCCATCACAAGAACAGCTATGCTTTGGACCCCTGAAGGAAAACGAAAGAGAGGCCGACCAAAAACAACCTGGCGGAGGACTGTGGAGGCTGAGATGCAGGGAATGAACCAGAGTTGGGGCACTGTACGAAGGATGGCCACCGACCGAGCAAAGTGGAATCAATTTGTTGTTGCCCTACAAGACGCCACTAGGCGTGATGGCCACTAGGCGTGATGACCACTGACTGCTTTGACGGTCGGCGGCTAAGGATCAAAGAAGAAGAAGACTGCCACTTTGCTATTAAGCGGATTGAAATAAAATTTACATCACGATACTCTTTATCTTCTTCTCTTTTGAAATGTATTAATTCCCGAATAATAAAAGTTATTGAAGTATTTTTTTACTAATAAAAATCTTACTGTCGCAGTTGTATGATCGAAATTAATTTTAGAGATGTATGTAAGTAAGGAAGATGTGTAGAAAGCACATAGACCTTTAGACACTAGTTTTCACAGAGGTGAGCTTGTGTTGAGGGAAAGAGTTAACAGAAGGGCACAGGTTGGTGTCAGTGATTCTCTCACGTTTTAGACTACCAACTCTTGTATTTTTCTGGCGACGACTAACTCTTTCTTACTCAAATATTTTTGAAGATGAACTAGTAGTAACAGGTAATACAAGGAGGGTTGAGTATGTTTTTCTGAACAGAACATACAATCTACTAAGTCAAACTCAGAATGATGGTGAGTTACAGAATGTACATAATTACTTTAATTACAGTGGAAAATAAAATCAATGTTGTCATGTACTTTGAAATGAAATACTAGGAAATGTAAAAAACTGTCAGTGTCTTTGGTTCAGATAAGAATAAGAGGCTATTTTCCTCACTGACGAAAGTTTATTCCTATGGCTATTTCTTGGAAAAGTGAATTCTGACTTTGGTCTGGGTTTTAAATAGACTTATCTGCTTGGACTTCTCCTGGGCGTCTCAGTAGGTAGGAATTACCAACTAGATAATTTGCTGCAGTGGAGCTACAGTCCAAGAGATGACTAGGCTTTTTGTTAACCTGGTTGTGAAGTTGAGTTATGATGTTCAGGTGCTGACGAGGTGTTGAATGCTTAAATGACTGCTCAGGGTTGCTGACTTGTGATCACCGCTAGAGACGTAAGCAGAAGATAATACAGGTAATCAATCTTCTGTTTTATACAGATATATTAACTACAGTCACTTCTGGAAATTTTGTCCCAGAATGGTGCCTAATAATATATTTACCTGGGGAGCCGCGCTGGTGTAATGGCTACGGCGTTGTACTGGCGACCAGGTTTTCATGGTTCAAACCCGGGCGTCAGCGTTTGAAGGAATGTTTACGACCGGAAATTTGACTGAATAACCTGAACGGCTCCTGCACATAAATCCCGTGTAGATGGGAAGGAGCGAAGCTACTGACCGGGTTGGAAGGAAAGTCCACTGACCCCCCAGCCTCGCAATGACATGTCATTGGGCCAAAAGAGCTGGAAAGCTCGAGTGCCGCTGGTTAGAGGGAAAATATATATATATATTTACCTGAACCGTAACGTCAGTCTTTTCCATAAAGGCGACTGTCCATTTGTTTACAAATTCCTGTCTAGCAGTAGTCTCACATCGGTCGGGTCAGTCAGGTCAATCTTTGTTACAAGCAGACGCCTGGCCGTGTGCGTCCATGCGTGACTGCATTGGAGGAGTGATATTTCATTCACTCGTCCATTGAACAACAGCTTTCTTCATCACATTCCCAAAATCATTAGAATGTAGTACTTTCAGATATCAGCCAGTACTTACATCATTATAATGCATCAATAACATTCATAATACATAAATGCAAAATAGCTATCAATCTAATGTAAAGAATTAAAACCACTTTACATCCATTAACTAATCCCTTGATATTAGAGTTAGCTAATTAAGCGAATACTGAGAGTTTGCTTACCGCTCAGGACTTATCCACAGCTTAAGAAATAGATTTTGAGTAGCCTTTACTCTCAAAGCACATATACTGTAGATATGAGGTAGTTTGGGACTTCTATTCTATAATCGTGCTTTCTCTTCCAACTGTTATCAGCAAGTGATTTTCAAACTCAGCATTTGTTCGCATGAAGTTAAAACATTTTCGTTCCCACGCCAAGTTAATTATTTCCCGTCTCTTGCTTAGACACGTAAACAGATTTATCGTGGCGGTCTTCAGTCGACCACTGGACACGGAAATATAATACTGTGGGAACCATTGCCGTTTCGACCAAGCGAATAAATTGTACTGACGTCCTTAAAGAAATGCTTTAAGTGCCTTTGTAGGAGAAAATAGCATTAAGATCGTATGACAGTACTATTAGTGAAGACTTGAAAAACAGCAATACAACAGAACGCAGGTGCAAATATTTCGTAGAGAAAACAGACAAAATGTGAAGGAATAGAAAAGTAAGGAATTTTAAAATAATCTAGACGAGACCTTCGAACACTCCGTGACACTTACATACATCTCTAAAATTAAATTCTCCGACAATTGGAGTGCTCGATCATACAACTGCGACACTGATCCCTCCGCAGGAAGCCTTCACCAAACCTTATACGACCATGCCTGAGGGTTTCTCTGTCTCCTCAGAGACTCCGGAGAACTAGGCAGGGCATGATGATTGACTAACTGGATAAAATGTATGGGGGCTGACATTGTATTGGATGAAGAAGATATGTAAAGATCTTGCGCTGATGGCACGGGACAGGAAAAATCGGCTGACGTTTTTGTAAGGCCTATGCTCATTAGAGAGTTGACGGGCGATGATTCGGTTGGCAACCTCATCATGTAAAACATAATGCTGCGTAGACCACCGCTACAAGTGCATAGTGACTTTGACGCAGCTACCTGAATGGGGCAGTAGTGGCGACCCCATACTCTGTACGGAATTATAAGGAAACGAGACAAATCATTGTTGGTAGTCTTTCGCTGTACGATAACCCCAGTATATATACATATTTTTAAAACGAACGTAGCGCCTCGTACAGCGGGGAAAATTCATATTACCTGTTGAATAAAAAAAGGGGAGAGAAAAAGTTATGAGTCATAACTTCATTCATATTTCGTAATTCTTGATCGGAGCCGTGAACTCTTTCACAATGTGTGTGTGTATTTAGACGTCTCCCATTAAGTGTGCTTGTGTTAATGGCTTACACCTGGTGTGGGGGTCACTGAACGAGGCAGTCTGGCGTGCATTTAGTTTTCATTTGTTTCCTGTCCCAATCTAGCAGGGAGATAACTCAACTGAGGGGAAATAAATGTGTGAAAAAAGTGTGCTGTTAAATAGGTTAATTGTTCTCGGTATCGAAAGTTCATGGTTGCCTTGAACTTGAGAGCGTTTTTTTTTTTAAAATTGTGCGCGGATTATTTTACGGGAAACCTGAAGCAAAAAGGAAATCTTTCCATATCTCAATAGTGTGAGTTTAATTATGTATGTACGTTTACGAGTGCTTGTACGCTTGCGCGGGTTAGCACATGAACCTCCATACCAGGGAGTCTTCACCTTTTTGCGCTCAGACTTACACTGAGAGTGAACTTAAATGTTCGCATCTCCCGGTCTTCACAAATCAGCCAGTAAGCCGATCAAGTCATAAGTAAAACAATGGATCTTCGTCTTCTGTTTCTTGTCTTGATGTTATGTGCACTGTGATAGATGCATTTTTTTTCTGTACCATACCAAACTAGATTTTGATCAGGTTATCTTCCCAGGTTTATAGCGCTGTCTTCCTTGATGGTGCACTGATAGTTTTTCTTCAATCTTCTGAGCGCTGTCTTCCTCTTGTACGTTTGCCTTCAACTCTGACCTTCTATTATGGTCTTCAGTAAGGTCTGTCTTTTTATATGGGCAAAATATTTTAGATGTCTAATTTTGATCACCTTCATTAATTCTGTTTTTATTCCTAGGTTTTTTAGGACCTTTCTATTTGTTTTCTTCTCTTTCTGGGTCATGTTGTCTCGATTGGCCGGCTCTAGACTAGGATACCTCTCTTCTGAAATTGTTTGGTTTGGTTTTCAGGACTATCTTCATTGCACACGGACAACTCCATCAGTGCTCCGATCTCCTCCCTTAGATCACACAAGGAGGATCTCAGCACAGTGCACGAACTCCGTAGCACCGGTGAGAATCACAATGTGTGTGTGTATAGGTATCACACATTCTATACATATTTTTGTGTAATTTTTAAAATTAAAAAAAAAATTCAGCCTACTCTTTACGATTTCCAACTCCCGTGGGATTTTTAACGTTCGCAACTTGAACACGTGACCTACTATTTTTTTTTTTTTAATTGGCTCGTATCCTAGAAGTCCTTATGTCACTACCCAGGACATCAGAGGGGAGTATGACAGCATTAGGACCACTGGTTCTGGGAAATAAAAAATGTCAATAAATTATATTCTCTCAGCTGGGAATCGAAGCAGGTACCTCTAGAATTTGAGGCCGACGTTGTACCTCTTAGCCACTCCAACCCTCTCTCCCCCCCCGAACTTGTTATTACTATTTAGTATAACAGTAAAAGAACGTCTCACTGGCTGAGCTGTTAAATTGCTGACTTGGGGGGGGGGGGGAGTTATCGGGTTTCGGGAATGTCACCCAACTGTCAATGGGTACCCTACAGTGCCTTTTGGAGTTAGGGAAGGCAAAGGCCGCGAGGAAGGGAACTAATCACCTCAACTCATAAAAAGCCGGCCCTAGTATGGTGAAGCAGCTAACGCCTCATCTGCTTTGGGACTACCTTTATCCTCACTTGTGTGTGTGCGAATAACAGTAAAATGTGTTGATGCGAAGAAGACAGTAGCAGTTGTTGAAGACAAAAAATATCATACAGCAGCTTTATGGAGTGACTTTCCCGTTTCCCAGAAACGCGGAACAAAAATAGAACTACAACCTTTCTAAGAAAATCATCCAATCTATACAGGGCGAGAGACCATTACTCATGGTCGCTTTTCTCTTGTGTTTGTGACGGATGGCCAGTGTTCAGGACGGATATATTTGAAATAAGTTTTTGCTTATTTGTGTCACAGTTTTATATTTGATTAATCATCAACCCATTTCATGTACAGCTATGAATAACATTACCATACTTACAAATAAATTTGGAGATAGACGACCGTAACACCATATGAAAACTCTGGTGAATAAAAATCGAAAAAAGGCGATTCGTCTTACTGGGGCAAAATATAAGGACAAAAGCCCACGTTGCCGCCACATAGCCTTCGTCAGGGAAAGGAAAGAATGTGAGAGCTTAGTAGGACACATAAGAAAATAAATTGAAAAAAAACCCAAAACAAACGGATATTACCCGTAAAACTGGCTGAGACTTATATGAAAACTCAAAGCGACAGAAACGCTACTTGTGTCAGATATGTGGTATCCATCACGTCTTTTACGAGTTAAAGCGACGAAGGGAAGCGAACTTGCAACGAGTAAGTCATATTTCCAACAACAACAAAAATTGTTGACAGCTACAGAAAGGAATGTTATAAATATAGTAGACTCATGATGTGCAGTCAATCTTCTATTTTGCTAGCCTTTATTTAACAGGTTTTTGTCCGGAAATTCAGTAAAAAAGACAACATCCGTTGGAAGGCTTACGGTCATCCTCAATATAGAACGTCTGCAGTGGCTCGTGACGAGAAGGCACGAAATCGCTAACTTGTCGCATTTTTGAGATGTTGGATTCACAATCATTTCTTTAAAAAAGATCTTTCCTTTGTATAAAAAAAAAATTGTTAGACTCGGGAAATTTGTGTTAAAACAAAACATTGGCTTAGTTTCCTCAATGGTGGTTCGCCTTTCTGCACAGGAGACCAGGGTTCGTATCCTAGATGCGATGGATCGAAAGTATCTCCTCTCTACACTTACCGGTACAATGCGGGAAATGATCTATCTGTCTGTCTGTCTGATAATAATAGCCCCTTCAGTCATAACTGTGGTGGGTTTATATGTTATTTATGTTAATTATTATTAATTGTCTACAGAGTGAGGTCCTGCTATGTAAGTCCCTGAGTCTAATAGATGATGATGATGTATTCTCAGGGTACCTAACTGCTACCACCCTATGATCTCGCTCTGCGAAATATTTTAAGTCTATTAATTTATATGGCTTCGTGTCTAGGGTAATGTATGTGTGATGTATGATAACCAATCTAACACAACTGAACTCAATCTAATAAACTCAAGTAAGACAGTGGTTAAAATTATAGGATTAATGTACAATTTTAATTTCCTGACTCTCAAATGTTTTGAATCAGGAAGGTTAAACTCAAAATAAATGTGGTTGTGTACACAGGTAAATACAGTGGATGGACATCTTGTCTAATAAATGATATTATTAAAATGTTTCTGTACTTGTTGTCACAGAGAGTTTATTGATCGTAAATTGCCTATATCCTCTTCTTTTTCTTTCACCCGTATCCTCTATTTTTTATTATCACTTTTACATTTTTCCTGTATTTTTCGCATCCATTCGTTTGCGAAAAATATTTTTGTCCCATTCTCACTTTCGCCAGTCTCGTTTCTCATTTAGAAACGCATTTCATGGCTGATTAAACGAGTAACTTTTTACGTAACGTGTAGTCCCTTGGACCATACGATTTGGCGTGAGAATGCATTCGGTCAATCGCTCCAGATTGACGAAATAACTGTGAATATTTAGCTATCTCAAGACATAGGGCCGACATATCGTCTGCTTTCTCACCTGTCAAAACGTAGTTTCTCGGTGAGCGCTGAGGTGAGGCGTGAATCCCGACATATCTGACACGTAGTTTCCTCGGTAGATTCTCAGCGTCAGGGTGGAGAAGGCGCCATTACGCATTCGCTCAGAATGGTCATTTCTCGGCGTAGGTGCAAAAACTGCCCTGCAGTGCAGACAAGTTGTCTACATTTGCATCTGACACGTAGCGCTACGGCCGTTTCTTAGACGGAGGTGTCAGAGACGCAAAGTGGCAGTTTACGACAGCCTCTTGGAGTTACCGTAAGTGTTAAGAGAAGGGGAGGCTATTGAATAGTTTATGGAAATAGCGCACATCTTTGTCTGGTTTTTCATATATACTAGAGAGAGTTAGATTTCATTTTCACTCAGTAACTTCGGAGTCTAGACTAGAACAAGCCTTCGTTTGATTCCTAAGAATCTCTGTTAATAGAGATGGCATTTAGTTTGGCCGAAGTGGTTTAAGTTCTTAGTAGTTCTGTGTTGAGGTAAATATTATATATACTGCTCAAAAAAAGTTAAAGGCCACTTTCAATTTTTAGGTCATTTCAACTACGCTGTTTTTTTAAAAACCTGAACACTCAGTCAAAAAAGTTTTGCTGCATTTTGTTGCATGCTTAAACTTACTTACTTACTTAGTCGTTCCCCTTCTAACGTGAGGTGTAGAGGTTTTAAAGAGAGAGCGCCAGACCATTCTATCAGCTGTCTTCTTTCTGGCCTGGTTCCATTCTAGTCCTCGGTCCTTCAAAGATTGTCTAATGTTGTCCTCCCAGCAGACTCTGGGTCGTCCTGGAGGTCTGGATCCCTGGCTCTTTGTTTCCCATGCTTGACGTGGTAGCCGATCTTCTCCCATTCTGCAGACATGGCCAAACCATCTTAGTTGGGACTGTTCTATTTGGGTCTGCAGCGGATGGGATTTCAGGCCTTGACGGATCGTCTGGTTGCGGACCATGTCTCTTCTTGTTACTTCAACCACTTTCCTCAGATACCTCATTTCTGAGGTTTGGATCTGGCTTTTGTGGGTTGTAGTCATTGCCCACGACTCGCATCCATATGTCAAGACTGGGACATAGGTGGAGCGGTATACAACCATCTTCGTTTTCTTACCAACCTCTTTCTTGCTGAGGAATCCATGATTTATGGCCTGAAAAAGTCTCACAGCCGCTGCTTTTCGAGGCATGCTTAAACAATGTTTGTTAATCTGACAATAAATGAAATCTGTGTTACGTGTGTGTACCTCCAAGGTCAATCAAATGTACATGGTGGAAAGGGAAATAATGCATGTTTGGAAATGCTTTCTATGCCAAAGCCTGTTGATAACATTGCTGAAATTTGCTTTTCACGTGCAAGTCGTGACTATGGTGAACACATTTCACCCACTTTTCGAAAGGAACGGGAAATGGGTATGTTTGTAACATTTACCATTTTAGCCATGGCTCAGCTAAGACGCTTGACCAATGTTGACAGATGGAGAACGATGGCATGGCTGCAGGGTGATGTAGGGCTGCGAGAAGTTGCTAGGAGATTAGGAGTTGCCCACTCTGTCATACAAACTCTTCGTGATCGTTAAAAGGCAACCGGCAGTGTCGCAGAACAACGCAGGTCAGGACGTGAAGGTCTACCACAAGACGGCAAGACACGCTGAGCCATGGCTAAAATGGTAAATATTACAAACATACCCATTGCCCGTTCCTTCTGAAAAGTGGGTGAAACGTGTACACCAGAGTCACGACTTGCACACGAAAAGCAAATTTCAGCAATGTTATCAACAGGCTTTGCCATAGGAAGCATTTTCAAACATGCATTATTTCCCTTTCCACCACGTGCATTTGATTGACCTTGGAGGTACACACACATAACACAGATTTGATTTATTGTCAGATTAACAAACATTGTTTAAGTATGCAACAAAATGCAGCAAAACCTTTTTGACTGAGTGTTCAGGTTTAAAAAAAAAACAGCTTAGTTGAAATTACCTAAAAATTGAAAGTGGCCTTTAACTTTTTTTGAGCAGTATATATTATATTCTAGTATTTTGTGAAGTGTTTAAAGTGTTAAATCGCTTATTTTATTTCACTAGTTAGATTTGGTGCAGAGCGCTTAATTTATATAGTCTATATTATTTTATAGAGACGAGTTACAGTGGAAAACAGAAATTATATTTCTAGCTTAAACTCAGTCGGCTATTAAGGAATTTAATTTTACTGCTAAAATAATCAGACGAGAATAAACTTTCTAAACTAACTTATAAATGCTAGAAGCCTCATGAGTGTTGACGGAATACGCACGTATTCCTAATTCATGAGGATAGATGATTTTTAAATATAACTTATTCCACGGGAAGTGTTAAACATAAGACAAGCTACGCTTGCAGTTTAAATTATCAGTTATATCCGAGTGCATAGTATGTATACTTATTTGATAGGTGTTTTTTCCATTTATATATAGTGAAACTGTGGTACCCAAACTTTGCCAGCGTTTGAGTAAAGAGATAAATCTGTGAAGTAAACAACAAACATTCTTACCTTAAAGATTTGATGTATAACTTTTACAAGAACTTTTAAGATTTTAAAGAAGTAACGGGTCATCGAGCCTGATTTGATTCTTCCTGAGAAAACTCTAATCATTTTTTAGCCTTTGTGGCAATTAACATATTACAATCTGTAACATTCCCGACACTGTTGACAAGTGGTGGTGTGACCAACTAAATTCCTATATTGAGAGAAGGTGCCGACCTGACATTCCTCATTCGTTTGAAATCTAAGATGTTGACACTGTTCTCGCTATAAACGCTCGTGCCTGGACAATTTTAAGTGACTTAAACAGACATCCAAAACAATAGTATTCCCAAGAGAACGGTCCCGAAAGTAGTAAATTCAACCCGTCTTTTTGGACCTGGGGTTTTCTTGGCCAAGATTACTATTGAAGATTCTGTATGGGCAAGTCCTAACAATATTGTTTTTTTGTTCCCGAAGTGACTACCAAAGCTGTGAGTATGGAAAAATGCACGTGAGCACAGTTGAATGAATAGAGTGAATGCAGGACTGAGCGATCCCTTCATGGTGGTATTTTGACACCCATTCATTTTTGCTGTCATAACATTTCTTTATGCAAGGTATTGCTAACTATATATATATATATATATATAGGTTTTCATGGTTCAAACCCGGGCGTCAGCGTTTGAAGGAATGTTTACGACCGGAAATTTGACTGAATAACCTGAACGGCTCCTGCACATAAATCCCGTGTGGATGGGAAGGAGCGAAGCTCCTGACCGGGTTGGAAGGAAAGTCCACTGACCCCTCCCCCCCCAAAAAAAATATATATATATATATTTACCTGAACCGTAACGTCAGTCTTTTCCATAAAGGCGACTGTCCATTTGTTTACAAATTCCTGTCTAGCAGTAGTCTCACACCGGTCGGGTCAGTCAGGTCAATCTTTGTTACAAGCAGACGCCTGGCCGTGTGCGTCCATGCGTGACTGCATTGGAGGAGTGATATTTCAATATATATATATATATTCCCTAATACTAGATCAGAGTATCCAGTCTGTTCATACCTTAAAGGGGAAGAATTTTAGACTAAATCATATGTATCTGTGACTTTTTGGGCTATCATTTTCTTCTAACGGGACTGTGAGCTATACATCGAGGGGAGGATCATACCAACGGGTCTATCATTCTTGTAGCATTTCTTGATTTTTGTTTATGATTTTTTTGTATATGCTTGATGTGATTTGATATGTTGTGAGAGAAGTTTAGTCCTGATAAATAAACTACTCATAAAATTTATTCTAGCGTGTCGGTCAGTCCGTCTTCCCAAACTCTTCATATAATCATTGTCATAGTTTTTCCCACGTCTGTACGTCTAACTGTCGTCTTATGTGTGTATGTATGTGAGTGGCTATATATATTTCATATATATGTGTGTAGACTGTCTGACTCACTTTAAATCTGTCGTAGAAGATAGGTGAAAGAGAGAAGATTTCTTGATTTCAGAGACAGCCTCTATCACATTTCTACCATCTCACTCGTGGAAATCTATTGCTATTACTACTTCTCACTGTGACTATCACTTATTCTAATCTATTCAGAAGGGACCAACCCAAGTCTTAATTCTCCTATCAAAAATCTACGACACTTGTATCCCTGGCTGTAGTAACTAGGTATTAAGAAGGGTCACTAGTTGGAAGAACTGTTCCTTTCATCATGTCACTAGAACGTTTAATTACAGTGTGGAGGTTAACAATGAAATGAGAAATCATTAGCCCTCAAAACGAAGGCTTATCTTTCAATCCGTGGCAAGTAGGTGGTTGACTGGAAATATGACACTTTCTGTTCACACGTGTCTCAACTGGAGTCAGCTTTTGCAGTTAAATTTCACAATACAAACAACAGGTAAGTTGCCTCGTATACTGCCTCTCCAGGTTTTGTCTTACTGGGTACTCGTTGATGCAGCCCTGCAACAATGAACAATGCCTCCCTAAATACACCTCATATACACATCTCCACACCTGTAGCAAAGTTGATTTTGCTGGGGAGGTTATGATGGTATCCTAAAAGAATGAAAAGGTGTCTGCTTTAACCGTGTGAGGTCAAGCACATGTAGGCCTCTGACTCTATAAATGATGATGATGAATTATGTGCAGAGAACCTACCGCTACCTCCCTAGGTCTCACACGGTCACTATTCTGGCTCTAGTGTATGGTGTACCTAGTGTCTAGGGGAGAAATGAAATGATGGTACACAACAGTCAAACACTTTAAGTTTCTATAAAGAAGATAATAAAACTAGCAGTTAAGTTTTTCTTTAACAAATTTTCTTTACACTTTATTTTGCCTGTCCATTCATAGCTTGTGGACAGGTCTTTGAAAATAAGGACAAGATAGTTTACAGAAAAGAACAATTAAAATGTTGGGACAATTTGCCCAATAACTAAAAAGTTATTATGTATTTATATATATGTCTTTCCTGTAGAAAATATTAAAAGAATTCACTTTATTCATATAAAGGGAGAGTCACTGTAGATGAGGGCTGTAGTTCATCCTACCCCCATAAATGTCCTGTGTATTGTTTTGAAACACAAGAAAATGTCAGAGATGCCCCAGGTGTCTAACTCATCACCTGGGAGTCCTTGTTCTAAGATATTTCAATGTGTAGTTGCAGAAAGTTTCAATTTCACCACTCGCCAAAGCTCCTACTGATATTCGACAGCATATAAGACTGGTTGGAGACTGGTTGGCGTTTATTAGTACTCAGCAGGTTTCCTGTCACCAGCCGGCAACAGGAACATAGACCCTCTGCAACAAAAGGACACCCTGGCCTTTTATCTCTGATCACTTAATCTAACACTTAATTTCCTACGTGGGTATGGGGTCAGCCTCGCGTGCCTTACAAGTGCACTAGCCCCGAATTGTACAAGACTCCCACCTTGTTGTGACCACACCTCAGGTCCTTATAGTAGATACGCCACTGTACGTTTACATACTTTTCCTCCATACAATAATGTGGAGTAACCACATTTCGTTTGATATGATATTCTCTTCTTTTCTTTTTAATTATATTTGCTTCAGGCATGTAAACAGTGTTCATTGAACACAGAGGCTTACTAATCTATTTTAATACAATAATATGACAACATAATCATAACAACATACATCAGTTAGATACCGTTTAATGTGAGGACTCAACAATGTCTGCTCCTGGCATGTTCTTCACTTTTTCCCAATAGCAGTATCTAACTTTGTAGTTGGACCAAACATATTAAATTTCATAAAATATCCTTACCACAATCAAGAAATATATAAACAAATGACGCTGACTGTGTGAAGAAATGGCCTCAGCTTCCTCCGAACTGCACAGGCTGTGAATTTATTCTTTATTTAAGTTTAGAATTAACACAGCTGTTTCTCAGCATATCTGAATAAATTTTTAGTTCAACTGGCAATGAATAGTCAAAGCCTTTTGCTAATATTTACTAGCACTGGCCAATCGAAACGTTCGACTACTTGAATTCAAAAGCAGTTTGTATGAAAAACCAAAATAATTTCGAATAATTTCTGCGTCTGGTGGTCGATTGGCCAGTCTGCTTTAGTCATGCCCAATACAAAAAGATATCTCGTTTAGGATTACATTTTTCCTACTGCTCCCCTTTTCAGTCATACTCTTTTTACTCAAGCGAATCTGAATGTACCTCCCTGCCTCTTTTCCAAGCTCGCGTCCCCCTAAAGTTACAAAAAACATAAGCAGGAACGCCAGTCTGTCTGGTCGAGTGTCCGTAGATATTAGTATTTCTTCAATAACTTCTCTAATACTGGGACTGTCATATTATTTAAAGTACATTCTTGTTCAGCGAACTCTACGTCATACTACCATATAATTTTTATGGGGAACTTCATAATGGTTTAAAATTTCCAATTTTTGTCATCGTCAATCGTCAAATAAAATTTTACACAAGTCCGCCATCTTTCCTCTCCTTCATCTCGCTAGCATGTATTTTTTTTCAAATAACTAACTTGTTTTAATTACGTCAGAAATGCTACCACTAGGAGGAAAATAAAATTGTCTGCGTGGTTTTGCCGTGGCTGGCTTTTCCGCAGTGGGTGTACATGCGTTGCAGACTGTGTCAGCGAAGCGGGGTGTTGACGGGGCGGGTTAAGAATTTGCGTTACTAATTAGTATTGTATCGTGTAATACTACCAAACAATGTAAGGATTACTACTAAATTTGCTTTAAAGTTGACAGAAAGCGTTACTTCAGATAGTTATTTTGCGGCACGCTTCCGCCAATAGTTAATTATAGGGCTAGACTACAAAGTGTATGCAGCAGATCGGGCAAATGTTAAATATTAGTAGTGTTTCTCGAAAACGAAACTAAAAGCGTGTCAGACTATTACCGTGAAATCGGTCTATAGGCTTAGCACTGTGCACAAAGCAGCGCTGCTGGCGTCGAAAATGCCAACCGTCAGACACATGCGGGCTAATGTATTTATTATCGTTTTATGCCTAAATCTTACTGAATTGAGCGTGTATTCTCGCAGATTTTGCTACAACACCTAACAAATAAACATCGTTAAACATTCGTAGTGGTCAGCACAAGTGCTAATCAATAGCTACAGTTCCTAATTGTATTGTGACTTCTTCTCAATCCGTGGGTATCTGCTCTTTCCCACATGGCTTCAACGCCTCTGTCACTTAGACTTTAGTTATCTTTTATATCATCAGCTGGGATACACTCTTTTTTTTTCCCAATGATCTGTTAACTCTGGTAGTATGACTTCCTATTTAATCTCCAAGAGTTATTGGAACACTGTGGCCTGTAGAGAACTGCCAGTAACTTTCTGGTTTTATAGTCAAAATATTTTGTTATGCATGGCAATATTCAAACACCATTTACATTTTGTTTTTCTGCTTCAATAGTCTGCTTAGGCATGCATGTGCTCCCTTAGGATGTCATAAGCTTCCACAATAGCAATGTCGCACAACACAAAATTTGTGGGCGCCCTATCTGGGTTAGCCTCTACACATTAATAAGAATATTAATAAAAGCATTTATCTTGCCGCAATCAATGAAATAATACACTAGTATAGATTAACTGGCGATCAATGGGCACAATTCTTGATCGCCGCCGTCCAGACGCAAAGGCAATGGGTCACACACAAGGCTTTGCTACTGTTCTTAATCTGACTAGGTGAACAAATATTCTTCAAGTGGCAGCGTTCGCTTGGCCACCCTTTAGTTTTATCTCTCCCCTTTTCAATATCAGTACCCAATCAAATTTGAATCCAGCCAATTTGACTTTCTTTTTTTTTCTTTTTGAAAAACCCCAAACATTTTTGGGTGTCTATCAAAGCGTTGGCCAGTCTGATGTTATTTTACTGTGTAGAAATATGTTTCGCTTTGGCTGGCAAAACTTCATTTTCACCTCCCCTTTCCTAACTAGCCTCACCCAATCAAATCAAGTCAAACGGATTTGACTTTTTGGGGCGAAGATTTTCAAAACTGAGCAAGGTTATCAGTGAGTCTGTCGGTCCGTCTAAATTTTTATTTTACCATATATCTGTTATTACTTGGGCGATTTTAATTAATTAAAGTGATTATTGATCAGACTACTGTCATCTATCCTTCTGGATAGGTGTTACTTTCGTCTTTATCTTCGTTTTCATCTTTGTACTTTTCCTTTTTATTATGGGACTCTTTTCACTAAGATACCATATTAAGGAAATAATTGTTCTAAATCCAGATAAGTTAGTATATGATGTTATTTTAAACAATATTGCTCTACTGTCCAAGCATTTCTTTTATTTACTCTCTTTCGTTTTGTGTGAAGAAATAAATATTCTAAGTTTCCTCTTTTCCTTTCTCTCTCCCCCAACCCCCCCCCCCCCTCTTTTTTTTTCTCTGCCCACATTCGTTAGTCATTTCAGTTGCCAAGTAACAAGTTAGGCTAACTTTTATCACTTTAACTACCTCTTCCCCTCTCTCCTTGTATTTTCAAGACGGGGCGATTTGGACCGATGCCAAGCTTTCTATCCATCGTTCAAAACAATTAGTACGGGTGTAGAAAAAGTGGGGTTTGGTAGGTGAGACTTGCCCGCTCGCTAACAAATATTCAAATATTAGCCACGCGTCTTGTGTTTCAAGAGACGGGGCCTAACGACACACTGTCGCATGTTGTACTATTAGTAGATTCTAAGAATGCTTTAGTTAGTTTTATTTTCAACAGTTTGATTTTACCCTTGATAATTTTCAATTTAACCAAGGTCAGATGTAGAAGTTGTTTATAGCTTTTTCACGGCAATAGAAAAAAACAGGATTCCAAAGGTTGTTATTGCCGGGAGTTGTAGTGAGGATAAGCTCTCACTGCAGATAAAATACTTCTATGGCACGCGCCTCAAACAGCCTCTGACAACCAAGTCCAGCTCCCGGCCTTCACGTGTGGCTCAATTTGAGCCCGGCGGAACTGTTTCCACTGACGGGAGAAGGGGCAAAGGCGAGCGACTGGCGCCTTAAAACCAGCAGCTTCGGGCAGATAGGGCTCGTGATCCTTGGTTGGTAGCTTATCTAAGAGAAGGAACTCTGAATTCAAACCACCGCTGCCTTGCGGGAATATCCATTTATGGAATTGGCTTCGGGAGTAAACCCTAAGGATAAATCCGGAGTCGGAGTCCCTAAGGCAGTCTAATGTCGATTCGACATTATTCTGGCAACTCCTGCGACATGGCTGGTACCAAACTGTATCGGCTACTGCCGTTCCTTTGGATCTACCGGCTGTGTGGAGAGGGGGAACATGCTGCATGGGCAACAGCTTGATCTCCATATAACTGTGCCCAAGCTCGCGCCCTGGAGAGGACACTCCAGCTTCACCCTATAGGTGTCGGCAAAACACGGGAAGTAGCAGTTACCGGTTATAAGCTTTTTGCCCAATTGGCGTAGGGCATGGCGCCAGGGGCTACTTCCGACAGTGGGAGAGGTTCTAGGATCTCACTGGACAGCTACCGCCCGCTTCAAGCTGGGCAGCCCCCAGTCAATAAGGTGTTGTCCCGCCACTGTCTGCTTTCCCCATTGGGTGCATGGGGATTAGGGTCAAACCCGAACTGTGGACAGAAAATTTTGCACCAAGCAATTATCGAAAAAATAGAAATAAGCAAACTCTCAGATTGGGATGCTGGAACGTCAGGACTATGTTGACTGGACTATCCGAAAACCTACAGGATGTAAACGATGTAAGGAAGACAGCCATAATTAATGATGAGCTTAAACGACTTCAGGTGGATATAGCTGCACTTCAGGAAACGCGCCTGGCGGGCTCTGGAACGGTGAGCGAGAAGGACTACACATTTTATTGGCAAGGGAAAGATCTTAATAAAGCTAGAGAACACGGAGTAGGTTTTGCGGTCAAAAAATCGCTAACTAAAATGGTTCAACCAGGCGAGAATGGATCAGAACGCCTGTTAACGCTCCGCCTGCAAACTAGCACAGGTCCCATCACCCTTGTCAGTGTGTATGCTCCTACTCTGTACTCTGCCTCAGAAGCTAAAGATGAGTTCTACGAGAATCTAACAGCAATTATCAAAAGCATACCTAGGCAAGAACAGCTTGTTCTCCTTGGTGACTTTAACGCTAGAGTGGGTGCCGATAATGTTTCATGGCCTTCATGTCTGGGCAGGTTTGGTATTGGCAAGATGAATGAAAATGGACAACGGCTCTTAGAGTTGTGCGTCCACCATGACCTCTGCGTGACCAACACCTACTTTCAGACAAAACCCCAGCATAAGGTGTCATGGAGACACCCACGATCCAAGCACTGGCACCAACTTGACCTGATTCTTGTCAGAAGGCCACTCATCAGGTCTGTGCTCTCCACGCGCTCGTACCATAGTGCAGACTGTGATACAGATCACTCCTTGGTTTGCTGCAAAATCAGAGCACAACCAAGAAAACTCTATCGTGTCAGACATGAAGGGAAACCACGCATTGATACCAGCAAGATGTCAGACCCTTTCATGATCGCTAAATTCACTGCGACCTTCGAGAAAGTGCTCAGTAGCCCTCAGCATGGTGATACTACTACAGAGAACTGGGAGCATCTACGGAACACCATTCAAAGTACTGCACTTGCCACCTTTGGTAAGAAAACAGCCAAGTCAAATGACTGGTTTGATGCTTCATCAGATGTGATGGCACCTGTCATTGAAGCTAAGCGCAGTGCTATGAATGAATACAAACATTCACCGAGTGCCAGAACCCTACAGATCCTGAGGGCTACGAGAAGCAAAGTTCAACAAACTGCTCGACGCTGTGCAAATGACTACTGGCTCCAGCTCAGTGAGAGCATCCAGATCGCAGCGCAAACAGGCAACATTAGACAAATGTATGACGGTATAAAGAAAGCACTTGGCCCCCATAAAAGTAAGACGGCACCGCTAAAAACCATCAGCGGAGAGAAGCTAACCGATAAGGGTAAGCAGATGGAGAGGTGGGTCGAGCACTACTCTGAGCTTTACGCTAGAGACAATACCGTTACGTCTGCAGCCCTTGATGGTGTCAACAGTCTGCCAACTATGGAGGAGCTGGATGCCGAACCAACATTAGAGGAACTCAGCAAGGCCATTGATAGCTTGGCCTCTGGCAAAGCACCAGGCAGTGATGGGATTCCTCCTGATTTAATCAAATGCTGTAAGAGCACGCTATTACGTCCCCTGCATAGGATGCTGTGCCAGTGCTGGGAAGAGACAACTATTCCTCAAGACATGCGAGATGCCAAGATTGTAACACTGTATAAAAATAAAGGAGACAGAAGTGATTGCAATAACTACAGAGGCATCTCTCTTCTTAGTATTGTTGGTAAGGTTTTTGCCAAAGTCATCTTAATGCGACTACACAAGTTAGCTGAGCGCATATATCCAGAGTCACAGTGTGGATTCCGAGCTGGCAGATCAACAACAGACATGATCTTCTCTCTCCGCCAGCTTCAGGAAAAATCAAGAGAGCAGAAAAGACCATTATATATCGCCTTTATAGACCTCACAAAAGCATTCGACCTGGTTAGTAGGGATGGACTCTTTAAAATCCTCCTGAAAATAGGCTGCCCTTCTAAAATGCTGGAAATGATAAAGTCATTCCATGACGGCATGAAGGGAACAGTCCAATATGCTGGAAGCACGTCACAGCCCTTTGATATACGAAGTGGCGTTAAACAAGGCTGTGTTCTGGCTCCGACCCTCTTCAGAATCTTCTTTGCCTTACTCTTAAAACATGCATTCAGAGATGCAACTGAAGGAATATGCCTTCACACTAGGTCAGATGGCCGTCTGTTTAATCTTTCAAGGCTGAAGGCAAAAACAAAAATCAGAAGGGTCACTATAAGAGACTTGTTGTTCGCTGATGATGCTGCAGTCGTCACTCAAAGCCAACGGGAGCTTCAGAGCTTGATGAATCGCTTCACTAAAGCATGCAAGGACTTTGGCCTCACAATAAGTCTAAAGAAAACGAATGTGCTGAGTCAGGATGTGGGTGCTGCACCAGTTATATCACTATCGATAACTATGAATTGGCAGTGGTGCACCACTTCACATACCTAGGGTCTACCATCAATGACAAACTCTCACTGGATACAGAAATCGACAGCCGCATTGGCAAAGCTGCAGCTACCTTTGCCCGCCTCACATCGCGTGTTTGGGGAAACTCTAAACTCACAATGAAGACCAAAGCTGCGGTATATAATGCCTGCGTCACCAGCACACTCCTATATGGCAGCGAGACCTGGACGACCTATGCTAAGCAAGAAAGAAGGCTCAATACCTTCCATTTGCGGTGTCTACGCCGCATCCTCGGTATCTCGTGGAAAGATAAAGTGACAAATGTCGAGGTGTTGTCACGTGCTGGCCTTCAAAGTATGTATACGCTTCTTAGACAACGCAGACTTCGCTGGCTTGGCCATGTTCGCCGCATGGATGATGGTCGCATCCCAAAAGATATCTTCTACGGACAATTAGCAGATGGCAAGAGAACAGTTGGGCGACCACAGCTGAGGTTCAAAGATGTGTGCAAGAGAGATATGAGGGCACTGGACATGGATCCAGCAACATGGGAGGATGAAGCTGCCGATCGCACTAAGTGGCGATGCTATTTACGGCGCCACCTCAGATTGGGCGAAGAGAGGCTCACACAAGAAGCAGAGGTGAGGAGAAAACGTCGAAAGGAGCACCAGGAAAATAAGCAGCTGAGGGCTGTCACCTCAGGGGCGCATTCCCATAGTCAGTTATGACTGAAGGGGCTATTATTAGAAAAAAACAATTCAAATATAAAGCGGGTAGGGCTGGTGTCGGGAGGAGTAGAAAATTTTATCTTGGCTTAGTGAAACAAAATTCAAATGCTGTACTATGATTATATTTGAGAGGGGGGTTAAAACGGAGCATTTTATCACAGTAACTGAGTCTCGTAATGCGCCCCTGAAGCGACAGCCCTCAGCTGCTTTTGTCCCCCTTGTGTTCTTTTCGACGTTGTATTTTTACATTTTAACTTAAAGCCAAAGTGTACAGTTAATACCAGAAACCTACAGACTTTTATAAACAGGTGCTTGACTAGAATAGACGGACTGAAATGGTATGACAAAGTCACAATTGTGGAACTGATGACAAGAACCAGACGAGTTCCAGTGGATCAAGAGTTGAGAAGACGCTGGTGATGGATAGGACACACATTGAGGAAACCTGTTGATAGCATTACAAGGCAGTCCTTGTTCTAGAATCCACAGGGAAAGAGGCAGAGGTAGACCAAAAACTCATGGAGAAGAGAACTGGATACAGAGGTGAAAATGATGAGAAAAACATGGAGAGAACTTGAGCGGATGGCACGGGACAGGAAGACTTGGCATGTGTTTGTTGAAGTCCTATGCTTCTTGGGGAGCTAAAAGGTATTTTAACGTATATGAAAACATTGAGAATAATTATTTTTTTTTCCTGTCAAAACTAAATGGATGTGGTCTAAAATCTTCCCGCCATTGAGACGGAATCCATTGATATAAGATAAGCTTGGTTAAAAATGAAAATTTTAGAAGAAGAGTAGTGAAGTTTAATGGCTAGAAAAGCTAATGGCGAAATGAAAAGAGTGAATGATCGTCACGACGACCATGCAAAAGGAATTGAGAAACCAAGGACGAGTTCTCATCCAACAGTTACTGAAGTACAAAGGTCACTAAACTGTAATGCACAAGCATAACATGGTAATACATTTGATCCGTTCGAAAATGAAAACACATCTCGGTGTATGTACAATTTACCGATGGGCTTTACATGCATTATTAGAACATTAAATGTCAAGGACTTTTTTCATTCAGACATCACGTGATATCAATAACGATCATAAATGGGAGACATGGGGGGTGTATAGAATTACGTAGACCAGTGTCTCTCAAACTTCAAACATTTGGGTACCATTTTTCACGATGTGTACTAACCCGCCTACTAACTGTACCACCACAAACATCTGTGTAATGCAGAAAAAAGTAGTCTTTTCACAAAACTTCCAACTTTGGGCCTTTCAAATTCAAATGAAAACACGTTCCTATAGGGGATAAACAGACAAGACGGACAGACATTCAAAAACATGGGTTAGATAATCATCAAAATATAAGCAATTTACTATTTTATTAAGCAAAAATTGCCATGTTACAGCAAAAGTATTTGTCAAATGACAATTATTGCTCATTGTTTAAACTGTTGTTGTTGTTTGCTGTATTCAATAGATAGCATTGATGATATACAACATTTTGGTTTTGATTAGAAGTACCATCTTCAATGCACACATACATCTCCATCAGTGCTAGGATCTCCTCCCTTAGGTCACACATAGAGGCTCTCAGCACAGTGCACGAACTCCGTAGCACAATGTGTGTAGACAGGAATCACACAGTTTATAAATATTGTTGTGGTGGGTAGATCTCCTAATTTTTAAAATGTTTCCAGGCAGCGGCCGTGTGACCGTAACGATTTCCAACTGCAGAGGGATTTTTAACGTGCGCAACTTGCACATGGGACCTCCTATTTGTTGCGTCCTTGTCCGATCTTACTACCCAGGCGATCACTTATATCCCTTAAAAATTGGTGTGCATGAGCCCTCACCCGATGTACAAATCATGAAAACTTGAAAGTTTTTGTTAAAATCACTTATTATATATATATATATATATATATATATATATATATATATATATATATATATATATATATATATATATATATATATATATATATATATATATATATCACAAGATGTTCTTGATTACGTTCCGTCGTCATACAGCTTTTCGGTCAGACATCGTTAGGCGGGTTTACCGTTGCACTATGTTGCGCGCCTTGCGGCCCACTGCAACCGACCTCAACATGCATTTACATGGGGGATGCTTCCATACCTTTTTGAATTTTCTCGACTTCCTTGCAGTTCTGCTACACTATATGGCAGGTCTGTACTTGACTGGTGACTACGAAAAAGTAGAAAACTTATAACGGCAAAAATTAAGCAGCCATCTTGCAAGATGCAACTTTTGATGTGAGCAGTATATTTGATTGCCCGTGTCGACCCAGGTGAAGAGTATTAGGGGGCAGAATAAGATCACTGAGCCAAATAAACCTGTTGTAATAGTTGCTAAGGAGGGTTGTGTATATTACGCTGAGATGTCTAAGTAAACAAAGAATATGACAATTGTTGTCTCAAGAATGCCATAAGAAGCGACTAATTGGAGGCTGTGAATGGATCTGGCAGGCTCATTCATAAAGTTGTCAGCCTAATCTCGTGAAGCAAATACCTACACACTCACAAAACCCACTCCTTTAAGCTATGCTAAGCTATGATGGAAACTTCAACACGCTCGTTAAGGAGCACATAAGTAAACAAATAAAACGTTAGAAGTTAGCTGTATGTCGACCATATCGTGTGAACAATTCCTCATATATCCCATCCCATCCCATCCCATTCCTCCCACACACACAACTAACATAATTACCGATGTATGTTACGTCGGTCGGTCTTATTCAAAATAGTAACTCGCGCCAGAAAAAAAGTGCGCAACGCACGGTGTGCAACTTGCGCGGCGTGGGTGTTATACAGGGTGTTCCACGAAAAAGCGGCCCGTGACGTCATGGACGTACTGTGCCGACACAGTACGTCCATGACGTCACGGGCCGCTTTTTCGTGGAACACCCTGTATAAAACAAATACTTTGGTTTTTTTTTTTTTTTATAATTCTTTCACGAAATTAGTAGCGCTCGACAAAGAAAAAGTGCGTAAAAATTGGTGTGCATGAGCCCTCACCCGATGTACAAATCATGAAAACTTGAAAGTTTTTGTTAAAATCACTTATTATCAGGGAACACTCTTTGAAAACAATCCACGCACTTTCAAACGAAATGTTGTCATCAAAGAACGTTTAAATTGAATCTAAAATAACATAATTCTCGCCGTGTGTACGTTGATCACAGCTGAGGAATGCAACCGTATTGAAAAATTTTATTGTTTCCATTATATACTCTCCCGAAAATAGTTACAATCAACAAAGAAAAACGTTCAAATGACGGTGTTCATGAACAGTTTGATTACACTGTATAATGGAAAGAAACGAAAAATACTCTAAGAATGTACTTCTATCTGCTCATCCGGGAACGGAAACAGCACACTATAATTAAAAACCCGTCAAGTTTGACGGGTTATTGCTAGTTTTATACATATTTTAGAACGGTATACTGTACCGGATTTGTAGTGTGTCATGCTAAATGCATTTATTTTGTTTATCGCGTGAGAATAGACAATTTTCATTTTATTCTGCCACTCCACCCTAATGGTTCGGGTTTAACGGACAATGGGTAATAATGGACTCGCATCCTTTTTTTAGTTTGCGAAATCCGGAGTTCGCTGTAACTAAACCTCTGAGAGATTTAGGTGAAAGCCAACAATTGGTTACCCTTTCCTTCCGACGCCAAAGAAAAATAATCCATAATAATGAGTTTTTCTCATTTTGAAGTATCTCTTTTCTGCGCTGCTCCAGGCGACTCATATCAGTTTAGTTGGGTTGCGGTGTCTGCGGAAGAAAATTAAAAGTAACGCTGCAGATAACTTTTAACATTTCAGCACACGATAGACAAATAACAATAGATTGGAGTGGAAGATAACAATTGATGGGGTTTTTTCATTCCCCCGAACTTTTGGCTAATAAACTCCAAATGAAAACATCTCTTGCACTTTGGTAGGAAGTCTGCTTTAGGATATGTTTTCGCTGCGTTGTTGGTGATTGATCTCAATTGTTGTTTGTGGCAGATGTTAACGAATATGATCTTACAGGAAATTGGTTTACTTCTTATCTGTAGAGTGACAAATTTCTCAACCGTTTGTGCTGGAACACTAAAATACTTGTAGTTGTGTCAGGGCATTCTTCTTGGTTTTAGTTTCGCAAGAAAATACAAGATGCTATAGAGTCTAAGCCTTTAGTAGTCAATGTTCTACAGCCGGGGTCGGCAGCGAGTGATCACGATTTACCAGTTGATCTTCTTCTTCTTCGTACACGCTCAAACGTCTACTTGAATATGTTCAAAGAAAGGAAGTGGCCAACTTGAGGGTTATTTGAATCTTCGTAGAGTTTTTCCAGGAATGGGACTGGTGGCAGCCATATGTGCTTTCTATTTTCCTCATATTTTGGGCATCTTTGAATAATTTGGTAGATCTTTTAGGCGATTGCGGGTGAGGGGGAGAAGAAAGACTTTTTAAACTAGGAAAATTGCGGACTAGACCTGTCCTCTCGGCATTGCAAATTGCGGTGTCCCAGGGATCAAATGTATTGTTTCCCCATTCCCAATGAAAACTCTGGAGATGGCTACTAAAATATATTCGTGAACTGCAGGAGATAGGAACACCATCTTGTCTCGACAAGGTTTCTCATTCCCTCCTTCCCCTCCCCTCGCTTAAAATCGTACACGCACTCACACACATACATATATGGTTAATTCTCTTTTTTTTTTTCGTTTCGTTGATTATTTACTTTCTTGTTTCGGTATTTCTTTTAGATTTTACGATTTTCTTGTATTATTATTGTTCTTTTTTCGCTCATCACTGTTGTTGTTTACTTTTTCTATCTGCTTGTATCGCCCATTTGGTGTATGTTTCTCATCATCGTATGTTTTTGTAGTACCTATATGTAATTCTTGTCTTTGTCACCTGTTTGTGGCTGACGAAGGGCAAAACCCGAAACGTCCCTTGTTTCATGTGAACCGTTATTTGTAGAACTGATTCAATACCGTTTTATTGGTTTATGTACTTATATTCCTTACCAGTTTTACAGCAGCCCCTTAATTTATATACATACGAGGCGTGTTCAAATGAAACCCGTCCCAGGGGCTTTATAACAAATATATGTAAGGTACATCAGCAGGAGTAGTAGAATTAAATACAGCAATTGTTTTGAAGCAAGTACCCACTGGGGTTCTTTAGAAATAGTCACCATAGGCATTCAGACACGCATCCCACTGCTTGGGTAGACGGCGGATGCCGTCCAAGAAAAATGACTTTGGTTGCTTATTGAACCATTTGGTCACCGAGGCCCTGACGTCTGCATCAGAGTCGAATCGTTGTCCCTTTAGAGATTTTTTTTAGGGTCCGAACAAATGAAAGTCACACGGTGACAGATCGGGGCTGTAGGCTGGGTGTGGCAGAACTTCCCACCTTTTCCTTGCTAACGCTTCCTGCACAATGTTCGCAACATGTGGACGAGCATTGTTGTGCAACAGAATCACACCACGTGAAAGCATGCCGGGTCGTGTATTCTTGATGGCTGTATGCAGGTTGTCTAATGTGTCTTTGTAGCGGATGGCATTGATGTTCAAGCCAGGCTCTTTAAAGTCAACCAATAGAAGCCCTTCATGGTCAAAAAATGCGGTCAGCATAACCTTACCGGCGGAAATCTGTGACTTGAATTTTTTGGTGATCCGGGATGTTTCCATTGCATGCTCGCTGTTTTGCTGCACGGCTCAAAGTGGTGGCACCACGACTCATCGCCTGCCACTATGCGCAACAGAAATGCATCACCCTCCTCTTCGAAATGCAGCAGGTGGTTCAAACTCCACCCCATGCGTTCTTCCTTATGGCGATGGCTTCTTCTGTCGACCCAATATGCATCTGACCTGGCCGCGGAAGATATTTCGTTCACTGACGTCCTTCTCGAAACATTCATGCCCAGTCTTTCACTGTAGTCTTAGACACACTTTTGTCACCATACACTGCTTTTATTCGGCGATGAATATCGGCTGGTTGACATCCTTCGGCTGTTAGAAACTGGATAACCGCTCGCTGATCGACCTTGGACGGATTCAGTATCACACCGGCCAGTATTTTAACGGTCTGCAGCACAAACAATGAATACTAGGAGAATGAACACTTACACACTTGTACATTCGTATGTGCTTATTACATCAGATGTAAGGTCACCATGCTCCTCCTACAAATGTCCACTTCGCGCAGCACGGGCGGGTTTCATTTGAACACTCCTCGTATATGGTAGATCGTTAGAATGTTCAGTGTTACTAAAGTAGATCCCAAAATCTCCTGGTTTGCCGACCCCTCCTCTATAGAATCTAAGACTTTATCAGTCAGTGCTTTTGGCTTCCGTGGTGTACAGTGCAGTGAGCACTTGCTTCAGTAAATTTCGTCTCTCTGACAGTCTCCATCTTCAGGGAACGCTACGGCAAGAAAATTGAGAAACCCTGGTGCTCAGTAGAGTGTGACTTAAGAGAATGCTTATTATGCTCTTGACCTCAAAGCTAGTCAATGTAATTATTGCTGATGCTGCTGTTACTTTTATCACCATCACCATTGCTACCGCTGATGCAGTCATTCCATCACTAACACTACTACTGCAGTACACTCACTACCTAAGAGGTATGACGTCCGCTTCTAATTCTAAAGGTACTGGCTTCACTAGCAGTACAGGAAATAATTGATCAACATTTTTTTTTTAGAACCAGTGAGTCCTAATGATATCATCTTCCCCCCCCCCCCCCCCGTCTCCTGGGAAGTGAGATCGGATGCCTAGGCTTCTTGGGTAAGGGCGAAAAAATAGCAGGCCCCTCGGCAGTTGGGACTTGTAAAGAGTAGGACATCCTGCCGCAGCCCCTGGCAAAATTTAAAAAATAAGGAAAACTACCCACCACAAAAATATTTATAGAATGTGTGATTCCTGTATACACACATTGGGATAATCGCCGGTGCTACTGAGGTTCATACACGGTGATGCGATCCTCCTTATGTGATCTAATGGAGGAGATCGGAGCACGATGGAGTTGTCCATGTGCTGCAGTGAAGATGAATCTTAAAACCAAACCAAACAACTATCATCATCATTATGTCCCCTTTTCCTCTTGCTCTCTATGGAACATGGAGCCCCCACTCCAGGAAGCCTGTACCAAAGGATTCATGTGTTCTTACATCAGGGGTTCCTCTAGCAATTTAAAATAATAAAATAATAAAGAATAGGACTACTGTCCCCTCAGGTGACTAAGAGAATAACCCATTGGGTTGGCAACCCCATCATGTCAAACATATTACTACACAAACACCACCATTACAAGGGGCATGTGAATGATTTGATGCATACTTCATGCAGGGGGGGGGGGGGGGGGGGGTGGGGGGGGGGGGGTCGGGGGGCGGGGGGGGGGGCGGTGTGTGGGGGGGGGGGGGGGGGGGGGGGGGGGGGGGGGGGGGGGGGGGGAAGTGGTGGTGGTCCCATGGGGAGGGAAAATTTAAATGAAGAACATACGACTCATGACCACAATAAAATGTTACACAAAACTAGGGAACAATCTTGTGTATTGAGAGTGACCAAAGCATTTTCACTGCGGCCTTCCTTCTTTTGCCTTTGGTGTGTGGATTTTATTTTGTGCTCAGCGACACAGATTAATATTTTACTGTTGTAAGGAAAGTTGTATCTTGCCACTAGGCTGCAAGGTCGTTTATATTTGGGCGTGCGTCCTAATTAAGTCATTGTATCTAGAGCAAAAGCGTTTTTGTCCTTCTTCACTTTTGGGGGGTATTTTATAGATGGTCCTCTATGACAAACTCTACATTTCATTTCTTCACATATGATTTTTAAAAAATTATATTAATGATGTTAAAGTTGGACTCCATCATTCACTCTTATCATGCCTCGTCATTTTTTTTATAGTGCTTCTCTATCTAAACTGTCAGATGCCTTTTTGTAGTCCACAAATGTAAATGAGTTCAGTTCTCATCTCCGTTCTTCCGTAAATGTGGGGATGAAAGGATACATTATACATGAGAGAGAGAGAGAGAGAGAGAGAGAGAGAGAGAGAGAGAGAGAGAGAGCAGAATGTCAGACGGGCCTGCTTCCCAATTGTTATCCCTTTGAAAATAAAGTTCGTTCGTTCGTTCGTTCTTGCCATTTCATGACAAGTATTCTTACGTCATTTTAATGCTTTATGGTTTTTTTCCAGTGACCATGTGCCTGTTGCGGATGCCATAGAAGATGGCCGAGCCACAGAAAGTCAAAGCAGATGGCTACGGCGACAGTGTTATGCGACAGTTTCAGAAGTTACGTGCTGAAAATGAGCTCTGCGACTTCAAGGTGCTGGCACAGGGGCGAGTTTTTGAGGTACATTTTTGTTCTGACATTGATGCCATCAGACAGTTGTCATATATGTCAACCCCCAGAGATGAACATTTTTTTTTAAATCTGAAAACCCTGTACAACAATAAAAAACATGTTAAACGTGTACAACAATAAAAAAAACATGTCCAAAAAATCTGAAAAAACCATGTCCAAAAAATCTGAAAAAACCTGTACAACAATAAAAAAAAATGTACAAAAAAATCTGAAAAACATGTACAACAAAAAAATCTCAAACACCTGTACAACAATAAAAAAAACCTGTGCGAAAAATCTGAACAACCTGTACAACAAAATAAACCTGTAAAAAAATAAAACCTGAAAAACATATACAACAGTAAAAAAAAAAACCTGTATAACTAAAAAAGAACCTGTGCAAAAAGTTAAAAAAATAAAAACCTACAAAGACACAAAATCATACATTTTGTGCTTTGAGATAACAAAAGAGCATTTTTTTTTCCGTCCATGCTTTGACATAAATTATATTGTTTACAGCTTTTTCCTTGTTTGTTTTTGCACACTTACTAAAATTCTTCACGTTGGATATAATAGGAAACTCAATTTACAGCATTACAACTATATATATATATATATATATACCGGGTTCCTGAATCGAATAATGGTAGAGTCCTGCTCCAGTCTATTCAGCTGTAACTGGGTACCTGATTCTGATCTTGAGTTAAGGAAAGCTAAGGCAGTGAGGAAGTGAACTGGTCACCCTAGCTTTTAAAGCTGGACCTAGTATGGTGAAGTCTCAAACACTTCACTCCCCTATGGCAGTTTCTGCAATGGGACTACCTTTACCTTTAATATTCTCTTTATATATATATATATATATATATATATATATATATATATATATATATATATATATACATACATATACATACATATACATATATACATATATACATATATACATAAACACTCACATACATGCATATACACACACACACACACACACACCTAGCATGTCCCTTTCACATTGGTTACTAAAAACAGGATTTCCTAGCATGTCCTTTTTACATTGGTTACTAAAAAAAAAGGGTTTCCTAACTTCACTTCACACTAAATGGTATTTTACTGAATGTTAACTTCTCTTCACACTAAATGTTATTTTATAGAATGTTAACTTCACTTCAAAGGAAATGATATTTGACAGAATGTTAACTTCACTTCACACTAAATGGTATTTTACCGAATGTTAACTTCACTTCACACTAAAGATAGCTTACAATCTTTTACAGTTCACGACTAAAGTGAATGTTAATAAACTAGCTTGAGGGTTTTCACTGAAAGTGTGCTTACAATCTTTTACAGTTCACGATTAAAGTGAATGTTAATAAACTAGCTTGAGGGTTTTCACTGAAAGTGTTGTGAAATTACCTTCAAATATGGGGACACCTCACTTTCAAGTGCCGGAAGGAAAAGGCTAGTCTGCAGTTTGCCTAGGTGAAAACCTTTTTGCCCCCCTTTGCCACCAGGAAATCTACCAAATAATCCCCTGGGATCTATCGGTAGATTCAGATTGACCAGTTGCCAACCCCTGGTCTAATATGTTGTGTATTTTCCAGTTGTTTGAGCTCTACATGTTTTGTTGATTGTTGCTGTGTTTGTTTATGGACAGAAATCATCTTGGCTGCTCTGTTACACTTAACATGTGAAATAAATCTACAAGGCAACGTTGATGGGTCACGTTCAGTTAACAGGCTGGCTGGAAGAGTCATGTGAAGGGAGAAAGGCACAGGGGAAAAGTTTGTTTAATTGAAGTCATGGAAATATTAAAGCTAAAGGTGGTGCCTTATCAGATACTGCTGTAGGAGAGAAATGTGTTAGAGACTGCTCCATGCTATGTCCAGTTTTATGAGGTGGGGTACCAAGTTCCCTTCCTCACTGCCTTTGCTTTCCCTTACTCCAGATCAGAGGTACCCATTGTAAACTAAAGCTTGGCTCTACCTGATTTCCAGCCTGACAATATATTAAAATATTAAAGTACATTTTTTTGTGTGTGGTCAGGTCCATCGTGCATTGCTGGCTGCCACCAGTGACTACTTTCGAGTCATGTTCAAAGGGGTCATGGCTGAGAGCAAGCAGGACACGATTGATCTCAAAGGAGTCTCAGCAGATGGACTACAACAGGTTGAGTAGTTGTATTTGTTGAAATGTTTATTGACTTAATTTATTGGTTGCTGCTATCATCATGTGTCATTTTACTGTCTGAAGAATCCTGTATCCTTATGCAACGTACTTGAAAAGTGCGGGGGTCGGAGTGGATCAGAGTTATGGCATCCACCTCGTATTCAAGAGGTACCGGGTTCAAATCCCAGTTGAGGGATTATAATTTAATGAAATTTTTTTTCAGAACCAGTGGTCCTAATTACGTCATACTCCTCACTGGTCTCATAGGTAGTGAGATCGGATGCCTACCCTTCTCTGATAAGGGCCAAAAAATAGGAGGTCCCGTGTGCAAGTTGCACACGTTAAATTCCCATGGCAGTTGGAAATCGTAAAGAGTAGGCTTATCAGGCCGCTGCCCAGGCAAAATTTAAAAAAAAAATTAGGAAACCTACCCACCACAACATTTATTTATAGAATGTGTGATTCATATATATTATATACACACATTGGGATTCTCGCCGGTGCTACGGAGGCCGCACACTGTGCTGAGATCCTCGTTGTGTGATCTAAGGAGGAGATCGGAGCACTGATGGCGTTGTCCTTGTGCAATGAAGATAGTCCTTAAAAACCAAACTAAACTAAACTAAACTTGAAAAGTGATCCATCACGGGAGAAGGCTTTATGTAACCATTTTATTGGCCCTGGGGGGTGGGTTCCTCTGATGAGACACAGAAAGAATAGGACTCTCCTCCATCAGACAAGGCGATTAATATGAGGAAATGTATGAGGCTGGCAAACACATCATGTAAAATATATTGTTACAGAAACCACTGCTGGAAGAGCATGTTAATGTGTTGTGCAGGCTTCCTGCAAGGGAACCAGCTGCTCTGGTGGCTCCATGCTCCATACGGAGCAACAAGGAAAATGAGGAAGACGGTGGCTATTTTACTGCAGACGGTGGCTATTTTACTGCAGACGGTGGCTATTTTACTGCAGACGGTGGCTATTTTACTGCAGACAGTATTATTTATGTTCTTTACAGAAATTAATCAATCGGTACCATTTAGCTCCCCAAGGAGCATGGTTGGTTGGTTGGTTTGGTTGTTCGTCCATCACGGGTGATGAAGACCACTCTGTTCATCCAATTATTTAAGAATATGTTAGGTTAGTCTATGGGTACGAAGGTGACTGAAGAGCCCGATGCGGGCCTGGAAAGATCTTGGACAGTGTGGGCAGGGAATGTTTGCTTCATGTGAAGGTTTTATTTCACGGTCCTTTCTAGCTTGTCTCCGCTGTTCTGCTGCTGCTCTTCTGGATGATTCGCATGCTGCTGCACCTTTACGAAGAGATGTGCGCCAAGCAGTTCGGTCTTGCGCAGCAGCTTCCCATGTGTCTGGGTTTATGTCAAAGGTTTTCAATGACGTCTTTAACGTGTCTTTGAAGCGCTTCTTTTGGCCACCATGGGAGCGTTTACCCTTCTGCATCTCACCATAAAAGAGTATCTTTGGCAGTCGATGGTCTGGCATGCGGACTACATGACCTGCCCAGCGAATTTGTGACTGCATCAGAATAGTATCAATACTAGGGATACCAGCTCTGTCAAGAACGGCGGTATCCGGGATCTTGTCTTACCATTTGATGTTCATTATCTTCCTGAGACAGACTGTATGGAAGTGGTTTAGCTTCTTTACGTGGCGCCTGTATACAGTCCATGTTTCACATGCATATAGAAAAGACGATGCCAAACGTTGGTGTATAGTCTGCCAAATGTGCTGCTGGCTTTGGAGATCCTGGTGTTCACCTCATCATCAATGACAATGTTCTGGGATAGTGTGCTACCAAGGTATGTGAATCTGTTCACAACATTCAGTTTCTCACCATTAACCTTGATGACTGGCTCAGTATAAACTGTGCCAGGAGCTGGTTGGTACATGATTTCTGTTTTCTTCGTGTTGATGGTAAGCCCAAAGTTGGCGCAGGCTTCGGAGAATCTATCCACACTATGCTGCAGATCAGCCTCTGAGCCAGCATTGAGGGCACAATCATCAGCAAACAGAAGATCTCTGATGGTGTGTGATTTGACCTTGATTTTTGCTTGAAGCCTCCTAAGGTTAAACAATTTTCCATCAATACGATAACTAATGTCGATTCCTGTGTCCCCGTCTCTAAAAGCATCAGTCAGCATAGCAGAAAACATGATACTGAACAGAGTTGGTGCAAGTACGCACCCTTGTTTAACTCCATTTGAGACGGGGAAAGGCTCTGATAGCTCACCGTTTTCCTGAACTCTAGCCTGCATTCCATCATGCAGTTGCTGCACTATTGTGATAAATTTCTTTGGGCAGCCGTATTTTGCCATGATCTTCCATAGACCCTCTCTACTGACCGTGTCGAACGCCTTTGTCAAGTCGATGAAAGCTGTGTACAGGTCACAGTGCTGTTCTTGGCATTTTTCTTGTAGCTGTCTTGCAGCGAACACCATATCTGTGGTTCCACGTTCTTTCCAGAATCCACACTGACTTTCAGGTAAAAGACCTTTGTCAAGATGAGCCGTAAGGCGATTCAAAAGGATTCTGGCGAATATCTTCCCAGCGATTGATAAAAGAGAGATGCCTCGATGATTGTTGCAGTCTTGGCGATTACCTTTACTTTTATATAGATGTATAATTGAGGCATCTTTGAGATCGTGTGGGATGGTTTCACTCTGCCACATTTGCTGGAAGATCATATGAAGTTTCTCTATCAGAACTGCACCGCCATCTTTATAAACCTCAACAGGAATTGAATCGGAGCCAGGGGCCTTTCCACTAGACAGTTGACGAATCGCTTTTTTAGTTTCCTCCAGAGTTGGTACATCATCTAATGCTTCATTTATAGGAATTTGGGGCAGGCGGATGATGGCTTCGTCGTTAATAGATGATGGCTGGTTCAAGATATTATTAAAATGTTCAGCCCAGCGTTAGAGCATTTTTTCCTTGTCTGTAATTAGTGTTTTTCCATCTGCATTAAGGAGGGGAAATGATCCTGATGATGTTGGACCATAGACCGCTTTGAGTGCAAGGTAAAAGTTTTTTCAAGTCATGGCTGTCAGCAAAGCCTTGGAGCTCATCTGCTTTATTACTCAGCCATGAATCCCGCATCTGGCGTAGTTTATGTTGGACGATTCTACGCATGTTGTTGAAAGCGTCTTTCTTGGATGTAGATTTTGGATCATTTAAATATGCTTTATGGAGATGGTGTTTCTCAGCCAACATCTGCTTTATATCATCTGAGTTCTCATCAAACCAGTCATTTTGTTTCTTGATGGAAGGACCCAGGACCTCTGTAGCAGTGTTGTAGATCTGCTCACTTAGGGCTGCCCAATTTGTTTCCACACTTTGGCCGTCTAGCGAGATAGATTTGAGACGGTCTTCTAAGGTGTCAGTAAATGACTGTTTGATTTTTGTCTTCTTTAGTTTGGTGACATCCAGCCTCTTTTGAGTTTTCTTCCCCTGAGGGCGCCTGGCTGGTTGGATACGAATTTTAAGTTTAGATACAATGAGGCGATGATCAGTCCAGCATTCGGCACCACACATGGACTTGGTCACCCAGACATCTTGCCTGTCCTTCTTCCTAACAATTACATAGTCAATTAGGTGCCAATGCTTTGAGCGAGGGTGCATCCAGGAGGTCCTGTTGCGGGTAGGAAGTCGAAAAATGGTGTTGGTGACAAGGAGGTCATGTTCTGCGCAAGTCTGGAGGAGACGAAGTCCATTACTGTTACAGCGACCCACGCCGCACCTACCAGTAGTGCCATTCCAGGAGATGTTATCTGAGCCTACTCTTGCATTAAAGTCACCAAGAATGATGAGCTTATCTGCTTTAGGAACTGATGCAATGACTGCATGTAGTTCTTCGTAAAACTTATCCTTGACATCATCCTGGTTTGTCATAGTTGGTGCATACGCGCTAATGATGGTGGCATGTTTTCTTCCATAGAACAGAGGGATCTTGACCGTCATGAGTCGGTCATTTATTCCCTTTGGGGGCCCCGCTAACTTGCTGACAATTGCTGTTTTGATTGCAAATCCAACCCCTGCTTCTCGTCTTTCTTCAGTTCCTCTTCCGCTCCAAAAGAATGTATAACCTGCACCCATTTCGCAAAGTTGGCCCTTGCCTGCAAGTCGAGTTTCACTCAGTGCTGCTATGTCAATGTTGTACCTGGCCAGTTCTCTCCCAATCAGGGCAGTTCGTCTCTCAGGTCTGTTTGCGTTAAAGTCTTTGTCAAGTAAAGTGCGCACATTCCATGTGCCTAGAATGAGGGGGAAAAATCTGTCCTTTCTTTTTCTTATATGTCGACCGCCGAAGTAGGGTACCCACCAACCGCGGTAAGCTGGTTAGGTAATGGTGAAGCAGGCAATGTTTAGGGCACCTTTTCTAGCCCCTTCCTCATGCCATGGAGGTGAGCAGTGCTTTCCTAAAGAGGGCTGCTCAGACACTCAGGGGGCTGCCGAATCCCACTGCTGCTCCGATCAGTGGAAGACGACCATATGGCCTGAGCCGCCTGTGTGTAGGTCTGCGACTACGACTGCCAGCGTACCCACGCCTGCCGCTTCGCCGCTCGCCCATCGCCACAGGACTTGTTGTGAGTGGATGGATGAATGGATGAAAGAGTGACTTGCGCGGTGATTTGGATTAAAGTGAGGAAGAGTTGCGCAATTCGTCGACCTCACTCTCTCGCCTGGGTCCATCTCAATCCAGTGGCAAGACAAGTCAAGACGACTGGAGATGAAGTCAGGTGCAGTGGATGACCAGGGCTTTCTACGTGCCTCGCCGTGCTCCTTACGCTCCACAGCGCGTTGCTGGTAATCGCCGTCATGCCCGTTGAACCAACAGGTGGTTTCTTCCGCGCAGTCTATCGAATCCAGTCTTCGCATGCATGGGTAGGCAGACCCTAACTCACCGAAGGTTTATAACCATTCGGCTACCCTCACCTAGTTTAGCCGGCCTGTCAAAGCCGTTGTCCGGGGGTGGCCGCTGTCGCATGCTGACAGCTACGAGGAGCCACAGGTGAGAGCTGGATGCCAGGTTTGGACCAAAGGTGGCTGAGCTGCCCTGAAAGGGCATGACAGCTCCTTCACCAGAGGTACTACCAATACCTGACTTCCCAACACAGCATAGGCCTTTAACAAACACACGCCAAGTCTTCCTGTCACATGCTCAAGTTCTTTCCATGTTTTCCTCATCATTTTCCCCTCTGTCTCCAGTTCTCTTCTCCAAGTGCTTTTGGTCTACCTCTGCCTCTCTTTTCCTGGGGATTCCAGAACAAGGACTGCCTTGTAATGCTATCAACAGGTTTTCTCAATGTGTGTCCTATCCATCGCCAGAGTCTTATTCTCAGCTCTTGTTCCACTGGCACTTGTCTGGTTCTTGTCATCAGTTTCACATTTGTGACTTTGTCATACTATTTCAGTCCTTCTATTCTAAGCAAGCACCCGTTTATAAAAGTTTGTAGCTTTTTTGGTTGTTGTTTTTGTTGTTCTCCATGTTTCAGAGCCATACAATAGGACTGACTTGACATTTGAGTTGAAGATTCTTATTTTTGTGTTGGACTTGATTTCTCTTGATCTCCGTATGTTTCCCAATGCAATGAAAGCTCCTCTTGCTTTTTGTATTCTTATTTTGACATCATTGTCTGTCCCTCCAACCTTGCCTTGTGATGATTTTTTCAAGTTCAACCTTGTTATCAATTTTTTTCATTTATTCTCATTATCTTTGTCTTTTCCCTGTGTATTTTCAGATCCACTTGCTATCACCTCTCATCGAGTATTTTCATTTTGTCTTGCATATGATTATGGTTATGGGACAGAAGAGCCAAGACATCTGCAAAATCTAAATCATCAAGCTGTTTAGTTAGATTCCACTGGACTCCATTTACAGAAATAATTGGCATACATGTTTTTATGTGGATGCCGCAGTCCCCAAATCTGAATCCTGCTATTTTCACTATTTATCTAGTTCCTTGGTCGTTCTTCTACCTTGTGGTGTAGAGATTAGCCAGGGAGAGTGCCGTGATATCCAATCGGCTGTCTTCCTTTTGGCCTGGTTCCAGTCCAGTCCAGTCCTCAGTCCTTCAGAGATTATCTGATGTTGTCCTGCCAGTGAACTCTGGGTCGTCCTGGAAATCTGGATCCTTGGCTCATTGTTTCCTATATGTGTTGTGGTAGCCAATCTCTCCCATTCCGCAGACATGGCTACACCATCACAACCAAGACAGTTCCACTTAGTCTGCAGGGGCTGGGTTTTGAGGTTGTCATGTATTGTTTATCACAAGAACAGCTATACTATGCACCCCTGAAGGGAAACGAAAAAGAGGCCAACCAAAAACAACTTGGTGGAGTACTATGGAGGCAGAGATGCAAAGTACAAACCAGAGCTGGGGCACTGTATGAAGGATGGCTGCCAACCGAACAAAGTGGAAGCAGTTTGTTGCTGTCCTACAAGGTGCCACCAGGCTTGTTGGCCAATGATTGCTTTGACAGTCGACAGCTAAGGATCAATGAAGAAAAAGATGCATTGTTTGGTTATGGATCCTGTCCCTTCTTGTCACTTGGACCAACTTCCTCAAATACCTTATTTCTGAGTTTCGCAGCTGGCTTTTGTGGGTTGTAGTCATTGCTCACAACTCACATCCATAAGTCAAGACTGGGGGCACATGGCATTTATCAATTTTTTAAATGTCAAAAATACAGTAAAAATGACATGTTTGCAACGTTATCAAACAGTTAATTCTAGATGACACTGTAAATCTATACTCTAGAACTGTGCTTCTTAACCAAGGGTGCATTTAACCCCTGGGGGTACAAGACCTACCTTCAGGTGGTGCGTCCCATGCCAGTTATTTTAGAAGGCAAATCATCATTAACATTATATAATAAACAGAATTGCAATGTATTTGTACAAAATAGAACATTGTCATCGTGAATTCAATACTGAATCTTAGTCACATTTTGTAAGTAACATTTTCCCAAAACATACTTGTATCTTTTTTTCTCATTTTTGGCATATTTTGTGAGCTAGAAGATGAACATGTGCGAAGCTTCTTAAGATGATATAAAGGGGTGCGAGGCTTCTTAAGATGCTTAAAAGGGGTGCGAAGCTTCTTAAGATGATGCAAAGGGGGGCAAGGCTTCTTACGATGATGCAAAGGGGTGCGAGGCTTCTTTACATGCTATAAAGAGGTGCAAGGCATCTTATGATGCTTTAAAGGGGTGCAAGGCTTCTTTAGATGCTGTAATAGGTTGCGAGGCTTCTTTAGACACTGTAAAGGGTTGTGAAGCTTCTTTAGATGCTGTAAAGAGGTGCGAGGCTTCTTTAGATGCTGTAAAGGGTTGGAAGGCTTCTTTAGATGCTGTAAAGGAGTGTGAGGCTTCTTTAGATGTTGTAAAGGGCTGTGAGGCTTATTTAGATGCTGTAAAGGATTGTGAGGCTTCTTTAGATGCTATAAAGGGTTGCGGGGCTTCCATAGATGCAGTAAAGGGCTGCAAGGTTTCTTTAGATGCAGTAAAGGGTTGCGAGGCTTATTTAGATGCTGTAAAGGGTTGCGAGGCTTCTTCAGACGCTGTAAAGGGTTGTGAGGCTTCTTCAGATGCTGTAAAGGGTTGTGAGTCTTTTTTAGACGCTGTAAAGGGGTGTGGGATATCTAAAAGGTTAAGAAACACTGCTCTAGAATTTATTAATGTCCATCATCTTAAAAGGAGCATGGTGGATTAACTGTCACTCTTCCTCCCATTTCAGAGTGTTTGTGCATTTTAAAAAAATATTTTACAGTTTTGCTCCATGAGGATTATTTGTCTTCACTTAGTTCATGCCAGGCTGTCCTGTCCTGTGCCATCTGTTTATGTTTTTTCCATGTTTCCTTTATCCATCCAGTTCTCATCCTCACCTGTTTGAGTCGCCCATTGTATCTTTTACTTTGGCTGTTCTTGTCCAAGGACTGCCTTTCTGGTCTGAGTGTGAGTCCTGTCCAAAGTCAAAGTCCTTTCCTCATCTCTTTCTCCCTGAGAATTTGCTGCTTGTCATCACTGTCATATTGGTGATTCTATTTGCCATGTTAATTCTATTCTAATCAAGAACTTGTTTTTGAAAGTCTGCAACTACTAGTTATCATTTTATCTTTGTGTTCTCCGTATGTCAGAGTCATTCAGTACTGAGGCTTGTGTTGTGTTTGTTTTATCTCTATTTGATTGTTGATTTTGGAGGAACAAAAAGAGATATGCAGTTCAGATTGAAGCTACTTAAGAGGCGGAACTTCAGTGTGATGTATAATGGAAATCTAGCCTACAGCATCCGACAGCCTTTGCTTTCCCGTTAGCGTCCTAAGATTCGCTAACAAAGTCACGCATTTCTCTGCCTGTCTGACTCACCTTTTAATCCACGCCTCTTTTTACTTGACCATAACAAACGAGTTTGTTTACCAACTTTTGCAACCTGTCATTCATAACAGGGGGTGAACCACGTTTGTTTACCTGAGTTTCTCACGCGAGTGATCTGTCAATCTTTAGACACCAGACAGATGCACATGGAAATAACGGACTTCTTTTGAAGTAGCCGCACGGGCTAAAACAAATTCCCAGAGGATCCTGTAATGTTCGTACATAAAGGAAAGGATAACGCTTTGATCTCGAGAAGCGTGGAAAATCTCGGAAGGAAGCCTGCTACATGGTTTAAGTCTCTGTTGTCAGTTAGCAACGGCCGACAGAAGCGACCGTAAACCTTTTATCTGGGAAATGTAGTTTCAGATTTCTCTGCTAGGAAACAGAGTGTGAAAATTCACATCTTCTAGAGATCATAATAACATGATCGTATATAAACTGCGTCTTTCCCAAATCAGTTATCAGTGTCGCTCAGAATTTTTCGGAGAGTCTAAACATGTTATCTAGAACCATTGGGAGTAGATGTGTTAATAGTTTCGTGGTGTTTTCTTTCTGGATTTCTGGTAATATATAAATTTATGCTTAAGCGTATTAAAGTGTTAAAAGTTTTAGCATCTTAAATTCACTGTGATTTTCGAGGTGTTAGAACTAGTGAATTAATTAACGCTTAGCTATTTTTATTCCAGATGTTTCAGTTGTAATGTTAATTTTATCACCCGCTATCACACAGAAAGAGATGGTTTAGTTGACTAATTAATACACTAGGTGCGACAGATAATTGTCGGAATAGAATTCACGTTTATTTTATTTTGTGTAATCTAGTAAGTGACTGTTGTTTAAATATCATGCGACTAAACAAACCGACGCAGACCCTAATAGCTACTTAGCGACAGGTGATATTTGTTAAAGTGCGCGTATGGATAAATTAAATAATAACTGACCAGATAGGAATAGGCTAGAGACACCGTGTGCTTATATGTAGATATTATTAGCAGTAATTTTTTTCATAATGTTCCTCTATCCTTAGGCATGACCTGATCAACGGTGACCAGCGGGTTTTTTATTTGGCTTTATTTTGGTCTATATTCTGGGCCTTGTCTCTATTTTTACTGATTGGATTAAAGTTGTCTTATTTTGGCTTACGCGTCTCCAAGTTCAGTTGTGAACAGGACCGGCCACAGAGACTAACGAACATTTTAATAGTAAATTTTAACTGGACTTACAAATACCCAGATATATATTTTTTGCATTTTATCAGCCCACTGGGGTGTGAAAGATATAACAATTCTCCCGACTTTTGATAGTTGTATCCAAGTGGATTTTTTAATCCAGAAGAGTTACGCTATTTCAGAATCGGAACTCAAACCAGAGCCAGCCGATAGGATTTACCATCATCATCAAGTAACAATAATTAATAATTTTGTTTAGCAATCAGATGTTTTCCTACTGTTTACTGTGAACACCAGATCTCAGAGAGTATTGGCATTAACTATCCAAGGTGACCGTGTTTATCTAGGAAATCAACCACCAAATTAGGCGTGCCCCTTATAAAATTTAATTATTGAAAGGAGGGACTGGGGCCCAATTCGGACAATAAATACTCTGGACCTTACATACATATTCATGGATTTTTACGTCCAACAGATTGTTTCACCAAGAATAAGGTAAGAAGCGAGATTGTGTGACCACGTATGACAGAGAGAGAGTGAAATATTTTCTTTAGTACAGGAAACATTGTATCATCTGCACTCTGTTTGACTATTGTTTAATTTTTTATTGGATAACATTTAGTGGGAACTGTGTTCTTTCTTTACTGTCTATACTGTAACCTAGTGCTAAACCTTTAACCTTTGGGGTTATTAACTTGTTGGGTTCTTATCTTCTCAATGAGGGGAGGGCATAGGTATTCTGTTATTTTTCTATGCATGTAATTCTGATTTTATTTGATCTTTCTCTTTTAGATATTCGGTGTTGTAAAGTTTAATGATAATAAACAACAAAAGAACTAAACTTTGTGTGTGTTGGTCAGACCCATACCCAAATTTACCATAGTTTTCACGTTTGTGTGTCTTGTTGTGATATAGCTGTGTGTATGTGAGTGTTTAGGTAACTTATATTTCTCAATATATGGGAGGTGCAAGATTGTCTTATACTAAATTATAGTCATATAGAAAGGCTGGACTAGAGAAACTACTCAGTCCAGAGACAGATCTTCTCCTTAAACTATCCACTCGTGAAAATCTATTTCTTACACCTTTACTTCTCATGTACTATTACCATCCCCTATACTCAGGCGGGACCTTAAATAACTTTAAAACCTATCTAAGCACGACATTCAGTGAAATGCTATTTTCGTTATTAATCATGAGATTTGAATGAAAATGCACACACTTGACCTACATCAATCATAGATATGTGAAATGAAGAGTTTGATGGTATTACATAATTGCTTGCCATGGAAACGGTGGCCATATTGGATTCTATTCTATTTAAATTTACTAAGGCATTTTATTTATTTATTTTATCAATACAAAATTTAACAGAATGCTTATCATTATATTTTAAAACTTTTATCAGATTGGATTTTTGATAACTTAAGTAGGTCCTGAACTTTAAAGTTTGTATCCAAAAAGAGTAACCATTTTGTTTCCAAAATTTTACATTATTTGCAATAAATAAACATTTTGAATAACATCAAAAATCAGATCTGTCAAAAGTTTTGTTATCCTGTGTAAAAAAAATGTGTGCAGAATCTCATATTGATTGACTAAAAAATGTACAAGTTATAAGAACGCTGTTCTGAGTAAATATAGATTTTCTTAAATATAGGAAAAGCACAATTTATGAAGACAATTATAATAATAAAATAAAAATATACTTACTTAGAATGTGGTCTGACAAATGATTTTAACAGATTTAGATTGAGGAGACAATAAATTATCAGAATATAGACTAATCCCAATTTTCATTTTTGTGTTGTTTTGACTGTGCTGTAGTTCCTCCCCTTAATGTATTTGTGTTTACTTCTTTGTGCTAGTGAATGCCAAACAATAAGCATACAGCAAAAATATTCAGGAGAGTATAAAGAAAACTAGACATGAACAGACTGTCACAGTCTGTGGAGTGCAGTGTCCATGAAAGATGACCAACAGTACACAGAGATTTACAATAAAAATAAGTAGTATGGGAATGCTCTTCTGAGGTGATTGCCTTCAGCTGCTTTATCCTGGTTGCTGGATATATGTCCAGTGCCTTCGTGTTTCTCTTGCAGACATCTGTGAACCTCAGTGGCAGTCACCTAACTGTTCTTTTGTCGCCTGTCATTTGCCCATATAAAACATCTTTAGGGATGGACATGGCCAAGCCAGCGTGGTCTGCACTGTCTAAGCAGTGTATACATTCTTTGAAAGCCAGCATGTGACAGCACTTCAACGTCTGTTACTTTGACCTTTCATAAAATACCAAGGATGTGGCATAGACACCGTCGATGGAAGGTAATGAACCTTCTTTCATGCTTAGCATAGGTTGTCCTTGTCTCGCTGCCGAATAGAAGCGTGCAGAATAAAATAAAAATAACACTGCAAAATATTGTTGAGATACTTAGTGGTTCTCATTGCTTTGTTTTGAAGAATTGACGTCTACAATCCTGTTTTCATTTGTTCCATCCAATAATTGTTTATTTGCAGGTGATAGAGTTTATCTACAGTGGAGAAATGACTCTGTCTGATGAAAATTTGACTGAGGTTATCAACACAGCCAGTCACCTGCAAGTAGCCAGTGCAATAGATGTCTGTAGCTCTTATATCAAGGTAATCACTTTTTCAGATCATTGTTTTGCACTCAGAGCGGCATAAACTATTCACATAGAGAATTTTAATGCAGTAATATTAGTTTTTGGGCAGCGCTGGCAATCTGTAGCAAAATTAGTAAACCTCAAAACATTCTGAAGACAGGCTCCACACAGAGGCTGCATAAAGGTGATCATTTTCATTATGAATATTAAGACATGGTTGTCATCATATGGTTCAGGAACTCAGCTAAAATAATTGTCTCGACACTCTCCAAAACAAATATTTAGACACTTTCCAAACAAATGTATGTGTAGAGTTTCTGTTGCATCTGTTTAAGGACACTAGACTTTACTTTACAACAGTTTGAGGATGACACTAGTCTTTACATTACAACAATTTGAGGATGGTACTAGTCTTTACAATACAGCTATGTTGTAGTGACTACCAAGTATTCATTTGCAAATGTCTGTGGAGGATTCAAGACTTTCCATTGTAAAAATTTGTGGAGGATACAAGACTTTCCATTGTAAATATTTGTGGATGATACAAGACTTTCCATTGTAAATATTTGTGGAGGATACAAGACTTTCCATTGTAAATATTTGTGGAAGATACAAGACTTTCCATTGTAAATATTTGTCGAGGATAAGACTATCCATTGTAAATATTTGTGGAGGATACAAGACTTTCCATTGTAAATATTTGTAGAGGATAAGACTATCCATTGTAAATATTTGTGGAGGATACAAGACTTTCCATTGTAAATATTTGTGGAAGATACAAGACTTTCCATTGTAAATATTTGTGGACAATACAAGACTTTCCATTGCCAGGGGTTGGCAAGACGCCGTTAGCGGTCAATCATGTTCAACGTTGTATTTTTTTGGCCACAAATGCATTCTTTATTTGTTAAGCATTCAGAGATCTGATTATTTACAGTTGAAAAACTCTCAAAGTAGTTACAAAGCAAAATTGTAATTAGTAGATTACAGAAGAGTGGAAACAGATCTTGGCATGCTGAAATGGGCCCAGGCCTGGCCCACACCAAATGGCATGGCTTTTGATGATGATATTATACTGTTAGGAATTATAAATTAGTGTTACCAAAGGTATTTATATAATCACCTAAGTCTGTAGTGCTTTTTCCTTTGTATTAAGTTACATATATAAACAGTGTCTGAGATAAAGATATAAGATACAATGTACAGATACGCAAGAACCTGCGTCCATCATGTTCTGTTCTTGGTCTTCTGTCATATAGACACATAACATTTGGTTGTCTTTTCCTACTTTGAATTGGAAACATAATTTACCTCTTCATTTCTGCAGTCAATGTTGACATTTAGAAATATATTGCTATAGTCACTGTTGATGTTTAGAAATATATTGCTACAGTCACTGTTGACATTTAGAAATATATTGCTACAGTCACTGTTGACGTTTAGAAATATATTGCTACAGTCACTGTTGACATTTAGAAATATATTGCTACAGTCACTGCTGACGTTTAAAAATACATTGCTGCAGTCACTGTTGACATTTAGAAATATATTGCTACAGTCACAGTTGACATTTAGAAATATATTGCTACAGTCACTGTTGACATTTAAAAATATATTGCTACATTCACTGTTGACATTTAGAGATATATTGCTACAGTCACTGATGACGTTTAAAAATACATTGCTACAGTCACTGTTGACATTTAGAAATATATTGCTACAGTCACAGTTGACATTTAGAAATATATTGCTACAGTCACTGTTGACATTTAAAAATATATTGCTACATTCACTGTTGACATTTAGAGATATATTGCTACAGTCACTGATGATGTTTAAAAATACATTGCTACAGTCACTGTTGACATTTAGAAATATATTGCTACAGTCACAGTTGAAATTTAGAAATATATTGCTACAGTCACTGTTGACAATTAGAAATATATTGCTACAGTCACTGTTGACATTTAGAAATATATTGCTACAGTCACTGTTGACATTTAGAAATATATTGCTACAGTCACTGTTGACGATTAAAAATACATTGCTACAGTCACTGTTGACATTTAGAAATATATTGCTACAGTCACAGTTGACATTTAAAAATATATTGCTACAGTCACTGTTGACATTTAGAAATATATTGCTACATTCACTGTTGACATTTAAAAATATATTGCTACATTCACTGTTGACATTTAGAAATATATTGCTACAGTCACTGTTGACATTTAGAAATATATTGCTACAGTCACTGTTGACATTTAGAAATATATTGCTACAGTCACTGTTGACATTTAGAAATATATTGCTACATTCACTGTTGACATTTAGAAATATATTGCTACAGTCACTGTTGACATTTAAAAATACATTGCTACATTCACTGTTGACATTTAGAAATATATTGCTACAGTCACTGTTGACATTTAAAAATACATTGCTACAGTCACTGTTGACATTTAGAAATATATTGCTACATTCACTGTTGACATTTAGAGATATATTGCTACAGTCACTGTTGACGTTTTAAAAATACATTGCTACAGTCACTGTTGACATTTAGAAATATATTGCTAGAGTCACAGTTGAAATTTAGAAATATATTGCTACAGTCACTGTTGACATTTAGAAATATATTGCTACATTCACTGTTGACATTTAGAGATATATTGCTACAGTCACTGTTGACATATAAAAATACATTGCTACAGTCACTGTTGACATTTAGAAATATATTGTTACAGTCACTGTTGACATTTAAAAATATATTGCCATAGTCACTGTTGACGTTTAAAAATACATTGCTACATTCACTGTTGACATTTAGAAATATATTGCTACAGTCACTGTTGACGTTTAAAAATACATTGCTGCAGTCACTGTTGACATTTAGAAATATATTGCTACAGTCACAGTTGACATTTAGAAATATATTGCTACATTCACTGTTGACATTTAGAAATACATTGCTACAGTCACTGTTGACATTTAGAAATATATTGCTACAGTCACTGTTGACATTTAGAAATATATTGCTACAGTCACAGTTGAAATTTCTCAAACAATTAGAAATATACTGCTACAGTCACTGTTGACATTTAGAAATACATTTCTGCAGTTACTGTTGACATTTAGGAATATATTTCTGCAGTCACGGTTGACATTTAGGAACACATTTCTGCAGTCACTGTTGACATTTAGAAGCATATTTCAACTGTCACTGTTGACATTTAGAAGCATATTTCAACTGTCACTGTTGACATTAAGAAGCGTATTTCAACAGTCACTGTTGACATTTAGAAGCGTATTTCTACAGTCACTGTTGACATTTCTCAATTAGAAATAAATTGCTACAGTCAATGTTGACATTTCTCAAACAATTAGAAAAATATTTTGCTGCAGTGACTGTTGACTTTTCACAATATTTTGAAATGTATTCCTACTGTCACTGTTGATGTATGACAAACATTTTAAATGTATTCCTACTGTCACTGTTGATGTATGACAAACATTTTAAATGTATTCCTACTGTCACTGTTGATGTATGACAAACATTTTAAAATGTGTTCCTATTGTCACTGTTGACATTTGACTTTTTAAAATATATTCCTACAGTCACTGTTGACATTTGAAAACTATGAGGAGCTTATGTCTATTGCGGACACTTATTCCTTGGATGCTGTAGTCACACACTGGGAGAATATGATACATGAGCGTTTTGTGGAGTTCAGTGGTACACAGGTAATGGTAGATGAGCGCAGGTGATATTATTTCTGTCAATAATTACTTTGATGATATTGTTATGTGTGTGAATACTAATTTTATTTAGACATGTTTTTGTGTAATTACTCTTAAGTGCGTAAATTAGGGTGATGTTACGTACATTTATTACCTACGGGGGTAGTCTTCGGTCCTGCCAAATGTACGCACCAGTTTTATATAGTTATATTATTTGGGCGTTCGATTGATTCACGCACTGACGTGCACAGTGCAGGGTGAGTTGCTTTGGACGCACGTGTAACCTAGTTGAGGAGTTTCTGACGTCATGTAAGGGGCAGCTCGGACCATATTTATGTCCGCTGTGTTATCCTTTGATTCTTGGCAAATGTGAAGTAGCCATCAGTTGTATTCGTATCTATTGATCTTCATGGCGAAGTCAATAGTGGAAGTATAAAGTAAGTGTCGCCCCATTTCTTATGGCATGTTTATTTATGTACATTAAAGTATCAGGCCGCTCCTATTAATGGTCTAGCGGGAATTCATCGTAGATGACATTCCTAGAATTGGACACACGGAGTCGATAGCCTTTGAATCTTTTCGTAGAGGGAGAATACCTACAAGAAATCAAGTTAATGAATTTATATGCTTCACATGTTTAATATGCTGTTACTACAATGCCAGAAGCGTGGCATAGAATGGGAGAGGTTAGTCAACTGGAATCTCTAACCTGTTCGTATTATCATGTATGACTTTGTTTGAAAACTATATACTATATATAACGGGATGTATGGAGAAAGTCTGGGATTATGAAGTATGATATGGAAGAATTTTATCCTGGAGTATGAATACGTTACCATGATGTACGTCCTTGAAGGAAGGTCAATGGACTTGAATGAGCGGAATAGTATATGGTAACAGTTTTGTGATCCTCAGTCACTTGAGTCAGAGGACTTTATTAGTAGAGAATCTTCAGGAACTTTAAAAGTAATTATCAACATGTTGACGTATGATTTCTGCGCCTGTGACGATGTTAGTCTTGTCCACTCCGTATGTGCTGTGTTGAATAAAATCTATGTACAGTCACCACCGACTTCTGTACTGCCAGTACTTGCCCAGTTCACCCAGTTCAATACTACTTGTTGAAGTTCGTTTGAAGAATATTGTTGACATTCGTTCATTTTAACCATTCGCGTTTTAAGCTACCACTTCACCAGTATAAACTGAACTCAACGATAAAACGGAGTCAACAATAATTGGTATGCCAGTGTGGTCTGGAAGTAATTTCAAAGGAACGTACCCATCCAAATTATCGTTTGAAAAGAAGATTTTAACTTTCAAGTCACCAACATCTCGAACTTGGAACCCAGTGGGATGAGAAATCAGATTCAACTTACGTTTACCAAGGTCAAGGTCTTCAATCAACCTCCACGTCAAGTTTCACAGTGACTGATTACTTGGAGATCATCTCTTCATCATTATTGCGTGCGAGCTGTAATCTAGAGAAGCAGAACGAAGTATTTTATCTGTAGACGTACATCCACGGAGACGAGGCACATTGATTTTTTACCTGCACGCGAGATGAGTATAACGTGTTTCCGTTGTACACTTTATTACGCTTAGTTGTGCCTTCCGTGATATGTCCACATTCATATTTTTCGTGTTAAGTGTTATATGTTGTGTATTCTTCGTGGGAGGTTGGGAATGGCGACTTAGGACGGGAAATTACCAGTTTCACCACAGGTCCGTCTTAAGTGTTCTGTAGGACATTATTTTGCAGACTTCCCGCAGTGGAATGTTCCTATGCGTGAGCATAGAAGGATCTTTGGTCCACTGTGTCTGGTAGTCTGTGACACCTGACTGTTTTAGCTGTTTCGTCAAGTTTTAATTGTTGTTTTTGGTAGTTATTTTTACTTGTACCTTATTTTCATGATGTATTTTGTATGTGATTATTGTCCATCTTACCTGACTGTCGTTCAGTTTTTTACAAAGCATATGTTTTTTACACTGTGTTGTCAATTGTCTTGTGCATTATTGGATCGTAGATGTCATCGTAATTTTTTACGACATTCTATTTTAGTTCCACATTTTATTTTATTTGATTTCTACGACTGTAGTCATTTGTCTTGATTATCGTGTCGTGTCAGTATTGTGCTATTGTCTGTCACGTTATTGCTTTCACACCATTTCATGTTATAAATTACATTATTAATTATTAATATTATTGCCTATTATATAAATTGATTTTACCGTTCTAGAACAGGAACGAAAACCACTAGTTGTAGTAACAATTTTAAGTAGTATTATTACATAATAAAATTGAATAATGGCTACCTTAGACTATTTCATTAAGCAAGCAAAAGCTCTTCAGATGGCTCCTGAGGAAGCAAAAGCATTTGCACTTGCAGAATATAAGAAAGCTCAAGAAATAGAAGCTGATCAGAGAAGGTTAGAAACTTTACGTTTGGAAAATTTGAAATTTGAGGCAGATCAAAAAAAGGATTGAGGCTGAGGAGAATGAAAAGAAGAGGAAATTTATAGCTGAGGAAGAGGAGAAAAAAATGAGATTAACTGCTGAGGAGGATGAAGAAGAGGAAATTTATAGCTGAGGAAGAGGAGAAAAAAAATGAGATTAGCCGCTGAATTAGAAGAGAAACGATTTCAGCGAGAGGCAGAACAGAAGCAAAGGGAGGCTGAAGATAGACTTAAAAAGGAAATGGAAGACAGAAGATTAATAGCTGAAAAAGAAATGGAAATTAAACAAAAAGAAATGGAAGAAAAAAGATTAATAGCTGAAAAAGAAATGGAAGTTAAACAAAAAGAAATGCAAGAAAGAAGATTAATAGCTGAACAAAACACAAAACGACTTCAGCTTGAGATGGAAGAGAATGAAAGAAAACGACAGCATGAACTGAAATTAGCAGAGTCAGAATATGAGAGACTTAGGTTAACTCAGGAAGCTAATTCTCAGAGAACTTTTGAAAGCCAAACTTCATCCAGACATGATAATTTTAAGGAAATTCACCTTAAATTACCAAAATTTAATCCCCCGTCTGATGACGTGATATTCTTCCTGGATAGGTTTGAGGCCACTTGTGTGTCTTATAACGTGGATAAAGCTCTATACTGTACATATTTATCCAGATTACTTACAGGGGACGCATTAGCAGTTTATCATACCACCAGCATTGGTGAGAAAAATGACTATAATGCTCTTAGAGCGGCACTTCTGCAAAAATTCCAAATGACAGAAGACCAATATCGATCAAGATTTCATACATTACTACCTCAATCTAGCAGAAATTTTAGTGATTTTCTGTCACAAATACGACTAACATTAGAAAGATGGATCGAATTATCCAAAATTGAAAAGTCGTATGAAGGTCTCTTCGATTTACTGATGCGCGATAAGGTACTTTCGTCTGTAAATCCTACATTTCTCGCATTTTTACACGAACGGAAACCTTTATCTATGAAAGACTTAGAACAGCATGCTAAAAAATTTTTGCACTGCTCACCCAAACATGGATCTAAGTAATGCACAGATTAAGAATGAATTGCCTGTTGCTTTTGCAGCACAACAAAACAATTTTTTTCACGCAATCGTTCTTTTAGTGCTGACAGATATGTCAATAAGGGAAATAATGACAATTTTAACAATGGTAATTTTTACAAAGGGAAGCAATTTCAACAATCTGCTCCATTTAATGTTTCTTGGAACCAGGCTCACAGATCGCGAGATTTTGGTAACAATAATTTTAAAAATAATCAAGGACATTATAATAAACAAAACTGGAGATCAAGATCTCAGGGTCCGCAAAACAAACAATTTTTTGGAAATAAACCATTTTACCAACATCATAACGATAATTATACAAATTATCGGACTCATCCAAATTTTAACTCTAGCAGAAACTACAATTATGGCAATTTTAATGACAAAAATCAAAATCGATCGCGTCGACGAGATAGATCGTTGAGTAATACGAATAGACATTCTAATGTCGCTTTTAGTGATACACAGGCTAACATTGAACAGGGTAAAGGAGCTGAAACTCATAATGCTATGTGTTGTTCTCTTGATTGTACCCAAGTCAAAGATTGTTCAGAATGCTCTACTCTTTTCCAGCCCAGGGCGATCACGACGCTGCGTTGCGGACATACCTTACCTAGTCTACCTGCAGTCTGTACGGCCACTGCTGCGTCAGTACACCAGGGACAGGGCTCTCTTAAGTTTAACAAGGGATTTGTCAACAATATTTCATGCTCTCTCCTATTTGACTCAGGTTGCAGCACAGTCGGCGTCCGGACTTCGCTGATCAACCCAAGTTGTGCCACGGGCCGGGTTGTCAAGTGTGTAACATTTGGTGGCACAATTGAAACATTTGCCACTGCTATTATTGATCTTAATACACCATTTTTTTCAGGAAAGATTCAAGCTTGTCTCCTTCCGAATCCAATTTGTGATTTAATACTTGGTCGCATACATGGTATTAAAGAGTGTACACCACAGCAAATTGCTGAATGGGAAGAGCGACATATTCAAACTGCAAATGCAGTAGTGACTAGAGCGCAAGCTACTAATATGTCGCATGATACACCTATGGAACCTACAGTTCATACCACTTGTGATGATGATGCTCCTATTTCACGGGAGTTGTTTGCAACATTGCAAAAGAATGATGATTCATTAAAAAAATTTTTTCAGTATGTGAACAAAAATAATACCAGCAACAAACTTGCAAAATCTAGACATGATTTTATACTTAAGAATGGGATTTTGGTTAGAGTAATACGAGAAAAGGATTCATCCTTATGTTCTCAGATTATAGTCCCATCCTGTATGAGATCTCGTATATTACGACATGCGCATGACTCGCAATGTGCGGGCCATATGGGTTTTTCGCGTACCAAATCCAGAGTGCTTTCGGCATTCTACTGGCCAGGCGTCCATAAGGACATCACTCTCTATTGTCGGTCCTGTTTGATATGTCAAGAAGTTAAGGTACGGGGTCCATTTCATGCGGCTCCTATTCAAGCTGCGGACATCCCGATTAGACCATTTGATAAAATGGCTATAGACATTATTGGTCCTATGCTACCATCTGCTAGAGGGCATACGCATATTCTTACGTGCATTGATATGTGCACTCGCTGGCCTGAAGCCATCCCTCTCAAGAACACTTCATCTGCCAGTGTAGCAGAGGCATTGATGTTAATCTTCTCACGCATTGGTTTTCCACGGAAAATCTTGTCGGATCATGGGGTTCAGTTCATTTCTGAATCCATGTCTCAAGTTATGAAGACATTAGGTATAGACAGATCTCTAAGTTCTATTTATCATCCGATGTCAAATGGGTTAATTGAGCGTCTAAATAGGACACTCAAGCAGTTGTTGGGTAAGATGACTCAAGACCATCCCCAAGACTGGGATCGGGTCCTACCCGCTTGTCTCTTTGCGTATCGCGAAGTACAAAATCAAGCAACGGGGTTTTCTCCATTTCAACTTGTTTTCGGCATGCAACCACGCGGTCCGATGTCGTTAATCCACGACTTATTGGTTGACGAGAATATTGAAGAGGAAACTCAGTCCTCTTTTGAGTATGTGATCTCTCTGAGAAAGAGAATCATAGATGCTTGTAGATTAGCTACTGCATCATCCGAACAAGCCAAAGAAAAAGCTCGTCTATTTGCAAACAAATATAGACGTCTTCGCCAGCTCATACCTGGTGATGAAGCTTTTGTATTACTCCCTGCGCATAATAATCGTCTTTTAATTACCTGGAGAGGTCCTTTCAGGATCATCTCAAGAATATTCGATGTCGACTACATCGTTGATGTTAATGGTAAACATAAAACCTTCCACATTAATATGTTGAAGGAATATTACTCACGTCCTGATTATCTACAATCAGTGTTCCAAGCAACTGACGATCCTACACCTCCTATTCAACACTATTCTAGTTTGTCAGTCATCCAAGAAGAGGAATCTTCTTTCGATGATGTACAACTACCAATACCAGTTGTACCACTCCATTCCACTGAGAAATGGAATGATGTTACTATCTCATCTACTCTTACTGATGATCAACGCCAGCAAGTCTCTAATATTCTACACACGTATGAGGATGTCCTCACTGACATCCCAGGTCATACGTCAGTCATCCAACATGACATTATTCTGACTGACGATACACCGATTCGAGTTCGCCCATATCCTATTCCTTTACACTTTCGTGATAAGGTTGATAAGGAATTGGATGAGATGCTTCAATTAAATATAATTGAACCATCTTCATCACCATATTCTTCTTCTATGGTAATCATTAGGAAGAAGGACAACAATATACGTCTTTGCGTAGATTACAGGAAATTAAACAAAGTTACAAAATTCGATGCGGAACCATTACCTCTTTTAGACGACTGATAAAGTTGTTATTTTGGATTTTTATTCCTTTTAATGATATCCACCAAAAGATAGATATAAGTGGATGGAAGCAGACATCATCATCATCATCAGTTGATAAGATCTCTATGGTGTTGTTTGCTCCACTGTAGGGTATGGAATGTCAACTTGACCTACGCAGTGGTGTGTAGACATGGATTGAGTGTATAATGTGCGAATGATAATAAGGGTTCGTGTTGTTGACAAATGTTCTTTTCTCACACTCATGTATGACTGGAAGTCATCGACACCAACGACTGTGTACCTTTTCTAAAGTTTAATTGGACGTACACACTCGACAGCACAGATAGTGACAAATCACAGGTTGCCATAATACATCATAGTACAGTGGATAAATGGTCTTGCAGTGTTACATGGGCACTCATGTAGAATAAGTGTATAATGGACTGTCAGTAGCCAAGCACTCAGTATCGCCCATACATATATATCATCTGACTTCACTGACTGAGCACGTCAGCTTATAAACAATATTTCAGATGGCTTCTAAACCTAATCTCGTCTAGCGACGATTCTTCAACATAATGTTCAGCACATATTTTTCCATATAATAATATTGAACCGCTAGCAATGGGTTCTCATGTGTAGCAGTGATCTCTGGACTAATCAAGCGATAATACGGGCATCCCTTTTTCTCTTCTTGAAAGTCACTACATGTTTTGGTTCCAAGATGGCTTCACTCGTGAGCTGTCACTCACGTTTGGATACAGATAATGAATCTGTCCTAAAGTTAGTCATTCATAAAACATTTCATTGCTCTGTAGATTTGATCATGAACAATTGACTGCAATCTACAGGATATAGTGCTGCTAGGAATCGAAGTCGTTTTCATCGAGTCAAATATATTCTCTTAGACATTCAAATCGTAACTATCGAAAATGGTGGCTTCGATCGAGAGTTCATAAGAGTATCTTTGATTACCTTGGTATAGGAAATATGAAACTGCCATTCCTTGGCAATACGAATAAACACTGGGGTAAAGCATACACGATAGGTTTAGACGACTATCACCTTCCCCACAAATACTGAGATCACTTTTTCCCCGGCGACAAGCCGACATAGAAAACACAGTCCCTATCGGGACGAAGCCAAATCACACCACACTCTAGCGACACATCCGCCGAATAGCCTTCGACCTCTCTAGAGACAACAGAACATATAGTTCGACTTAGATATGTAAAGATATACAGATATAAGACAGACTCGTCCTACTCAGACAAACAATACACATAAATTCAGGCCATAGATATTCTGAAGCAAGAACAATCTATTATTACCCAAACAACGAATAAATCGCAGTAAAATGGATTCATCCGCGGAGTTTGATCGGAAGAGCCGACACAACTTTCAAGGGAAGTAACTCAATAATGACTTTCCCTTAAGCACTATTTTGTTTACAAAATATTTGCGAAGATAACAAGAATACCAATGTATAATATTGTAAGATATCAAAGACTGCACGTAACAGTCTTACCACACCTCCCGGGAAAAAAAAATTGAACATTTTTTTTTTTTTTTTGAAATACATCTAGGAGCAACGTACAATAGGCTCACAACGCATGAATAATGCGCAGATGAAAATATCAGGAATACCTATAACGCCTAATATGAGGCTAAGTCGACTTATGGAGCGACTGGTGAGAATGTGTCTCACAAACTGAGAGAAATTATTTCTCTACAAGTATATTTTTCCAGGAAGGTGTCATCAAAGTATAATACAATTCTGGCAATTACACAATGCCTAAAAAAAATTCATATCATCATTTCGTATTAGATATCTTAAATTTATGATTTATGAAGAAAAAATCATCAAAGCACAGCGGTGAATAAACATCAATGAACCGCTATGTAGTGATACAATCATTATATTATTAAATTACAAATGTGTATCTATCATGATATAGAAAAGGAACTACTATAGAACTAGACATATCAAGAAGTCTAAGCCCTAATAGTTATGTGGAATCATGTGGGCATCTTGACAGAATGTCTGCCATCACATTATCTGATCCACGAATAGCTCGCACAGAGAAATGAAAAGGTTGAAGAGCAATTGCATATCGAGTAGACCTCGAGCTCTTCAAATTCTTACTCTGTATAGCAGTAAGAGCTTTTTGGTCGGTTTTTACTATGAAATGTGCGCCTAGAAGGAATCTCTGTAGTTTGAGGATCGACCAAACCATAGCTAATAGCTCACGGTCTAAAACCGAATAATTCCTTTCTGCCGCATTAAGTTTTCTGGAAATATACATTACAGGATGCAGAGTTCCAGAGTACTCTTGCATTAGTGCCGCTCCAATCCCAGTGGATGAAGCGTCACTACGAAGAACGAATGTCTTATCTTTAGTAGGTAGCACTAAAATAGGTGGTGTTGAAAACAATGTTTTAATCTTATCCAGAGAGCATTGGCATTCCTGAGACCAGTGGACCACATTAGGCGAACCTTTCTTTAGAAGTGTTGAGAGAGGTGCCATGATAGAGGATAGATTCTGAATGAATCTGCCATAAAATTGAATAAGACCTAACAGACTTTTCACCTGTTTTTTAGTCTTAGGGATTGAGATGTTAAGTATCTTACTAGTATTATGGTCCTCTGTCTTTAGGAAACCATGACCAACTCGGTGGCCTAGGAAAGAAATTTCGCTAAAACCAATATAGGCTTTAGAGGGTTTCGCTGTCAGGTTGTGCTCACGCAAAGTAGACAGCAATTCATCTAACCCTGAATAGTGATCTTCCCAAGTATCGCTGAAAAGACAGATGTCGTCTAGATATGCAATGACATCTGACCGATAAGATAGGATTCGGCGCATCATGCGTACGAATGTAGCTGGTGCGTTCATAAGACCGAAAGGCATAAAATTCCATTGGAACAAACCTCTAGGTGTTGAAAAAGCCGTGAGAGGTTTGGCGCGTTCAGATAAAGGAACTTGCCAATATCCTTTAGACAAATCAAGTTTAGTGAAAAAATGAGATTTGGAGAGTCGAGTAAGTAGCTCTTCCAGTAAAGGCATAGGTTCGGCATCGAACTTCGTTACTTGATTCAATTTTCGATAGTCAACGCAAAGACGTATGTTATTGTCTTTTTTACGCACAATAACCATCAGCGAAGAATATGCAGAGGTGGATGGTTCGATTATTTTCAAATCTATCATCTCATCCAACTCTTTCTCGACCTGTGCTTGAAAATGTATAGGTATAGGATAAGGTCTAACCCTAATAGGAGTATGGTCAGTTAGAACAATGTCATGTTCAATGACATGCGTTTGTCCAGGGATGTCAGTGAGTACATCCTGAAATGTTTGCAACATAGTTGAAACTTGTCGCTGTTCTCCTAGAGACAAATCAGGAGAGACAGTAACGTTCTTCCATGATTCACTAGAATGAAGTGGGATCATTGGAAGAGGAAGATTTACATCTGAAAAACTTGTTTCCTCATCCTGTATCACGGACAGTGATGAGTAATGACCATGTTGTACTGGAGAATTGTCCGTTGCTTGGAAAATGGGTTGCAAATAATCCGGACGTTCATGGAATTCAGTAAGCATATTGATGTGGAAGGTTTTATGCTTCCCATCAATATCGACAATATAGTCGACATCGGAAATTTTCGATATTATATCGTACGGACCTTTCCAAGAAATAAGTAATCTGTTTTCCCTACAAGGTAGTAATACAAATGCTTTGTCACCAGGACAAAGTTGTCGTAAGCATCTCTTCTTATTGGCAAATTGCCTTGCCTTCTGTTTCGCAAATTCAGAAGAAGAAGTTGCTAATTTGCATGCTTCGATAATCTTTTGTCTCAACGCGATGACATATTCGTAGGATGACTTTGTGTCATCGTCAATATTGTCAGATGTTATGAGATCGTGAAGCAACGACATAGGGCCACGCGGACGCGCGCCAAAGATGAGTTCAAAGGGAGAAAATCCTGTATGTTCATTGGGTACCTCTCTGTAAGCGAAGAGGGCCGCAGGTAAAACTCTGTCCCAGTCTTGAGGATGATCCTCAGTTATCTTCCCCAGTAAGTTTTTAAGTGTTCTATTAAGGCGTTCGACCATACCATTAGACATTGGATGGTAGATACTACTTAAAGATCTATCTATCTGCAGAGTAGACATTACTTGAGACATGGTATCTGATATTAGTTGGGTGCCATGGTCTGACAATATTTCTCCGGGGAACCCCAGACGAGAAAATATAAGCCAAAGAGCATCTGCAATATCAGCAGTAGTAATGCTCTTCAGAGGAATAGCCTCTGGCCAACGTGTGCACATATCAACACACGTCAAGATAAACTGATGTCCTCTGGCAGACTTGATCTTAAATGGACCAATAATGTCTATAGCCATTTTTTGGAACGGCCGAATAGGAATGTCCGCCGCCTGAATGGGTGCAGCATGCCGTGGACCTTTGGATTTAACTTCCTGACATACTTTACAAGATCGACAATAAATCCGTATGTCCTTGTTTACCAATGGCCAAAAGAAAGCCGCAAGGACTCTTGACTTAGTACGGGAAAAACCCATGTGTCCAGCACACTGAGAGTCGTGAGCGTGCTGCAAAATTTTAACTCTCAAATTCTTGGGAACCAGGATTTGAGAATGACTTGACGTAATGGAGTCTTGAACCATACGTACAAGTACGCCATTCTTCTTTGTAATCCACGATTTACGACTTGTGTCTTTATTCGGATCACCTTTAGTTGCAAGAATGAAGAATTTCTTCAGAGTGGGATCATCTTCTTGCTGTTTTATAAACGAGTCACGAGAAATTACCAAGGGATTATCTTGGTTATGCACTTCATTATCTTCAGTAGATGAAGTTTGAGGCATATTAAGAGCCTGAGCTCTAGTGACTACAGCGTTAGCAATCTGCATGTTTTGCCTTTCCCACGTGGAAATTTGTTGCGGAGTGCATTCCTTGACTCCATGAATGCGACCGATGATGAGGTCAGCGATCGGATTCGGAAGAAGACATGCGTGTACATCTCCTGTAAAGAAAGGAGTAGCAATCCTAATGATAGCAGTAGAGTATTTCTCTAATGTGCCGCCAAATGTTACACATTTGACTACTTGTCCAGTGGCACGGGAAGGATCTACGAGTGACTGCCTAACACCAATTGTGGTGCATCCAGAATCACATAGCACAGAGACTGGATTGTTATTCACTAAACCCTTATGTAAGACAAGAGAACCTCTTCCATCATGCGCGACTGATGCTGGAAGAGCAGGAAGAGGATGGCCACAGCTTAAAGTAGACACTGTGGTTGGCTCAAATAACGTTTTGCATTGGGGGCACTGAGATGCTCTCCCAAAATCAAAAGCGGCACATGCCATATTACTAGCATCATTATTATCTTTACTCTGTTTATAGGCTTCATGGGACTCTTGTTGTGCAGAGTTTGCCTGAAAATGTGGTTTATGTCTTTTGTTTTGAGATCTACCTCGGTTATTATCACCTCTGTAGTTATTGTTACCTCTATTGTAACCCCTATTTGGGTTTGAGTCATAGTTCCCTTGGTTACCATTATCATATTCATTATAATGAGTATCTCTGTAATTATGATCTTGTTGACTCCAAGACGGATAACCCTGATAGTTTCTATAATTACTTCCTCTACGGAAATTCCTATAATTATGACCACCCCTGTGTCGAGAGCTATCAGGTCGTCTCCAGTTCTTTGAAGAAGAACCCTGAAATGATTGGTTACCTTGGTTTTGATAACTATTATGGTTACCTTTTTTATCAAATCTGTTTTGAGGTCCCTGAAATCTGTGTGAATAATTGGGATTGTATGGTGTTGCTGAAGCAACTGGCATACTCTCCTTAATCTTAGTGTTGCCAAAAGTCACGTCGGGGTGTGCAGTGACATATTGGGAACAATATTCTTCCATTTCTTTTAGAGATTTGGGTTTACGCTCATGTATAAATTCAAGGAAAGGTTTGTTCACACATGACATAATCTTATCTCTGAGCAACAAATCCATAAGTCCTTCATACGTTTTTTCTGTTTTGGAAAGCTCAATCCAACGATCAACTGTGAGACGTGCCTTTGCAGTGAATTCTGAGAATTCTACACCCGTCTCAGGCACCATCGTTTTAAATAAAAGGCGATAGCCTTCCTCACTTAGCTGATATTTTTTTATCAAAGCCGCCCTAATGACATCATAATTATCCTTATCTGCTTCTCCTACAAGGCATAATCTAGTCAAAGATTCACCTTTCAAGTTTTCTGATAATTGATTAGCGTATTGTGATTTATCCACATTATGTGTACGACAAGAACGTTCAAATCTATCCAGCCAGAATGTAATATCGTCACTGGACTGATTGAACGGTGGAACCTTAACCTTGTAAGTAGAAGGTTTATCATTACCACTAGATGCCTGATTAACATTACTCATACTTGTCAATCTTAATTTCTCCAACTCAAATTCATGTTCTCTTATTGCTTTTTTTTCTTCAGCCTCTCTGTCTAATCTTTTTTGTTCAGCTTCCCTGTCTAATCTTTTTTGTTCAGCTTCCCTGTCTAATCTTTTTTGTTCAGCTTCCCTGTCTAATCTTTTTTGTTCCGCAGCAGCTTCTCTTTCTAATTTTTTTTTGTTCAGCTTCAAATCTCCTTTCCTCCACCTGCATCTGCAATTTCTTTTGTTCAGCCGCAGCCTCAGCTTCTCTTTCTAATCTTTTCTCTTCCGCCATAGCTTTTCTTTCTTCTGCAGCTAATGCTTTGTCATATTGAGCAACAGCCCATTGTTCTAATTGTTGACCAGTCTTATCAAGGGCTTTCCCTTGTGTAATGAAGTAATCTAAAGTAGACATGATGTCTAACAATAATACTAATCACCTGAACCAATAATAATACCACAAGTTCTCAATGACTTGATTAATCAGTATACTATCCCAATATCTGTGGGTCACAAGCCTTTAATAAGGTCTTGTATAATAGTAATAATAATCAGGTACTGGTTTATACCATAATCCAAGTGCAGTGCACAGGCAATTGTGTCTTATGAAATATACCTATATAAAACATATGTCAACCAACAGAATACATAAAGTACAAATAGGACTGACAATACAAGAACGTTTGCAGAAATCAAAATAAATCAAATAGGGAAATCAATGAAAATAATCACTGAATCTGCAAAGAATAACAACACAAATGACGTCACAATATATGAATATAAATTGTGAATAGAACTGAAAGATAGAAAAGGTTAGACCAACAAATTACAAACAAATCAAAACAAAACTAAAGAACAAAGAAATATTACAAAAATAACAATAATTACAGACTTCACAGCTAACACAAAAGCAACAGTTGTCGCAGCAAATTTTCAATCAAGAAAATTGCACCTATAGAAAACGCCCACAACGGACCCTCTATGACGTGGGATATTCTGTTGTGAGGACGCCGCCCAACCTTAAACACAACCCGCTGACATAGAAACTAACATACTATACAAACAAATAACATGTAAACATAAATATATATAAATTATGTGTATGATAGTATGTGTTGCAAAATAGGCTCAGTTTTACAGTAATGGCAAAGCTATTTTTATGAAAATAAACAAACTGCCACTTTATTCAATTAAACATTCTGGCCTTAAATATTAAAGTTCATATACAGAAAACAAGAAGATCCATCGATGAAAATAGGAATTCTTAGTTCACTCATACTGTCTTCCTGTTAATATTGACAAGAATTGATCCAACTGTTCTGTGAAACTCTGTAATGTCTAATGTAAAACTGTCAACAACGCTGACCTACATACTGCATTCACTTGACAGGTCACGTGACAAAGTGTTGACAAATAGCAAACCAATACTGCAAGTATGTCGTATCAGCCACAGGAAACGGTCTGGTATCGGTAATCTGTTGACTTCTGAACTTCTGCGAGGTCAAACCCAGAAAGCTGGTCCACCAGTTGATAAGGTTGATAAAGTTGGATTTTTATTCCTTTTAATGATATCCACCAAAAGATAGATATAAGTGGATGGAAGCAGACATCATCATCATCAGTTGATAAGATCTCTATGGTGTTGTTTGCTCCACTGTAGGGTATGGAATGTCAACTTGACCTACGCAGTGGTGTGTAGACATGGATTGAGTGTATAATGTGCGAATGATAATAAGGGTTCGTGTTGTTGACAAATGTTCTTTTCTCACACTCATGTATGACTGGAAGTCATCGACACCAACGACTGTGTACCTTTTCTAAAGTTTAATTGGACGTACACACTCGACAGCACAGATAGTGACAAATCACAGGTTGCCATAATACATCATAGTACAGTGGATAAATGGTCTTGCAATGTTACATGGGCACTCATGTAGAATAAGTGTATAATGGACTGTCAGTAGCCAAGCACTCAGTATCGCCCATACATATATATCATCTGACTTCACTGACTGAGCACGTCAGCTTATAAACAATATTTCAGATGGCTTCTAAACCTAATCTCGTCTAGCGACGATTCTTCAACATAATGTTCAGCACATATTTTTCCATATAATAATATTGAACCGCTAGCAATGGGTTCTCATGTGTAGCAGTGATCTCTGGACTAATCAAGCGATAATACGGGCATCCCTTTTCTCTTCTTGAAAGTCACTACATGTTTTGGTTCCAAGATGGCTTCACTCGTGAGCTGTCACTCACGTTTGGATACAGATAATGAATCTGTCCTAAAGTTAGTCATTCATAAAACATTTCATTGCTCTGTAGATTTGATCATGAACAATTGACTGCAATCTACAGGATATAGTGCTGCTAGGAATCGAAGTCGTTTTCATCGAGTCAAATATATTCTCTGAGACATTCAAATCGTAACTATCGAAAATGGTGGCTTCGATCGAGAGTTCATAAGAGTATCTTTGATTACCTTGGTATAGGAAATATGAAACTGCCATTCCTTGGCAATACGAATAAACACTGGGGTAAAGCATACACGATAGGTTTAGACGACTATCACCTTCCCCACAAATACTGAGATCACTTTTTCCCCGGCGACAAGCCGACATAGAAAACACAGTCCCTATCGGGACGAAGCCAAATCACACCACACTCTAGCGACACATCCGCCGAATAGCCTTCGACCTCTCTAGAGACAACAGAACATATAGTTCGACTTAGATATGTAAAGATATACAGATATAAGACAGACTCGTCCTACTCAGACAAACAATACACATAAATTCAGGCCATAGATATTCTGAAGCAAGAACAATCTATTATTACCCAAAACAACGAATAAATCGCAGTAAAATGGATTCATCCGCGGAGTTTGATCGGAAGAGCCGACACAACTTTCAAGGGAAGTAACTCAATAATGACTTTCCCTTAAGCACTATTTTGTTTACAAAATATTTGCGAAGATAACAAGAATACCAATGTATAATATTGTAAGATATCAAAGACTGCACGTAACAACGACTTATTAGAGAAATTATCTCATGCCACATTCTTTTCGAAATTTGACCTTTCAAAGGGTTATTGGCAAGTGCCATTAACCCCTAAAGCAAAGCCATTCACCGCTTTCTCGACGCCACGGGGTCTTTTTCAATGGAATTTTATGCCATTCGGTCTAATGAATGCGCCAGCTACCTTTGTACGCATGATGCGCCGCATATTGTCTCATCGTCCCGATGTCATTACTTATATAGATGACATCTGTCTTTTCAGTGACTCTTGGGATGAACATATTCAGGGTTTAAAATCTTTACTTTCTACCTTACGGGATTATAACTTAACAGCGAAACCTTCAAAGGCTTTTGTCGGTTTTCATGACATCTCATTTCTTGGTCACCGTATAGGTCGCGGTTTAATGTATACAGAAGACAGTAACGTCTCTAAAATTTTAAACATCTCAGCACCTAAGACAAAAAAACAAGTGAGGTCGCTCTTAGGACTAATACAGTTCTATTCTAAATTCATCCCTCATTTGTCTACTATAACTGCACCTCTTTCTTCGTTACTAAAAAAAGGTACAACTAATGTAATAAAGTGGTCGCAGGATCATCAAACGGCTTTAGATTATATAAAACAATTTTTTTCAAATAAGCCTTTTTTAAGGTTGCCTAACAAAGATCTCACCTTTGTTCTTCGCAGTGATGCTTCTTCCTACGCTATCGCGGCAGTTTTGATGCAGGAATACGGAGGCACCTTATTTCCGGTTATGTACGTATCCAGAAAGCTTACGACGAGCGAGATGAAGTATTCCGTTCTAGATAAAGAGCTCCTCGCTCTTGTCTGGTCAATCACAAAACTGGATCGTTATCTCCTCGGATCACACTTTGTGGTGGAATCCGACCAGAAAGCTCTTACAGCACTGAACACAGGGAACGTGAAGTCATCAAAGTCAGCGCGTTACGCTATTGCGCTTAACCGTTCCATTTTGAGATACGAGCTATTCCTGGAGTACAGAATGTGTTTGCAGACTGTCTTTCAAGATGCCCTAGTGAACATGTCGAAATTAAACCACTTCCAGATGGTGAAACAATATACTTACGTATGGATTATAACATTATTTCTTGTGAAGTAACGTTTTGTTAGAACGGGAACAGTGATATTAAAGTAACATTTTTTTTTAGTATGGAAACATTGGTAAGAGTGACAAATAGACATTCACTATTGTTATGGAACAGATTACACTACATATCGTGTTCGTAAGCGTATTTCAGACATGGTACATTGAGAACATATTCTTGTCGATTTAACTAGTTCTAAAAGAATATTAACAATGAGTGAAATTGAAATCACTTAGAATAAATTAGTAATTAGTTATTTGTTCATAAATTAAGTACTACTAATTATTATAATTCAATTTAATCAATTTGATTGATTATAAATCACACACCTACTAACTTTATTAGTGTCTCGCAATACGTGTATTCACGTATCCCACTACATGATATCTCACTTTTAGATAACTAGTCAAACTTACTAGTGTTAGGAAATAGTAAGTGCGTTGCTTCTTAAAGTGTTTAATTATGCTTTGTTTCATTTTGCATGTTGTATTTTAAAATTTTCTGTTTTATTGATTCTTTTATCATTGATCATCATCAGTGTTGCTGTTCATTTTCATTTTTGAAATCATATGTTTCAAATTTCTTTTAAAAAAAATTTGGTTGAATTTTATTATCATCTTTTTTTTATGGTTTATTTCATTTTCATTTTCAACTTCTTTTTACTTCGAATATTACCACATCGTTCCAAAGTAGGTCGATGGTGGATGTGTGCTTTAATGCATACTATCATTTAGTTATATTGTTTTCATTTAATATTCTTTTCTTAATATGATATAATTTTATGCATGTCAAAAATCTTGTTGTAGTTTTGACTCACCTCTCTCGATTAATTAGTTCGAAAAAAATTAATAGAATTAATTTTTTAAGGGGAGGTGATAAGGGAGCTGTTACGTACATTTATTACCTACGGGGGTAGTCTTCGGTCCTGCCAAATGTACGCACCAGTTTTATATAGTTATATTATTTGGGCGTTCGATTGATTCACGCACTGACGTGCACAATGCAGGGTGAGTTGCTTTGGACACATGTGTAACCTAGTTGAGGAGTTTCTGACGTCATGTAAGGGGCAGCTCGGACCATATTTATGTCCGCTGTGTTATCCTTTGATTCTTGGCAAATGTGAAGTAGCCATCAGTTGTATTCGTATCTATTGATCTTCATGGCGAAGTCAATAGTGGAAGTATAAAGTAAGTGTCGCCCTATTTCTTATGGCATGTTTATTTATGTACATTAAAGTATCAGGCCGCTCCTATTAATGGTCTAGCGGGAATTCATCGTAGATGACATTCCTAGAATTGGACACACGGAGTCGATAGCCTTTGAATCTTTTCGTAGAGGGAGAATACCTACAAGAAATCAAGTTAATGAATTTATATGCTTCACATGTTTAATATGCTGTTACTACAATGCCAGAAGCGTGGCATAGAATGGGAGAGGTTAGTCAACTGGAATCTCTAACCTGTTCGTATTATCATGTATGACTTTGTTTGAAAACTATATACTATATATAACGGGATGTATGGAGAAAGTCTGGGATTGTGAAGTATGATATGGAAGAATTTTATCCTGGAGTATGAATACGTTACCATGATGTACGTCCTTGAAGGAAGGTCAATGGACTTGAATGAGCGGAATAGTATATGGTAACAGTTTTTGTGATCCTCAGTCACTTGAGTCAGAGGACTTTATTAGTAGAGAATCTTCAGGAACTTTAAAAGTAATTATCAACATGTTGACGTATGATTTCTGCGCCTGTGACGATGTTAGTCTTGTCCACTCCGTATGTGCTGTGTTGAATAAAATCTATGTACAGTCACCACCGACTTCTGTACTGCCAGTACTTGCCCAGTTCACCCAGTTCAATACTACTTGTTGAAGTTCGTTTGAAGAATATTGTTGACATTCGTTCATTTTAACCATTCGCGTTTTAAGCTACCACTTCACCAGTATAAACTGAACTCAACGATAAAACGGAGTCAACAGGTGACCATATTGTTTTTAATAAAAAGAGGACATTTTTTGACATAAAAAAGAGGACATTATTTCAATCTATTAATGCATGATTGTGATGACTAGTTTTGTAAAGGGCAGACAAATTTGAAATAGAATGTCCTTTAAAATGTATGTTTTTAAATCATTTTAACTTCAAAAAAATACTTCCCACATGTAAATCAGTATTGATAAAATTATTATTATTACCATTGTTATTTAAATTTTTTTTTGTTTGCGGACATTATGTAACTTTCTTCAACAATTCATTATTTTCTTTTAAATAATCATAGAATTGACGGCAAAATTCCGTTCGTGGAACCACATTAAAACTGTTTGTACATTTTGTCCAGTGACTTTCCATCAATGAAGTAAGACTGTCCACGTCTGTATTGTGATTAGGTGCCACAAAGAAATATTGTGCGATCGTTAGAAGTTCAGAAAGAAATAGAATTTTTACTGATTGCTTTTAAACATTTGATTCATTTGCCAGCATCTGCATGAATCCTTCATCATTAATGTTGTTTTCAACAAATGTCAGATTATTAAGGTGATCAAAACACTTGCATCGTCAAATGCAACATCTTTATCAATTAAATATTGCCCAGGAGCTCGTACATCTTCACATGTTGGTACTCTGTTATAAGGTCATTCATGAAACATATCTTCTTCTTCTTCGTACACTCTCAGACGTCAACTTGAATATGTTCAAAGAAAGCAGTAGTCAGCTTGAGGCCATTTCTATCTCCACAGAGCTTTTCTGGGAATGGTACTGGTGATGGCCACATATGCTTTCTCTGTTCCTCGTATGTTGGGCATCTTTGAAGCAGAAGTTCAGCAGTCATTTTATCAGTGCCACAGTCACACTCATCGGTAGTTCCTACCTTTAGCTTGTTGAATAGGTGGTATCTCAATCTGTGGTGGCCTGTGCGGAGTCTGAAGATTATTTCTTGTTCTCTTCTGTTGAGCTGGTAAAAAGCATCATTTTTGTGTGGCCTGGATGACCTGCTTCCTATTTGTTCCTGTATCTGCTTCTGATAAAACTCTTTGCCTCGTCAAAAGTTATACTTGTATTGGGGTGAGGTAGCTTTCCACCTTCCTGTGCCAGTCTGTCAGCTTCTTCATTGCTGGAGATGTTGCAAATGAGATGAGATCCACTGTACTACAACTCGTTTCAACTGGTGGCTCAGTTTGTGGAGTACTGCTCTTAGGTCATCTAGGTCTGCATTGTTCTGGCTCTTCAGTGTTGCAATTACTGACAGCGCAGCTGTAAAGAAAGCAGCTTGTCTCCCGGTGCTTTCCTCTGTCATTAGGTAATGAAATGGGACTGACAGAATATTCTAGATGCTGCTTTCAATAATACATTTTAGTGGCCATAATATCTCCAATAATATTTTGTCAGGCTTTTCTTAAGATGGATGGGGACAAACTGGCACATCACCTGGCACAGAATACCTTAAGAGTGCCATCCGAGTACCAGCTGTTCCTCAGTGTAGACAAGTGGCTAAGGTTTGTTCTGTAACTTTACAGTGAGTTCTGCTTTTGTGTGAACCAACAAAAAAACAGTGTATTGCTGAATATTTTTAATTTATTAATTTATGCTAGTGACCTGGTCACACATTTACATACTTAGGATGCATAGTAACGCTAGATGATGGAACAAGCAAAGATATCAGCAACAGAATGAATAAAGTGAGAACAGCATTTGATGGTCTAAACAACATCTGGAAGTCCTCTCAGTACAGCACAAACACCAAATTAAGATTATATGAGAGCTGTGTTCTTTCTTTGCTTCTCTATGGTGCGGAATGCTGGAGAGTAACAGAGAAGGAAATGTCAAAATTGTCATCTTTCCACACAGTCTCCCTAAAGAAAGTTCTCCGAATCTTTTGGCTGAATACCATCACCAACCAAGAACTGCTTACTCGGAAGTACCAAGAGGACATGCACACCATTATAGCTGGCAGACGCTGGAGTTGGGTTTGCCACGTCCTTAGAAGAGACACTGATGCCATCACAAGAACAGCTATGCCATGGAGCTCTGAAGGAAAGTGAAAGGGAGACCGGCCAAAAACAACTTGACAGAGGACTGTGGAGGCAGAGATGCAAAGAATGAACCAGAGCTGGGGCACTGCACGAAAGATGGCCATTGACCGAGCAAAGTGGAAGCAGTTTGTTGCTGCCCTACAAGACACCACCAGGCATGATGGCCACTGACTGCTTTGACAGTCGGCGGCTAAGAATCAAAGAAAGAAGAAGAAGTAACCTGGTCAAACATGAGATACACTTGAGAGTCATTACCCAAGGGGACCCTCTCCCATTAGAGTGTAGAGATAAAATGACCGAAACAGTTGGTGGACAATGGAAACTACTGATGATTGGATTTTCTTCCTGTTGTAACGCTCTGTACAAAGTTTCCTATCATATAATTCTACAAACCCCATAAATACTGTTCCTCCGTAGTATTGGGCACAGTTGTCATAAAATTTGTAAGAAACCTCACATTTTTTTATTTCTTGACCAGCTTTCATAAACACAAAGTTTTGAAAAGGACTGTATTAGCAAGTCCTGAAAAGGCTCTTAGCTTTGTTTTGTGAAGAAAATGTGATATGTATTGAAGAGTGATCAAACTTTTTAAATTTTTAATAATTGTTTGCTTCGTTTCTTCGATACATTTCACTTTTAACAATAGCCCAGTGTCCTTTAGTTTTGTCAGAACGTATGGGCCAAATCATTTAGTCAGTGGTCAAAAAAAAAAAAAAATGTTCAGAAATTCTTATTTTGTATTTTGTCTTGTTTCAGCATACATCAAGCCATTGTATTTTGTTACTGTGTTTTGCCTGCATAATTTTATTTGATTGTCTAAAGCCTTTACCTTCTATGTATATTTAAATGTCAACTAAATTATGACAGTATATTTAAATGTTAACTAAATTATGACAGTATATTTAAATGTCAATGAAATTATGACAGTATATTTCACTGTCAATGACATTATGACAGTATATTTCAATGTCAGTAACATTATGACAATATATTTAAATGTCAACTAAATTATAACAGTATATTTAAATGTAGCGGCTGGGAGACTTTTTCAGGCCATAAATCGTGGATTCCTCAGCAAGAAAGAGGTTGGTAAGAAAACGAAGATGGCTGTATACCGCTCCACCTATGTCCCAGTCTTGACATATGGATGCGAGTCGTGGGCAATGACTACAACCCACAAAAGCCAGATCCAAACCTCAGAAATGAGGTATCTGAGGAAAGTGGTTGAAGTAACAAGAAGAGACATGGTCCGCAACCAGACGATCCGTCAAGGCCTAAAATCCCATCCGCTGCAGACCCAAATAGAACAGTCCCAACTAAGATGGTTTGGCCATGTCTGCAGAATGGGAGAAGATCGGCTACCACGACAAGCATGGGAAACAAAGAGCCAGGGATCCAGGCCTCCAGGACGACCCAGAGTCCGCTGGGAGGACAACATTAGACAATCTTTGAAGGACCGAGGACTAGAATGGAACCAGGCCAGGAAGAAGACAGCTGATAGAATAGTCTGGCACTCTCTTTTCCAAACCTCTACACCTCACGGTAGAAGGGGAACGACTAAGTAAGTAAGTATATTTAAATGTCAGTGAAATTATGACAGTATATTTAAATGTCAATGAAGTTATGAAAAGTATATTTCAATGTCAGTGACATCATGAAAAGTATATTTAAATGTTAATTAAATTATGACAGTGTAGTTAAATGTCAATGAAATTGTGAAAGGTATATTTAACTTACTTTCTTTAGTCATTCCTATCCTGTCTTGTGGTGTAGAGGTGAGTCAGAGAGAGAGAGAGCACCATGCTATCCTATCTTGTAGTGTAGAGGTGAGTCAGAGAGAGAGAGAGAGAGAGAGCGCCATGCTATCCTATCTTGTAGTGTAGAGGTGAGTCAGAGAGAGAGTGCTATGCTATCCTATCTTGTAGTGTAGAGGTGAGTCACAGAGAGAGTGCTATACTATCCTATCTTGTGTAGAGGTGAGTCAGAGAGAGAGAGAGAGTGCCATGCTATCCTATCTTGTAGTGTAGAGGCGAGTCAGAGAGAGAGAGTGCTGTGCTATCCTATCTTGTAGTGTAGAGGCGAGAGAGAGAGCGCTATGCTATCCTATCTTGTAGTGTAGAGGTGAGTCAGAGAGAGAGAGAGCGCGCTATGCTATCCTATCTTGTAGTGTAGAGGTGAGTCAGAGAGAGAGAGAGCGCTATGCTATCCTATCTTGTAGTGTAGAGGTGAGTCAGAGAGAGAGCTATGCTATCCTATCTTGTGTAGAGGTGAGTCAGAGAGAGAGCGCTATGCTATCCTATCTTGTAGTGTAGAGGTGAGTCAGAGAGAGAGAGAGCGCTATGCTATCCTATCTTGTAGTGTAGAGGTGAGTCAGAGAGAGAGAGAGAGCGCGCTATGCTATCCTATCAGCTGTCTTCCTTTTGGCTTGGTTCCAGTCTACTTCTTAGTCCTTCAGAGATTGTCTGATGTTGTCCTCTTAGTGAACTCTGGGTCCTTCAGAGATTGTCTGATGTCCTCCCAGTGAACTCTGGGTCCTTCAGAGATTGTCTGATGTTGTCCTCCCAGTGAACTCTGGGTCCTTCAGAAATTGTCTGATGTTGTCCTCCCAGTGAACTCTGGGTCCTTCAGAGATTGTCTGATGTTGTCCTCCCAGGGAACTCTGGGTCCTTCAGAGATTGTCTGATGTTGTCCTCCCAGGGAACTCTGGGTCCTTCAGAGATTGTCTGATGTTGTCCTCCCAGTGAACTCTGGGTCATCTTGGAGGTCAGGATCCCTGACTCTTGGTTTCCTATATTTGTCATGGTGGCCTATCTCCCATTCTGCAGACATGACTAAACCATTGTAACTTGAACTGTTTCACTCTGGTCTGCAGAGACATGGTTTTGAGGCCATAACATATTGCCTGGTTGTGCAACTAATATACTTAAATGTAAATTAAATTATGACAGTATAGGTAATTGTGCACTAGAAATTCTGACACTCCATACAATTGTCAGCATGTCATATGATCATGTTACCTGCCAGAAGCAGTCGTTACGCATGATCAGTTTTATGTAGCACTCATGTGAAGAAGGAACCCAGACAATCTCAAAGTATATATTCAGGACACAAGGTGTCAAGGCAAAAACTGTAAAGATAACCGTAGGTTTACAAATAAATTATTGTGGTTAAAGAGCTGTAAGAGCCAGGGATTCAGACCTCCAGGACGGTGCAGAGTCCGCTAGGAGGACAACATTAGACAATCTCTGAAGGACCGAAGACAAGAATGGAACCAAGCCAGGAGGAAGACAGCCTGAAGGATAGTATGGCACTCTCTCTTCCAAACCTCTACACCTCACACTAGAAGAGGAATGACTAAGAAAGTAAGTAAGGTTACAGAACTGTTTGATAATTCGTCAAATTACACTCGCCAATCTTCTAAATGTGCTGCAGATGCTGAAAGATTAAGATATTGGCTTTAATTCTTTAATCCTGTTATTGTTTTGAGTGGTATAAATCAATCAGTCAATACCTTTTAGTTCCCCATGGAGCATAGGCTTACAGCAGCCACACCAAGTCCTCCTGTCACGTGACATCAGCTCAAGTTCTTTCCATGTTTTCCTCATCATTTTCATTTCTGTCTCTAGGTCTCTTCTCCATGTGTTTTTTTTTTTTTAAGTCTACTTCTGCCTGTCTTACCCTGGGGATTCCAGAACAAGGACTGCCTTGTAATAGAGATAATTGAGGGGTCTGCTTGCTCATCATTAAATATTTTGTCAGAATATATATCTTTACCTGTCTACAGGCAGGGGAGTATTGAATGACACTTCATCTTTACTCCAGGTACCAGCCAAATCGTGTGGCTACAGATTCCACCAAATGCCTCAGCAATTTGAGGTTTGGCCTGATGTCTGAGCAGGAGCTGACAGCGGTCAGGGACAACGATGTGGTCAAACGCTGCCCTGTTGGTCAGCAGCTGGTTGCTAAGGGCTATCATTATCACATGGATAGTAAAAAAGGTTGGTCCTTGTGCCTGTTTTTACTACATTATTGGTGTATAAAGTAGGGTTGCACGGAATATTCGATTCGGTGCCGAATAGTGCATTCAATGAACTATTTGTATTCCGCCGAATAGTACGCTGCAATCAAATATGAATAGTCAGCCGCGTTTTCAGACAATATATGTCATCCTTTGGCAGAGAATGTTGAAAGACTTTTTTTTTTTTTTTTTTTAAGAAGCGAATGCATGTATCATGCAGCAAAGGCTTTTGAGCTGAATTTAGAAACTGATTAGTGTTTAGTTAGTAGCATTAAATAGTTCCAAGATATTTGCCCCATTTTTGTAAAGCTGTAACACTTTGAAGCGTCAAGTGTTTGTTGTTGATTACTTTATGATTAATAAAAATGTCAGTAGACCCATTGAACACAACTTTTTATACCAGTCGATCACTCACGATTCGTATTCGTATTCTGCCGAATAGTTAAAGGCCTCTATTCGTATTCGGCCGAATAGTAAAAACAACTATTCGATGCAGCCTTAATATAAAGTAATGTTTTACTTTTACGGCATACTGTTTTGTTTATTCTGCCCAGATGTAACTGCAGCTTGATATGGGAGCACGAAATAGTAACACTAACCTACCAAGCATATCATAAAAGGCTTTTAAGGAGGGTTGGGTATTGGGGCCAGCCCTGTAGACACTTCAAGGCAATAAAACTTCAATAAATATGAACAGCTGGTAGTGGTTAGGACACACATTAATAACACAAGTTGATAGTTTACCAAACAATCCTTGCTCTAGAGTCTCCAAGGTAATAGAGATAGAGGCCCAAAAAAGCAGACGGAGAAGAGAACTTGCAACAGACAAAAAAGAGATAAAGAAGACAGAAACTTTGAGTGGATGGCACAAGACTGGCGTACGTATCATGTCTTTGTTGAAGACTTATACTTCTTGAGAATGTGAAGGGCATTGAATAAATGAATGAATACTGTGTTGTTGATTGCCGACTTTCTACGTAATTCACTCATTGTTCAGTTTAATTTTTTTTGTTACTAATGGTAGTGTGTGGTTCTTCTGATCAAGAGATGTGGCGGGAAAGGTTGATAGTGAGATGGCTTAGTGCTGTTCCAGACGTTCTATCACTTAAAAAATGTGCTTGGCACACATTAATTTAAATGCAGTGTTTTTGTTGTCTCTCTTTATTTTGACCATTACAGGTCTGTGTCTGTATCGTGTTATTCTAAATCCTCAGGGACAATCTTGTTTCGGAAACCAGAGTTTTTCGGTTTTCAGTTTCATAACTCTCCACTCCCAAAGGAGCATAGGCCTTCAACAAACACATGCCAAGTCCTCTTGTCACGTGCCATCATCTCCTTATCATTTTCACCTCTGTTTCCAGCTCTCTTCTACATGTGCTTCTTGGTCTACCTCTGCTTTTCTTGCCCTGGGGGTTCCAGAACAAGGACTGCCTTGTAATGCTATCAACAGGTTTCCTCAGTGTGTGTCCTATCCATCTCCATCGTCTTCTTCTCATCTCTTGTTCCACTGGCACTTGTCTAGTTCTTGTCATCAGTTCCACGTTGGTAACCTTGTCATACCATTTTAATCCTTCTATTCTACGCAAGCACCCATTTATGAAAGTCTGTAGCTTTTTGGTTGTTGTCTTTGTTGTTCTCCATGTCTCAGAGCCATACAATAGGACTGACTTCACATTTGAGTTGAAGATTCTTATTTTCGTGTTGGATCCGATTTCTCTTGATCTCCATATATTTCCCAATGCAATGAAAGCTCCTCTTGCTTTTTGTATTCTTATTTTGATATCACTGTCTGTCCCTCCTTTTCAGTGTCACACAAATTGTGTTCGAAAAGTAGCCCAAAACACCAAAAGTCGACCAAATTATGTTAAAATAGTAGCCCAAAGTTGCCCAAAATGTGTTAAAAAATAGAACGGTAAATAAAGGTAATTAACAGGTGCTCGTTGGACATAAGGATGACACCAAACAACAGAAAAAAAAACATAAGTGATAGGCTTACCGGGAATCGAACCTAGGACCAACCACATGGTGCCATCGCCTTGCATCACTGGCTGAGGTCATTCTCATGACACCCACACAACTATGGTATATAGCACCCGTGGACAACCAGGCAATTTAAAGACATCAAAACATACATAGCACAGTTTCCCAGAAATAGGTAGAAATCGCCCAAATTGTGATAAAAAAATAACCCAAAGTCGGCCAAAGAAATTTTTGATTTTCATAATATTTCGGGTGTTCGGATAAAAGTATATAGGCTTTGTAATGTAAAAAATGTAAGGAAAGACAACTGAATTACTTGCTTGAGGTTAGCTTAAGTTCCATGCGGTATGAGAATCTCCCTGGATGAAGGGGGGGCTTTGGTTGTGAAATCAGAAAGTAAGTTATAACTATAATACGCAGATACCTGTATAGCTGCACAAAAGACAGAAGTATGTATGTGAATTACAAGGTTGGTTAAGACTGCAGGAATTCAGTGGATCAGTTTCCTCCCTAAGGAGCATAGAACCACCTTGCAGTATTCTTGTGTCCTTGAAGCATTTGTGTCAGTACTAGAGTTTTTTGTTTACATGATGAAATTGCCATCCCCATGTACAACCACGTAGTAGTTGTTGCTGTTTACGACACACATGACGAAGTGGTAGTCCTGTTCGGTCCTTGTCCTCTCATAGACCCCTGGGAATTACTCAGGGGACTACATGAATGAGGACCAAAAAATAAAAATTTAGATTTATGAAGCACAAAAACACCAAACTATGAAAGAGGTGAGAAAGACAAGAAAAAAAAAACCTTGAGCTGACGGCAAAAACAGGATTTTTTGTTTTGTTTTTGTTTTAAGGACTATCTTCACTGCACACAGACAACTCCATCAGTGCTCCGATCTTCTCCCTTAGATCACACAAGGAGGATCTCAGCACAGTGCACTAACTCTGAAGCACCGGCGAGAATCCCAATGTGTGTGTATATAGGAATCACACATTCTATAACTATTTTTGTGGTGGGTAGGTTTCGGATTTTTTAATTTTGCCTGGGCAGCGGCCTGATTATCCTACTCTTTACGATCTCCAACTGCCGTGGGATTTTTAACGTGCGCAACTTGCACATGGGACCTCCTATTATTGTCACCCTTATCTGAGAAGGCTAGGCATCCGATCTCACTACCCAGGAGACCACTGGTGCTGAAAAAAAATTTCTATAAATTATATTCCCTCTACTGGGAATCACACCCGGTACTTTTAGAATTCGAGGCAGATGCCATATATCATAGCCACTCCGACCCCTAAAAAAGACAGGAGGACTTTGCATACGTTTGTTGAAAGCCTTTGCTCCGTGGGGAGCTTAACAGTTATGGTAGAATGAACAAGGTTTGCTTTCCTTTCTTTTCATGTCATTCTGTCCCAGGTGAAGATGTGACAGTTACCATGTGAGCTGTTTTTTTTTTTGGTTTAACTTGTTTCTTCGTAAGACTTCTTTTTACGTGAATTAGCCATTCACTCAGAAAAATGCCTTAAAATACAACCAGAAAAGCCTTAAAGTTTAACCTGCAAAGAAGGTGGAGGGGGTGGGAGGTCACCAAAGAACACATGAAGATTATTGCCAGAACGTTGATATCCTGAGACAGTCAAGAGTGATTTACAAGGAAAATGAAAATATGATTCAGTGCATTATGCTGCAGTTTATCCCCACGTAATTCCTGGGAGTCCCTGCGGAGACAATGAATATGCTTCCAGCTCCCTCAGATATGTCCAGTTAAATGACTAAAATGAGGTTGGGCACGGGGCTGGCTGGCAGCTTCGTCATGTCAAAATGAGTTGCTACAGAAACCAACACAGACAGTGTACATGAGTTCTGTGGTGCAGGCTTCCTGCAAAATATAAGGGGGGTGAGGGTGTCATCAGCTCAAGGGATGGCTCTCTGCTCCACAGGGAGTGAGTAAGTAAGTGAATGAATGAAAACTCGGATTTTACCGAGAGCAAATTGGAGTAAGTTGAAGTCGAGCTAGTGTTTACCAGACTTGGTAAAGTATTCCGTTACATGCCCATTGAGGCTGCTTAAACTTGGTGTAAGTTATAGTTATTGTTGATCAGAATCGATATCATTGCACTCCGGGCAAACCCATAGGTGCTCAGTCTCCTACAGCAAATGTTGAAGTGTATGAATGCTAAGTGTTCCTTTACCTCGTTGTTTGTATACACGATGGATGCATCTTCTCATATGCTCATCCCTGCTAGTCGTACATTTGATGCCAAATTCTGGCAGTCTTAGACTTGTTGATTCATCAATTATAGTGTCATTCTCTTATTCATAACCCTCCACTCCCAAAGGAGCACAGGCCCTCAACAAACACATGCCAAGCCCTCTCGCCACGTGCCACCATCTCAAGCCCCCTCCACGTCTCCCCCCCATCACCCTCACCCCCGCCTCCAGCCCTCCTCCCCATGCGCCCCCTGGTCCACTCCTGCCTCTCCCGCCCCGGGGGCCCCAGAACAAGGACCGCCCTGCAACGCCACCAACAGGCCTCCTCAGCGCGTGTCCCACCCATCGCCACTGCCCATCTCCCGCCCCACCGGCACCCGTCCAGCTCCCGTCACCAGCCCCATGCCGGCAACCCTGCCACACCACTTCAGTCCCTCTACTCCACGCAAGCACCCACCCATGAAAGTCTGCAGCTTCCCGGCCGCCGTCCCTGCTGCTCCCCATGTCCCAGAGCCACACAACAGGACCGACCCCACACCTGAGCTGAAGACCCCCATTCTCGCATTGGATCCTATCTCTCCCGCTCTCCATACATTTCCCAACGCAACGAAAGCCCCTCTTGCCCCCTGTATTCCCACTTTGACACTGCTGTCCGTCCCTCCAACTCTGCCCATACTACTGCCAAGTCATTCTCTTATTGGTGATCATTAATTATCTTAAGTATTTCTCCCTTATCCATATCCAGTGTCCCCACTATGGGTGCTCTTGAAGCTAGTCTGTCAGCTCTCTAATTGCCTGGCAGCCCTGCATGACCAGAACAGTGAATCCACACCAGTTCCATGAAGACTCGAGATTTATTTGGATGTTTTCCATTCATGCCAAAACCATCTATTTTGGACCCTCCGAAGAGCCTGAGAGTCTTGACACAATAACTGCCCCTGGTTGATGTAGTTTCAATCAGCCACCTCAAGGCTGCAGTAGTTGCCTCTATCTCCTCCATTCTTAAGCTGGAGGTTGTTGTCATGGAAGCTCCGTGGCCTTCAGCCATGACCCTGCCCTTTACTGTAGCCAAGCTCAGTTAAATAGTTGGAAGTAAAGACCAGCATTTATGAGGTTAGCATGCCCAATACAGTTTATCGTTTCATTATCCTTAAGCTTTGTAAGGATCATAAACCTTCAACAAAGTTAGGTCAAATCCTGATGTCCTGTGCCATCCACTCAAGTTCTTTCCATGTCTTCTTTATTTCATTCATTTCCAACTCTCTTCTCGATGTGTTTTTTTTTGGTGGTCTATCTCTGCCTCATTTACCCTGGGAGGTCCAGAACAAGGGCTGACTTGTAACGGTGTCAACAGGTTTCCTCAGTGTGTGGTCCTATCCATCGCCAACTGTTGATATTTGTTGAAGTTTTTTTGTCTTCAGGTTTCAACAGGATAGGGTAGCCAGTCCTATACCCAACCCTCATTAACAGCCTTTTATGATATGCTTGGTAGGTTACAATGTTACTATTCTTCACTCCTCTATCAAGCCCCCTATCAATCACAGCATCTTCTGCTGCCACCTGTGTGGTCTTTCCATGTTCTTTTAGCATACAAACATTCCAGGTGTCGAATCTGGAGATTGTCCTAGAAGAAGAATGGTGAACCAGCTTCATCTCCTTCTTTGTCGTTCACTCTCATATAAACCACATCAATCTGTGATAAAGCTGACAGTCCCATATAAACCACATCAATCTGTGATAAAGCTGACAGTCCCATATAAACCACATCAATCTGTGATAAAGCTGGCAGTCCCATTTCAAGCTTTTCTCATCACCATACAGTTTGTCCCTCCACTAGGTTGGAGAAGGCCATGCTGACACCCCTGCTCCTGTCGTGGGGCCGACAGTTTTGCAGTACATGTTCTACTGTTTGTTTGTTTGTTCTCCCCTCACAAGCACAAATATTTCTGTCTGATTTTCAGTTTGCTGTACACATGGTATTTGAGTCTCCACTGGCTAATTCTTAGTCTGAAAATTATCACTTTGTCTCTTCTTGGTATTGTATAGTATGTTTCTGCAGTATCGGAGTCTGGGTGTTCCTTATGCCATTTTTATCTATAGTTACTTCTAATTATTGATTTTATCTCTTCATATGTAGCCCTGTCTTCTGTTTGGGTCTTCCTTCTCCCTTCTTTGGCAAGTTTATTTGCCTTTTCATTTCCATATATATTGCAGTGGGCAGGGATCCACTGTACATTTACTTGTTTGAATTCATTGGTTTTCATTAGTACTTCTGCCAGCCTGTCTAATTCATTGTTTTTATTGTTCCTTTGAGGGATGTGATGACTTATAGTGTGGAGCACTATCTTGTCTCAAACAAAATCTTTATTTTCCATGATGGTAATTGCATCTGTTTTAGTGCGTCTGCCTCTGCTTTAAAGTTGTTTGAGAATTGTCCAGTGGCCATTGAGATATGTATTTCTTGTCCATTATTTAATTTTGTATATACTCACAACCTCCATTTTTGGGGTGAATCTAGTTCCTTTGGGCTTTCTCTGTGCTGTGACATGGGCCTTCTTAATAGAGGATCTTCTTCTCTGGTGTGCCGAGTAGAATGTAAATTATTTGTTTTGGTTGTCTTGTCCATACTTGCTGGAGCTTTTGTGGCTTGAGTGCCTACAGGATAGGATAGCTGACTTCATGCCCAACCATCCTTTATTGCCTTTTGTAACAGTCATATTACCCATATGCAGTTGTGGTAATGTTGTCTCAGTCAGTTATGTAGATCTGTAGGTGAAAGAATGATATCTTTGTTCTGAATATGATCAGAAATATTTCTTTTCGCAGGCCACCCTACCATTGATGAACATTGTAGAGTTCGAGCAGAAAAGCCAGCCATTGTCATGGTTCATCTTGGGACATCACATATGCCATTTCAGATCACAGCATTCAACTCCAGCACAAAATCATTTTACTGCCTCTTTTGTGATGTCAATGGCATCCGCGACTGCCGAGTGGCATCAGTGGATAATTTCGCCTACGTCTGTCGGGTCGTAGACTTTGGAGGTGGCACTCTCATGAGTTCTTTGTTCAGGTTTGACCCCCGACACATGGTTGGTCAAGAGTTGCGACCAATGAGGAGGTTACGGCTGGAATTTGCATGTGTGGCACATGCTCGATGTCTGTATGCCTTTGGGGGTACAACTGAGCAGTTTGCCATTCTGGACTCTGTCGAGTGTTACAATGTCCAGTCCAACACTTGGGATGAACTTCAACCTCTGCCCGCACCTACTCACTCGCTGGCAGCTGTGTCACATGGTTCAAAGATATATTTATCCGGTGGTGTTTCAGGCCAGGATAGAGCTATAGTGGCCAGTTTCTTAAGCTATGACCCAGTCACTAGACGTTATGAAGCAAAACCTAGCATGTTTTACCCGCGGCGTCTGCATGATATGATTGCCCATGAAACCAAGATCTTTGCCCTTGGAGGCATCACTCGTCAGGGAATTCCACTGTATGGACAAATTCCTATTGAAAGCTACGACATGACCACAAACCAGTGGACTATGCTTTCATCAACACTTGGTGGCCGTTCAGTTGGTCACTACTTTGTCCTGGAGGATGGTCAGATTCTATCTTTGGGTCATGAGCATCACAGTGCAACTGAAGAGGAGATGTGGCTTTACCAACCAGACACCGACTCTTGGTCCAGATATGCCAAAGCTCCACAGAGAATGAGTTTGAACTCTGCCCTCAGCACTCAGCTTTACATTAATTTCTTCCAGGAAAAAGTTGCTTCCAAACTCATGAAAGAAAAGTGAATAAAAAAAGAAAAATCCAAAAAGAGAAAATTTTGGTTATTCAAGTTGCACTACAAAAGCTGCCAAACAGCCTGTAACAGTTTGATACACAAGAGCAATATGTTTTTGAAAGTAGACAATATCCTATACTGCATAGTTCTGGCAACCAATGAAAACATGTTATGGATAAAAAAGAAAAGTTGCCAGTTTGGATCATACTGGCCCATTTGTTTATTTTTTTTTTTCAACTCAAGCTACTTGGAACTTTTTATGGAAGGAGCTAATTAAATGCAAGATCTGCACTTCTGTGAAGGTGCATCTTATAGGTGTCCGTAGTTTACTGATGCATTCTCTCTAAAATTAGTTTTTAGTGTTGAAAATCTGTGGATGATAATATAATTGCCACAAGCCTGGGTTCCGTTCGTGGTATTCACTATTTGTATCACAAGAGGATATGATAAATGGTCCAATCTATTCATGCATAGAGAAATGATACATAGAAGTATGTTGAAGACGTCATTTGCCAGATACAAGTTTTGTACGAATGTTACATTTTTTTTATTTTTTCGATTAGTTATATAACTATGGAAAACTAGTTTGTATGGTATGTGACCAGGTAACACATCTAAGACATTTTATGCCAGTGCCATAAAAAAAAAAGGTTTGGCCTTGCTTCAGTTTTACAAGTCTGCTGTTTTTGGCATACATTAAAAAAAAATTTGGCTATAGATATGTTTTAATTTTAGGTGCTACATATTATCTGTGATTTTTAAAACAGGAAAAAAACGTGCATGCAAACACACAGATAAAAAGAGATTTACAGATTCTGTCAACTCGTGAAGTCAACTGTCATATATGCACCGTTTTCCTGTTCCAAGTAAAGATAATGGTACATAAACATATGGGTCAAGTTTGCCAATGTGTACACTTTTTGTGTGTGTGGAAACGTTGCATTGCAAAATAAACAGGCAACGTTAGCAAAATTTAACAACTGCAAGCTACGTGAAACTTTCATGGAAGGAGCTTATTACATGCAAGATCTGCACTGCTGTGAAGATACATCTAATAGGTGCCTGTAGCTTAATTATGCATTAGAAACAAGAAACGCAATATGAGACATCAATTAAGCTAGAAACTATAAGTAGACTATCTGGCATATAAGAATCTGCGGTGACCTGCAAATAAAGAACTGAAATACAGTTGTGATACAAAAAATACTATATTTACTGAAGCACTCAGCGTGCCCGTGATGAAGCCAGGTTTGAAATAATGCAGAAGACATCTTATTACACTCACAACCATCTCTACCTGATGTTGGATAATATCTAAAGTTTTGTACAATTAGTTGAGTGCCATAAACAAATGTGTCTCCAGGCTTTGTTGAATCCTGGCATAGTTAACTTTGCAAGGGTCTGAGTTTAACTGTGTCTGGTTGGACAGCCAATCATCTCCGTTATGTTTTTCTTTAGTTTGAGTTATGAAAAGTCAGGGCTTTGTTTTTTTTCCCTTCTATCATTATCTCATTATGCATAGAAATTAGCAATCCTGTCATTTGTCAGTTGTAGTCCCTGTATCATATGATAGCATTCACGACCCCATGTTCACCATGTTACATTTCAGTCACCATATTCCTCATGGAATCCAGAACCAAAGAATATGTAAATATATTTCCGTAATGTATGTGCAAATTCATGCAATATTGCATTGTTACTGTGGTTTGTATTGTTGTTGTTATAACTGTGTTTAGACAGTGAGAAAATTAAAAATTTTTGAAAAAGGTTAATATTTAAATAGTTGTAGTACATTTTTTTCTTTAGACTTATTCAAGTCGACATCTGAAATTGTACCACGAAAAAGAAGAACAAGTACATTTTTATCAGTTTTGTTTGTCAAATATCCCAGTTACGTATTTTACGCCGAGGCCATCCCTGACCAAATCTGGATCGTCTAAAGCAGTGGTAAGCCACTCAGGAGTTGTGGGAATCTACTTTAAAAACACTGAGCTCGTTAAAGATCTACCGTTATAAAATCATTTCTGTTTTCAGGTTTCAAAGTTTTTTGGGATAAGTGCAGCCTGTATCTAACTTTGATCTTTCTTGGACAATCTTCTTCCTTCAGTTTCCATCAACAGAACGTTTAAAAATTCAGGTCAAATATTTTACTGAATGTTAATTTCACTTCAAGGGAAAGATAGCATTCCTATTTTATGTAGGTCATGAATAAAGGAAATGTTAGTAAACTATTTTGTGGGGTTTTTACTGGAAGCGAAAGGAACATTTATAAATGGTGAAACCGTGCTTTTAAATTATGGTGGGACAGGACTGTAGCAGAATTTCCCTGGCTGAAAGTCCTTTTCCCCCATGCATCACCCAGAGATGTATCAAATGATTGCCTGGGATGTACCAGCAGATGGTGATCGACCATTTGCCATCTGCTGATCTAAAGAATGGAGAAATATTATTATTTCACTTTATCTGTTCCAGTCTGTGTAGGAGTGAACTGGTTTATGAACATATATCGGCTTGCACTACTGAATATTTCAAATAAGATCTAAATCAGGGGTTCTTAACCTATTTTTGCCCTCACCCCTCTCCTAAGAATGAACTTAAAGTTCACACCTTCCATCCACCCTCAAATTAATCAGTGAACCAAAGACATAAGTAAGATGTTACTACGGGGATTTTATTTCTAGCCAATGCCACACATACACACAGATATATATTAAAGTAAATCCATTACCTTAATGCTATCTGTATTTCCTTTTTATTTTGTTTTCCTTGTTAAATTTTTCTTCAGAATTTTATCCAGTGAGAAGATACATTTTCTGGGAAGTATCTGACTGACATCTTCCTTGTAATTTACTCTGCACACCCCACAGGTTAAGAACCCCTAATCTAAGTACAGGTAGTTCTTTGTTGACTGTGGATTTTTATTAATTATGATTGTGTAGGGTGATCATAGTTCTGAATTAAATACCATTTACCATTAATTATGCATACCTTATCATGTAAAGATAATTGCCACAGAAATCAAAGCTGCTAGAGTTTGTGATTGCTTGTTGCAGCTTCCTGCAAGAGGACCAGCTACAACGGTGGCTCCATGCTCCGTAAGGTGCACAAAGGAAAATTATTATGATTAATTATGCATGTTTTCATTGTCATATATAGATGCAGTAATCTCTGCGAACATCATAGTAAAATAGATCAGTGAATCCAGCAAGTTTGAGGATCATGACCATTGAGATACAGTGAATGCTGCCAATCACCACAAGTACAGAATTAGTACAACAGATCTCTGCACCAGCTCGATGACAACCAAACACCTGCTGCACCAGTCCGATGACAACCGAGAACGGAGTCGCATATGGCAACAACCTACCTCACTCCACGAAAAACTGTTTGGAGATGTCAGGAACCTTCAGCTGACCACTACCTTTATTAGTCATTAACTCTTTGACTTCATAATTATTTTCCACCCTGTGCTGTAATTATTTTTTGAAGAATTCTAAATGGTGAAGCGTACTGTCTTTAAGTGTAAATTTTATGTTAATCTTTTCTGTGATCATGTACTTATTATATACCAAACTGTAGGGAAATAGATAGAGAATTGTAAGATATAGTGTCTTTGGTAGTATTAACACAAGTATGTTTGGAATACTTAAAACATTTTGCATGTAAAATTGAAAAACATTAAAAAGTTAACTGTAGAATACGAGCTTACCAAAGACAAATTACTGTTGTAGACAATAAAACTTTCTTTTTAGTCTTCAAACATCAAGGTAATCCATTTACTAAGTAAAAAAACATTGCTTATGGCCACAGTTAGTACATTTAATGTTATTCACACCAGTTTTTACTGTGGTCCCTAAAAAAAAACAAATAAAAAATTATGCAATATTGCATTACGTAATTTTCAAACAAATAAAGAAGAATAACATGATATACAAACTTTTTACACTTGTTTCATGTTTTAATAATATCCCTAGCTTCATCTTCTACCTAGGACTAGTGATTAGATGTTACAGTAGGTCTAGTTTTGTTGCTTTTCAATTGGCCAGAATCAACTAAATCTAATGTGTCTAGCTTTTCTGCACCAGTTCCGTTATTTGACAACAAACTGTGGGTACCAAAAAATCATCGTCAATGTCAACAATTTTTCTAAGTAGTTTGACACAATTATTCACTTAGGAGACTTAGAAAATGTAAATATAAAGCGTGACATATTTCTGTAGCAATAACACGGAAAAACGCAAACACACGAATCGTCACACAAATTGTGATAACTTCAAAACACGAACATTGTTCTGCTTAACTACACTCAAATCAGTTGTTTAAACAGTAGCAGAAGTCATTCTACAAGTTTTAAAATATGAACCGCACTGAATAGGCGATTTTTGGGGTTTATTCGTGATAAACTAAAAACAACTCTCAGAGGGTTGTTTTGGCATGGGTGTCAAATCTGACCAACGCTCTGAGAGTTGTTCTGGAGTCAAAGAGTTAATGTGGAAGTCTGAAGGTGAACGAGATGTCAGGAACCACTACCTTTATTAGAGTCATTAATGTGGAAGTATTAGGGCAAACGAGATGTCGGGAGCCTTGAGCTGACTTCTGCCTTTATTCAAGTCATTAATGTGGAAGTCTGAGGACGAACAAAGAAGAAGAAGAAAGATGCAAATTTTCAGAACATTGATTATTTAGATAAGTGAATCCAGCAAGTTTTAGAATCATGACATTTTAGATACAGTGGATTCTGCAAACATTTTAGAAAATTGATTATTTAGATACAATAGAATCATGACAGTCTGGGTACAGTGACTTCTGCAACTTTTAGAATCGTGATTATTTAGATAAAGTGAATCCAGCACATTTTAGAATTATATAGATAAAGTGAATTTTGCATGAATTAGAATTATAATCATTTAGATACAGTAAATTCTGCATGTGTTAATATCATGATCATACAGATACAGGGAAAAGTCAGAATAGTGTGTGCAGTATCATTAATAGTGTTGTGTTCATTGGTAAAGGTGCTTTCTTACTATTTTATCTCTTGCAGAACCTAGACACAGAAAACTCATGAAGACTTTCTCCTAGTTTGTTGTTCATACCTTGACATAAAAGTGACTAAACTGCCCCTCATTGGTCTTTGTGTGTAAATGAGCTCCCTTAGTGGAAGATAAAAAAAATTCTTGATGAGGAGTTTATTTTCTTGTTCAGATCTTGAGATAAGGAAGATTAAATTGTCCTACGTTGGTTTTTGTGTGTAAGTGGACTCACTTAGTGGAAGGTTTGAAAATTCTAGATGAGGAGTTTGTTTTCTTGTTCAGATCTTGAGATAAGGGAGATTAAATTGACCTGCATTAGTTTTTGTGTGTAAGTGGACTCCCTGTGTGGAAAGTCTGAAAATTCTAGATGAGGACTATTGTTGCTGAGTTATTTGCCGGTTGAAGATCATGCACTGAGTATGGTTACTTTAGTGATCTTTTGTTCATCGTGCTCTGTTATTACGCGAATTAGGGTGAAGGTGTTCATACAACTCAGTAGCATGGTATGAAGAAGTAATTCATGTAATTTGAACTCAGCAACATTAATGAAGTAATTAATGTCTTCAGGTTGAGTCCGTAATATTTAATCACATGTACACACAGGATGATCATTTCAAATAGGATTAGAACATAAGTCCGTATAAGTCATGCATAAATTAATCAATAACGTAGACTGCTGGTTTACGTGTCAATGTCCGTTTAAGGATACAATGCAGTATTGTCGTCAGAACATCACAGCTATATGCACGCGCAGCTAGACATGGCTACCTGCTGACAGTGAGACTGCGAGTCTGAATATTCATACGAATTTGACGATTATTCTCCTCCTTCTGAGGATTCTAGTTAAACACTAACCTCCGTAAGTTTCCTCTCCTATAGAGTTCTAGGACTGACCCTGGTCCATCATAAATGCACATATAAATGGCTATATCATGCCATTGAATTGGAAGGTTAGAAAAACGCAGCTATTCAGCTTGGCGGTCAAGTAACAAAGGGTAGCGTCTCCTAGTTACCGACTGTGACCCAAACAACGCTAGACACGTCATAATCGATCGTGTATGGAGCGTTCAATAATTGAAACATCTATCGCAATATATTAAATGTCTTAACCTTTACAATTGCACGTCTGCTAACCTTTAGCAGACGGCGTTAAAATCATATACCGTAACAATTCCCTGTACACCGGGGGAAAAAAAATCGATAGATTTTTTTTCAAGATCTATCCGACTTAACAATTTTTCAAAAAATTTAACACAATTGTGACATATGGCCGACGATGTTCTGAGTAGAACCGTGTCGCGGTCATGTCAACTAACTATTTGTCATAGTCATCTAACATTAATCATATTATATATCAATATTATGCATATTATTATATCAACTAAATAAATTATCTAATGTCAATAGTGAATGATAGAATTAAATTAAAGTAAGGTCTGTCGTATTAGTATGTCATATAGGAATTAATTTGACTAATTAAAATTAAATTAATTAATTAAACTAAGAGTTAAATTATTAAGATTCTAATGTAACTCGATGTTATGAGAGAAGAAAAGACAAAATAAGTGAGAAGAAATAGAAAGAAATTCGAATATAAGTTTAACTTAATTGTGTGTGTTAAGTGTTAGTGAATAATAACTATCTAATTTAACTAACTAAATAACGTATAGGTACATTAAAAAAAATATTAATCTAATACTTGTGTGAGATTTATTTTCTCTTTTCATAATTTCTTCTTTTTATATTTCGTTCTCTTTTTTTGTTCTTTCATTTCATTTTTTTCTCACATTTCATTTTATTGATAATAATTCAATTAAGAAGTTAAGTTAACTAATTAATTAGTATAGGATATGATGATCCATCTGTAGTCCTGATCCTGATGAATTCTTTTAGACAAAGTGTTGAAACGTTTCCGTCGGACAGAAATGTCAATTATCCTAGGATCCAAGAATTAAGTGCACATAGGATAATAAGTTCGACTTGTCGTCAGATATTGTTCCATGATTGTTCAACGAATATTCATATATTGTGTATGGACGTTAGACGAAGTTTCAATGTCAATATATATACCTTGATTGTCTTTAGTTCAATTCTGTGATGCATATAGTGTTTATAAATATTAAATTGAAGGCAAGGTTAGTTCCCTTATAGTTGATACTTCGTTCTATCCAATGTAGTGATGATTGACGTGTTTTAGGAATGTCAATGTTGATTATTCGTCGTCAATAGGATTACGTGACAACGCATCCGCCACAATATTTTCAGTGCCAGGAATATGTTCAATAGAGAATTCAAATGGCTGCAGGATGATCGCATATCTGGCGAGTTTTGGGCTCTTGTGGTTAGATCGATGCAAAGATGCTACAGCACGTTGGTCAGTCTGTATGGTGAAGGGAGCACCAAGCAAGAACTTTTCAAGTTTAGTTATTGCCCATATAACTGATAAAAGTTCCTTGTCCACTGTGGAATACTTTGTTTCTGCCGGCTTTAGCTTTCTTGAAATATATAAGGTAGGATGTAGAACGCCATCATGGTTCTGGAGCAGGCATGCACCAATGCCGTAGTTACTAGCATCTGTTCGTAAAAAAAATCTTTTGGAAGCATCGGGAAGTCTTAAAATAGGTTCATGCGAGAACAAATTTATAATTTTGTTGAAAGTTTCATTGCATATACCAGTCCATGTCACCTTCACCGGCATGTCTTTTTTTAACAATGAAGACAATACAGCCGTGATGGATGACAAGTTTGGTATGAATCTACTGTAATATTGAACAAGTCCTAACAAACTCCTGACCTGTTTCTTCGTCTGAGGAACTGCTATGTTTAGAATTTTGGAGACTGTACTAGGTAACGTTCGGATATATCCCGATCCAATGATATGTCCCAAAAAGGTTATCTCATTACACGCGATTTGAACCTTTGTAGGTTTAGCAGTTAGATTATAATTCCTTAGAGTGTCGAAAACATATCTAAGTCCCGAAACATGTTCCTCAAACGACGAACTAAACAAGCATATGTCGTCAATATATGTAATAACGTCTGGTCTACCTGATAAAATTTGTCGCATCAGGCGAATGAAGGTAGCTGGCGCATTAACAAGCCCAAAAGGCATCACATTCCACTGGTATAGACCTTGTGGAGTGGAAAATGCGGTGTAGTACTTAGCCTTTTCGGTCAGTGGTATCTGCCAATAACCTTTAGTTAAGTCTATCTTACTAAATATAGTTGCGTTGGATAGACGTGGCAGTAAGTCGTCGATAAGTGGATGTGGTTCGCTGTCAACTATAGTCTTAGCATTTAATTTTCTATAATCAACACATAGTCTGATGTTATTGTCCTTCTTCCGGACAATCACTAATGGAGAAGAGAATGGCGAATTACTAGTCTCAATGATTCCCAGAGACAACATCTGTTCAAGTTCCTTAGTAGTTTTAGCAAGGAAATGTAAAGGAACCGAATAGGGATGTACACGAATAGGTGTATCGTCATTGAGAGTAATGTCATGACTGATAGCCGATGTGCGACCCGGGACGTCGGTCAACACATCTGGATAAGATTGTAATAGATTAGCAATCTGTAGACGCTGTTGCGGTGTAACCGTTGAAGAGATGGTTACATCCCGCCAAGATTCAGTAGGTTGAACTACTCGTACCGGTAACGGTAACTGTACCTCAGGAAAAGAAGATTCTTCTTCCTGGATGACGGATAAGTTGGAATAATAACAAGTAGATACTGTGTTGTCATCTAGTTCATGAAAAATTGACTGTAAGTGTTCAGGACGTGTATGAAATTGCTTGAGCATGTTAATATGAAATATCTTTTTGTGTCCCTTGATATCTAAGACGTAATCAACGTCGGAAATTTTATCAATGACTTTGTAAGGACCATTCCAAGATATCAATAATTTATTGTTATTGTGAGGAAGTAACACATAAGCCTCATCGCCTGGGAATAATTGGCGTAATCGTCGAGACCTATTTTGTAGAGATCGAGCCTTAGCTTTTGCAGCCTCAGAAGAAGCTGTTGCCAAATGGCAAGACTCAATAATGTTCTTCCGAAGATTAATCACATACTCGTAAGATGACTGAGTGTCCTGAGTCATCTCCGCGTCAATTAATAAGTCTTTTATTAGTCCCATAGGACCTCTTGGGGGAGCACCAAAAACTAATTCAAAGGGAGAGAAGCCAGTTTGTTCATGCGGTACCTCCCGATAAGCAAATAGAACAGCTGGGAGTGCTCTGTCCCAGTCATGAGGGTGCTTAACAGTAACCTTATGTAGTAGTTGTTTAAGTGTACGGTTAAGTCTTTCAACCGCACCATTACTCATAGGATGATAAATACTACTTAAATTCCTATCAATGTTCCAAGTTTTCATGACTTCCTTCATGGTGTCAGATATGAACTGTGACCCATGGTCTGATAAAAGTTTTCTAGGAAACCCTATTCTAGAAAAGATGAGATGTAGTGCATCAGCTACATCTGTGGTAGTGGTGGTCTTTAATGGGATAGCTTCTGGCCATCGTGTGCACAAATCAATGCACGTAAGGACGAATCTATGTCCTCTGGCCGATGGTAGCAATGGACCAATAATATCTATGGCCATCTTGTCAAACGGTCTTACTGAGATATCGCAAGCCTGAATAGGCGCCGTGTGAAAAGCTCCACGTGCTTTCACTTCTTGGCATGTAGTACAGGAACGTACATACTGCGAAATATCTCTTGACACTCCTGGCCAAAAGAATGAAGACAGTACTCGAGATCGTGTTCGAGTATATCCCATATGTCCAGCACAATGTGAGTCATGTGCATGTTGAAGAATGTACCGTCTAAAAGTATACGGGACCATAACTTGTTGTTTCATTTTTGATTTGTCATTAAAACATCTAATCAATATGTCATTTTTAATAACAAACCAATGTTTGTTATTATTACCTGAGGATAGATTGTCAACTTTATCAACCAGCTTAAAAAATTTTTTTAAAGATTTATCCTCTTTTTGTTTGGTTGCAAACGTTTCCCTGTCAATAGGTGAATTGACTACAAACTCCTCTTGGTTGTCTGCATCCATTTTATTATCACCGACTTTCTCCATGAGTTGAGTCTGCGCTCTAGTCGTCACGGCGTTTCCAGTGCATAGGTTATGTTTCTCCCATTCTATGATCTCATCTGGAGTACAATCTTTACTACCGTGTATACGACCAACCATCAGATCAGCTATTGGATTCTGAAGCATGCATACCTTAACTTGTCCTGAAAAGAAAGGTGTATTAACATGGACAATAGCTGTGGGGTAAAACTCAATAGTTCCACCAAATGTCATGCAGCGTACATATTCTCCTGTCGCACAGCTAGGATGTACCAGCGACTGACGTACACCAATCGTCGTGGATCCTGAATCCCTCAGCACTGAGACGACGGATCCATTAACTAATCCCCTGTTAAAAATTAGTAAGCCTGTTCCATCGTTGACTGCAAGACCTACCTCTGGTGTAATATGTCCGCAGTTAAGCACTGTTTCTTTCACCTTCTGAAAAATAAGATTGCATTGTTGGCAACTATTTGCCACATTATAATTAATAGCAAAACATGCAGCAGAAGACTGTGTTGTATTATTGTCAAGTGGGACCTGAGCTAGAGGCGTAGTATTATTTGTAACTGCCGCCCCTGTATTATGGTTGTAATGAGATGATCCCCGAGAATGAGATCGATTCCGAGTATAATTGTTAGAATTATCTCGTCGTCCTCTATAGTAACTATTATCTCGATGTCTCGAGCCATGATTATTACCATTCCAGTTATTGTTATTTTTCGGGGTATGTGATCGATTATAATTAGTGTTATGTTGACTATTGTGGTAGTTTGTTTGAGGTGAATAATTTCTATCTCGTGATCTACCTCTGTTGAACTCATTTTTATTGTTGAAATCATTATTATGTCCCTTCTGAAAGTTAACATTGTGATTTCTTTGGAACCTACTTCTGTCTACACTGTGATGTCTTTGTTTGTTATTATGATTGTAGGCCATATTAGACGCCACAGGTAGAGGTTCTCTTAATGAAGAGTTAGAAATGTTCGCATTCGGATGTGCCGAACAGTAGTTTAAAGAAATTTTTTCCAACTCGTCAATAGTACCTGGTTTACGCTCCTGCAAATATGCAAAGAATGGCTGGCTAACCGAAGATAATACCTTATCCCGTAGTAGCAAATCAACTAATTTGTCGTACGATTTGTTGACTTCTGCCAGTTCAACCCATCTATTAAATGTATTGCGTATGTTCGCAATGAATCCTGCAAAATCTTTTGGAGATTCAGGTAAAATTCCCTTAAATTTCAACCTACAGTGTTCCTCGTCCAGGTGAAACCTTCGTAAAAGCAAGGACTTAATAGCACCGTAGTTATTTGCTATTGATGGGTCAGCATTTTGAGAAGCCGTCAATGGTTCTCCAACCAAGAATTCATTTAACTTGAGTACCCATGACTCTTCAGGCAAATGATTTGTTTTGCAAGTCTGTTCAAAACGTGACAGGAACGATGAAAGGTCGTCCACGTTTAAGTTGAAAGTGGGTAATTTAAAGTTGTAGAAATGTTTAGTTTGGCTGGATGACGATCCATTTTGTGCGTTATTATTCTGGTTTGCATCAGCACTTTGTGCTTGTAATCTTGCTGTCTCCAATTTAATACGCGCCAATTCCATTTCTTGTTGTAAAATAATTTCCTCTCGTTTCAATTTATTCTCTTCTTCCTGTCTGGTAATTGCTCTTTGCTCTTCTCTTTCACGTTGAGCAAGCTCTCTCAATCTATTTTCCTTGGCAATTTGCTTCATCTCACGTTCTGCTTCCTTTCTTTCACGTTCCTCCTCCTCTTTCTTTAATGCAACCTTTTGTTCCTCTATTTCTGCTTTATGTTTTTCCAGTTCTGCCTCAGCAAACTGACGAAGTTCTTGAGATTTATAACCATATTCCTTACCAATTTTAACGAAATGGTCTATAGTAAGCATTTTGACTTTTATCTGGTAAGTAATTATTGATAATTACTGATTAAAATAGTCAATAGTAGCTTCAGAGTAATTATTATACTTACTCAACTTAGGAATATTCAATATAAATAATCACAATAGTACTGAACTCTTATGTCTAAGTTCAACTAATAGACAATATTTTGTAACAATATCGTATCTAAGTACTAACTATATCATAAATAGTTATGATATCTGTTAACTATAATGTAATTACATCACACAATTAATCTTAATATCCAATAATGTTGGGTATGATTCCTAGTAATTATATTGTTCAATGTACTAAGTCACTCTCTTAGTACTAGAAAAGTATATTAAATAATATACAATGGGTCTGTCACCTCAAAGGTAGACTATAAGATTATTTTATTTGGTCAATATATATATTATATTATTATGCCCTAGGCATCTCTTATAAATTGTAGTGCTAATTTCTTGGACTATCACTGCATAATTATGCAATGTCCCATATTAACCTTAAATGTCAGAAAAAATTAATTAAATTAAATTACAAGTGTATTATTGAATATAATGTTATATTATTAATGTAGTATTTAATATATATCATGAGTACAAACAAAACAATGATGCAACTAAAGGGTACAAACAATGTCAAGACGCAAACAAGACATTTTCACAATTAAAAATGAATTTATGAACTAAATAAAACAAGCGGAAGTGTCACACGGAAAACGAAGGGTCAAAGATTGACCCGAGGTCAACTGAATATGCAAAGTACACAAAAAAAAAATGACTGCAAAAAATGATGACATCACAGGACTCATAACGGACGAACATTTAACAATCATCAAAGAAATGATAGTAAGAGTAGACTGGACGAAATAGTTAACGAACATGATACAAAACTGAATAAAAATGTGAACTTAGTACAAATAAAATACGCCAGTTATCTACGGAACGGTACAGCTAACACAAATCGTCAGACGACAGCAGATTTGGACAGGTAGTCCAATGGCAAACCTCAGTGGGGCTTCCAAAAGTGCAATCGTTTAACTGCCCTAAGAAACGACCGAAATCAATTCAGGCATCGTGAGAGCCACAGAATCTAATTTCAGTTCATCCTCCCTACCGCCCACTAATTAACAACACATTAAAACAACCCAAAAAATACATGAAACACATTCAGAAAAGACATGCCTATGCAGGCAAAAGGCATGGACTCAGTATTACTGTTTGCAATGACGACAGTTTAAACAGCTAGACTTATCTTTTCCGTTGCTTAGATCAGTGCTAGAGGTCGTCAACAGCTAGGCTAATGCCCCTGACTGTCTGCTCCTGTAGTCCATATCGTGTGTTTGCTTCAATGGCTCATGTTTCCCCTGGTTAGGCTTAGAGAACGACTTTGGTTTCTCCGACAGTTCACCTACACGACTTTCGGTGACGTCACGTTGTTAGGCATTATAATGAGTAAGACGTCATCTTCGACTGGATCATGTGATCGAAACTTGATCGTAAATATTGTGATTAAATCTGTGCGTAAGGAACAGAAGTTTGTTTCTTTTTTTCTGTCGTTCCCCGCATTCGGCCGCCACTTTGTTGCTGAGTTATTTGCCGGTTGAAGATCATGCACTGAGTATGGTTACTTTAGTGATCTTTTGTTCATCGTGCTCTGTTATTACGCGAATTAGGGTGAAGGTGTTCATACAACTCAGTAGCATGGTATGAAGAAGTAATTCATGTAATTTGAACTCAGCAACATTAATGAAGTAATTAATGTCTTCAGGTTGAGTCCGTAATATTTAATCACATGTACACACAGGATGATCATTTCAAATAGGATTAGAACATAAGTCCGTATAAGTCATGCATAAATTAATCAATAACGTAGACTGCTGGTTTACGTGTCAATGTCCGTTTAAGGATACAATGCAGTATTGTCGTCAGAACATCACAGCTATATGCACGCGCAGCTAGACATGGCTACCTGCCGACAGTGAGACTGCGAGTCTGAATATTCATATGAATTTGACGATTATTCTCCTCCTTCTGAGGATTCTAGTTAAACACTAACCTCCGTAAGTTTCCTCTCCTATAGAGTTCTAGGACTGACCCTGGTCCATCATAAATGCACATATAAATGGCTATATCATGCCATTGAATTGGAAGGTTAGAAAAACGCAGCTATTCAGCTTGGCGGTCAAGTAACAAAGGGTAGCGTCTCCTAGTTACCGACTGTGACCCAAACAACGCTAGACACGTCATAATCGATCGTGTATGGAGCGTTCAATAATTGAAACATCTATCGCAATATATTAAATATCTTAACCTTTACAATTGCACGTCTGCTAACCTTTAGCAGACGGCGTTAATATCATATACCGTAACAACTATGTTGTCTTGTTCGAATCTTAAGATAAGGGAGACCAAACTGTTCCTCATTTATTGGTTTTTGTGTGTAAGTGAGCTCCCTTAGTGACAGATTCTAAAAGAAAAAAAAATTATTGATGAAGACTTACTTCTGTTTTGATCAAGTCTGGAGATAAAGGAAACCAAACTGTCCCTTATCTGTTTTTGTGTGTAAGTGAGCTTCCTTCGTGGAAGATTAGAAAATTCTTGATGAGGACTTACTGCTGTCCTGTTCAGGTTATGAGATAAGGGAAGCCCAAATTGGTTCTCATTGGTCTTTGTGTGTAAGTGGACTCCCGTAGTGGAAAATTTGAAAGCATACAATGTAAAAGCGGAGAAATATTTACCAAAGTCTGTCAGAGTTAAAATACATATTGGATTCTACAAGTGGCAGAATCAAGCAATACCCTTTAAGCTCCCTAAGGAACATTGGCCTTCAACAAACACCCAGTAGTTCCTCCTTCAGCTCAAGGTTTTTACATGTCTTCATCATTGTCATTTCTATCTTTAGCTCTCTTCTCCATTTGTTCTTTAGCTCTCTTCTCCATATGTTCTTTAGCTCTCTTCTCCATATGTTCTTTAGCTCTCTTCTCCATATGTTCTTTAGCTCTCTTCTCCATATGTTCTTTAGCTCTCTTCTCCATATGTTCTTTAGTTCTCTTCTCCATATGTTCTTTAGTTCTCTTCTCCGTATGTTCTTTAGTTCTCTCCTCCGTATGTTCTTTAGTTCTCTCCTCTGTATGTTCTTTAGTTCTCTCCTCCATATGTTCTTTAGTTCTCTCCTCCATATGTTCTTTAGCTCTCTCCTCCATATGTTCTTTAGTTCTCTCCTCCATATTTTCTTTAGCTCTCTCCTCCATATGTTCTTTAGCTCTCTTCTCCATATGTTCTTTAGTTCTCCATATGTTTCTCCGTATGTTCTTTAGTTCTCTTCTCTGTATGATCTTTAGTTCTCTCCTCCATATGTTCTTTAGTTCTCTCCTCCATATGTTCTTTAGTTCTCTTCTCCATATGTTCTTTAGCTCTCTCCTCCATATGTTCTTTAGCTCTCTTCTCCATATGATCTTTAGCTCTCCTCCATATGTTATTTAGCTCTCTTCTCCATGTTCTTTAGCTCTCTTCTCCATATGTTCTTCAACTGTCTCTACTTCTTTTACCTTGGAGATTCCAGAATGAGAAGTGACGTGTAATGGCGTCAGTATGTTTCCTTCATACAATTTTTTCTCGACAGACACACTGACCTTACTTTTAGCACCGGCTCTCTTCTTCGCCTTGCGGAATTGGTTCTCACTCTCAACTCTTTTGAATTCAATGGCCAGTTCTTTAATCAAATTAGTGGCGTTGCTATGGGCACCAAAATGGGCCCGAGTTATGCCTGCCTCTTCATGGGTCACTTTGAATATTTGGTGCTTCAAAGTTACGATAGACCATTACCCGAGTTTTACCGTCGCTATATCAATGATGGTATTGGTGTCATAGACATGTCTGAAGTTAACCTCCGTAGATTCATTGACTATGTTGGCAATTTCCATCCTGCCATCAAATTCACTTCTCAGATTTCTACCACTTCAGTTAACTTCCTTGACCTTACTGTCAATATTACTCCTACTGGCCTTACTACCTCTGTCTTTTATAAACCTACTGATGCTCATGGTTTCCTTCTGTACACCTCTTCTCACCCTCTCAGTTGTAAAAATTCCATTCATTACTCTCAACTTCTATGCTTACGTCGGATATGTCACGATGAAGATGATTTCCGTGAACGAGCTCAAGAAATGCTCGAGTTTTTTCGCCGACGTCACTATCCTGAAAGAGTCTTATCTGATGCCCTTAATCGCATTAGTCCCGTTACTCGTCAGGTTGCACTTACTGCTAAACCTACTACTACATCTGACAAACTCAAACTTGTCTTAACTTTCCACCCTCACTGTTTGGCGGTGAAAAAAATTCTGTTCCGTCATCTGCCTATTCTCCACTCTGATCCTGATACCAGAGAGTTGTTTCGTGATACCCCTTTGTTGGCATATCGTAAGGATAAGAATTTTAGGGATATTCTTGTGCATAGTCGCTTGGGACAAACTAGTCCTTCTCACTTTGGTACTAAACCGTGCCAACGCCGCATATGTAAGACCTGTCCTTTTGTACTCCAAACGCAGTCAGTCTCCTTTCTGAACGGTAAATTTGCCATTGGGGAGTCTTTCACGTGCGAATCCAGAAACCTGATTTATGCTATCATCTGCAAGAGGTGTGACATAGCCTATATTGGTGAAACTGACAGACGTTTGGCAGACAGGTTTCGGGAGCACTTGAATGACATCCATCATGGCAAACATTTAGTGGTGGCCCTTCACTTCAACAGCCCTGACCATTCAGGTAACTCTGACATTCATGTCACTGCCCTCCATTCATGTATCGGCGACGACCGACCTCGCTTCTCGTTGGAGAATCGTCTCACTTTTCAAATTGGCGTTTTAGCTCCTGCTGGCATTAATGTCCAGCATCATTTTGCATAATTCTGGTGGCTTCTGTCGTTATTTTCCTATCTATCCTTGTTTTTGCTTTGGTTCGTTTCGTTTCTTCAATTATCTGCTCTTAGCCGTCACTAGCTCCTACGTCACTTCCGCATGACGCCTTATTTTTTTCAGCCATTTTGAATGTTTCTTTCTTGGATCCAGCTAAGTGATTTTTTTACTCATTTTAATTGGGTTGTTCATTTCTGTCTTCGTTTCGTTGATTAGTTACTTTCTTGTTTCAACATGTCTTTCTGGTTTCACGATTTTCTTGCATTATTACTGTTATCGTTTCGCTCATCACCGTGGTTTCTTCTGCTTGTATCGCTCATTTGACGTTTTCCTCATCATCATAGATCTTTGTAGTACCTATATGTAATTCTTGTCCTTGTCACCTGTTCGTAACTGTGGCTGACGAAGGGTAAAACCCGAAACGTCCCTTGTCTCATGTGTACCATTTACTTGTAAAACTGATTTCATACCATATTATTTTTTTATTTATATATATATGTTTCCTCCATGTTTGTCCAATCCGTTCCTACAGTCTTCTCATCTCTTATTCCACATTGGTTGTTGTCATCAGTTCCACATTGGTTGTTGTCATCAGTTCCACATTGGTTGTTGTCATCAGTTCCACGTTGGTTGTTGTCATCAGTTCCACGTTGGTTGTTGTCATCAGTACCACATTGGTTGTTGTCATCAGTACCACATTGGTTGTTGTCATCAGTTCCACATTGGTTGTTGTCATCAGTACCACATTGGTTGTTGTCATCAGTACTACGTTGGTTGTTGTCATCAGTACCACATTGGTTGTTGTCATCAGTTCCACATTGGTTGTTGTCATCAGTTCCACATTGGTTGTTGTCATCTGTTCCACATTGGTTGTTGTCATCAGTACCACATTGGTTGTTGTCATCAGTTCCACATTGGTTATCATCAGTTCCACATTGGTTGTTGTCATCAGTTCCACATTGGTTGTTGTCATCAGTTCCACATTGGTTGTTGTCATCTGTTCCACATTGGTTGTTCTCATCAGTTCCACATTGGTTGTTGTCATCAGTTCCACATTGGTTGTTGTCATCAGTTCCACGTTGGTTGTTGTCATCAGTTCCACATTGGTGACCTTGTCTTACCATTTCAATCCTGTCCTGTGCCATCAACTCAAGGTCTTTTCATATCTTCTAAATCATTTTTTAATGTCCCCTGTTTACTTCTCCATAAGTAAATAAGAGATTTCTTGGAGAGAGGACTGCGATCTTGTGTATTCCTAGCATTTACAGTTCTAGCTAAGTGACTTGTTCCAAAGTTTTGTTCATTCTCTTTTTTCCATTTTGTTTATTATTTACTTTCTTGCTTCGGTATTTCTGTTAGGTTTTTCGATTTTCTTGTATTATCATTGTACTTTTTCCATCTGCTTGTATCGCTCATTTTGTATTGTTTCTTATCATCATATGTTTTTGTAGTACCTATTACTACAGTAGAACTCCATTTATCCGAACCCCATGGGACCGAGCATCGTTCGGATAATCAAATGTTCGGATAATTGGATTACATGATGTATCGAGTACATGTACACATATTTCTAAAAATAATTAACCATCACAAGGAAAATACACTATAAAACATATTTACTTGTACTGTAATAATAATACCCACACTGTATTAGATCACTGTATCACCAAAATCTTTTATTACACTGCAGTGCATGTACTACTTGTATTAATTATTTTTGTTAAGAAAGAGAAATGTTTTCAAAATAACATTACAAACGATTCAAAACCAGGCGCAACTTACGTATACATGTACTTGCACAGATGTAGCCCACTATTTAAAATAATGAGGAATCCTCTTTTGCACCAAACTGGATAGTCTGCTTTTGGCTGCTAAGTCCCACATTCTCTTCAACAGCAGAAGCTGTGTAGGACAGCTGTCATCTTCTTGCTCGTACCAAGCCATCGCTGTTTCTAGTGCTATAAAGGCCTCTTCAGGACTTGGTTGACGTTTTGGGTTTTCTTCATAATCTACAAGTACATCATGTACTTCTGAGGAGTCTTCATCATCGGTCACTACATGTATTTGGTTTTCTTCTTGCACAAAAGACAAAATTTCTTCGTCATTCAAAAACTGAAAACCAGAATCATTATCATCTTCTAGCCACATGTGTGCATCATCTTTGTCACAGTCCGAAAATCCGGGCATTGCTTGAAACAGTTCCACAACTTCATTTATACAATCATCATTTGTGTCCACTGCAGTAGTTTCATTTCCTCCTTTTTTCCCAAGCAATCTATTCCAAGCCTTGTTGAGATTATCTTGTGACAGGGTGGTCCAAGCATCAGCTAACATATAGCAGCAGTCTTTGAGATTAAGCTTTTTGGAAAACGCCACCACACTTTCTTCATCTTCAGCCAACAATAAACGACGCAGGACTTCCTTCTTGTACATCTTTTTAAGCTTTGCTATAACACCCTGATCCATTGGTTGAATCAGTGCTGTTACATTGGGAGGCAGAAAAATTACTTAAAAATTTGCATCAACTGCATTCAATGTATCCGTCTCTGGATGAGATGGTGCATTATCCAGTAGAAGAATTACTTTTCCAGTTTTCTTTTCTTGTTCTTTCAACCTCTTCACATTTGGAATGAACTGATTTGTATACCAATCAAGAAATATTTCACTATTCATCCAAGCACTCTTCTGTGCTTTGTAGCACAATGGGAGACATGTCACATTCTTTAAACAACGTGGTTTTTTGGCTTTGCCGATCATTAGCACCGGTAAACGATGACTTCCACTGGCATTCGCAGCTACCAAAATTGTTACTCTCTCTTTGCACTTTTTAAACCCAGGGCAGCTGCTTCGTGCTGAGATGCAAGTGATTTTTGAGGCAATGATTTCCAGTATAAGCCAGTCTCATCGGCATTATACACATCATCGAGTAAATAACCTTCTTCTTCCAAAAAAGCCAAGAATGTTTCTTTAAAATTTTCAGCAGCAGTTGCATCGCTAGATAAAGAGTCCCCTTGCATCTCCAATTCTCGTATGCCATGACGAGATTTAAAGTTTCTTAACCATCCCTGGCTAGCCTTAAAGTCAGGAGGACCGTCAAGTTGATCGTTGAACTGAAGTGCCTTTTCACACAATAGAGAGCCAGAGATAGGTTCCCCTTTGCTTCTTCTTTGCACAAACCATATATACAAAGCCTCTTCCAATTTCAAATCTTTTGCATTTCTCATGATTTTATGTTTCTTCGACCCATTTTCACTATCCAATTTCGATGCAAAACTCAAAATTTTATCCTTGTTACTTTTGATGTCAGAGACGGTAGCTTTCCCAACATTGAAAATCCTCGCAAATGAAGATACAGTTTCACCTTTTCCTAGTCTCTTGATAATTTCTGTTTTCGTTTCAATTGACAAAACATTGCGGTTCCTTTTATATGCTTTAGGCCTACTGGAAGATGCCAGATCGCACAGAGAAATACGTGTACACCAAAATTATTCTGCTGTAGTAGCAGACACAATTATTTTAAGTTGAACTGTCTGTTTAGCCAGTGTTCTGCCTAGAACGCACACTTACACTGGATTGGTAAACCAGATATTAACTGACTTTATGATCTAACTGACTTCCTGTACGTAAGCGACCGACCATTAGCCCATCTCATTGTCTACAAATTGTTCGCTCACATTTGAAGCTTACCGCATCAAAAGATTCAGAACTGTAGTCTAACATGACTGGTGGCGCCTGATTTTTTTTTTTTTCTGGAAAAAGTGTTAGGATAATTGGATGTTCGGATAATTGGGGTTCGGATAAATGGAGTTCTACTGTATATGTAATTCTTGTCTTTGTCACCTGTTTGTGGCTGACGAAGGGTAAACCCGAAACGTCCCTTGTCTCATGTGAACTGTTATTTGTAAAACTGATTCAATACCGTTTTATTAGTTTATAAACTTATATTTACTTCTCCATGTTTTTCTGTCTTTGGTTCAACTTCTGTTAGCCTACCACTACAAGCCAGTTCTTGTTCTGGACTTGGTGTATTACAATATAAATTTTATTCAATATAAAATACAGAGAGATTTTTTTTTATCTACTTTAGCATAGATATACTTAGAAGCGTGATCATTCATAAGGAATTTTGAGAGGTTCTAAAGAAACCATTTATAATGAATTTTTTTGGTTTTTAAAATGTGATCAAGGGATTTTACTGTTCGGATTTAAATGTCTCAGAGGCTATTTTGGATGAATTTATAAAGTTCTAAAGTCGTGTATTATAACCTCTAGTATTTTAGATATAATATTATTTTATATTAGTCTGTAGTAAATGATTTTTAGTTTTTTTTTTGGGGGGTTGTTTTTTTTTTGGGGGGAAAGGGGGGGGGGGGGGTGAGAGCCACAACTATACAAGGCAGCAGCATGCAGCCACGGAGCTAGGGGGAATCTACTTTAGAAATGTTAAGCTGTCTAAGATCTATGTTGCTAAAATTATGTCTGTTTTTAGGCTTCATGGTATTTGGAAGAAGAGCAGCCTATGTATAGCTTGTGCCCTGTGTAGGGGCCTCTGGACAGACTACTGTACCCTCAGGCCTGTTGTACAAGGGCCACCAATATACGGTTGTGTGTGGGGGCTGGTAACCTCATCATGTAAAACACCTAGCCACAAAAACCACTGCTACAACAGCATGTCACTGTTTGATGTAGGAGCAGCTGCAGTGGTGGCTACTGGCAGCATCATGATGATGATGATGCGTAATGGTTATCTCTGCCAGAACTATCTGCTTCCTGCAGTGTCCTCAAAAGAGCGGAGGAAAATTCAAACTGAATGATATGTGACCAAATATTAACTTCACTTCAAAGAATATATTGCCTGGCTGTCTCATGCAGTTCAAAATTAAAATGAATGTTTGTAAGTTAGCTGATGAGTTTTCACTGGGAATGCAGAAAAGGTACCTTTAAACTAGGGGATATTGCACTGTTATATGTGAGCACGAGAGGCATAGTCTGAAATTTGTCTAGCTTTAAAATCTCTTTCCCTCATCTGTCACCAGAGGTCTACCAAGTTATCTCCTGTCATTTGTAGGTAAAGAAGTTATTGTTGAATGAAATCGACATCGTTGCACTCCAGGCAAACCCATAGGTACTCAGTCTCCCTTAGTGTATGTTGAAGAGTGTGAATGCTAACTGTTCCTGTAGCTCGCTGGTTATGAAAGCGACGGATGCATCATCTCATACGTCCATCTCTGCTCGCCTGACGTTTGATGCCAAATTCCAAAAGTCTTAACCTTGATGATTCATCTATTGCAGTGTCATTCTCTAACAGGTGATCATTAATTGCCCTCAGGTAAAGAAGTAAGAATAGTTGTGTCATACTTTTTCTCAAATATATATATATTTTTTTGCCATTTAAAAATGTATTCACATTTATTTGGAGCTTGAGTCAATATCCTTGTATCTGAAATATTCTGAAAGTTGAAAATTATTGTTATTCAGAATCAACGTAACTGCATTTCGGGCAAACCCATAGGTGCTCAGACTCCCTCAGAACATGTTGAAGGGTATGAATGCTAATTGTTCCTGTTGCTCGTTGGTTGCATACCTGCCGTATGCATCCTCTTTTACTTCAATCCCTGCAGGTCTTACGTTTGATACCAAATTCCAACATTCTTAGCCTTGATGATTGTAGTGGAATTCTCTAATAAAGGATCATTAATTACCCTCAGTATTTCTCCCTTATCCATATCCAATGCACCTTCTATGGGTGCTCTTGAAGCTAGTCTATCAGCTGTTTCTTTGCTGTGTACCCCTGCATGACTAGGGCAGTAGATCCACACTAGTTCCTGAAGGTTTAAACCATCTGTGGATGGTTTCCATTCATGCCGGAGCCATCCACTTCAGACCTTCCGAAGCATGGATTGTGAGTCGGACACAATAACTGCCCTTGTTAATGAAGTCTCAGACAACCACCTTAAGGCTGCAGTGGCTGCCTCTACCTCCGTTCTCATGCTGGAGGTTGTTGTCATGTAAGCCCCGCTATGTTCAGCGACGATTCTGCCCTTTACTCTAGGAGAGAAGCCTCACACTGATTTCTCACCACAGATTTCTTTGGGCTACCTTTTTTTTAACCACAATTTGGGTGATTTCTGACTATTTTGGGAGACTTTGAGCCACTTTTGGACACATTTTGGGTGTTTTGGGCTACGTCTGAAAACTAAATAAATCTGGTTTCTGAAACAATCTTGTCCCCAAGGATTTTGGATAGAAAGATACTCACGTGTAGAGTAACGATACTCACGTGTAGAGTAAAGATACTCACGTGTAGAGTAACGATACTCACGTGTAGAGTAATGATACTCGCATGTAGAGTAATGATACTCACGTGTAGAGTAACGATACTCATGTGTAGAGTAACGATACTCACGTGTAGAGTAACAATACTCACGTGTAGAGTAAAGATACTCACCTGTAGAGTAACGATACTCATGTGTAGAGTAATGATACTCATGTGTAGAGTAATGATACTCATGTGTAGAGTAAAGATACTCACATGTAGAGTAACGATACTCACGTGTAGAGTAACGATACTCACGTGTAGAGTAATGATACTCACCTGTAGAGTAATGATACTCATGTGTAGAGTAATGATACTCACGTGTAGAGTAACGATACTCGCGTGTAGAGTAATGATACTCACGTGTAGAGTAATGATACTCACATGTAGAGTAATGATACTCATGTGTAGAGTAATGATACTCACGTGTAGAGTAACGATACTCACGTGTAGAGTAATGATACTCACATGTAGAGTAATGATACTCACGTGTAGAGTAATGATACTCACGTGTAGAGTAATGATACTCACGTGTAGAGTAATGATACTCACGTGTAGAGTAATGATACTCACGTGTAGAGTAAAGATACTCACGTGTAGAGTAACGATACTCATGTGTAGAGTAATGATATTCGCGTGTAGAGTAATGATACTCACGTGTAGAGTAACGATACTCATGTGTAGAGTAACGATACTCACGTGTAGAGTAACAATACTCATGTGTAGAGTAAAGATACTCACCTGTAGAGTAATGATACTCATGTGTAGAGTAATGATACTCATGTGTAGAGTAATGATACTCATGTGTAGAGTAAAGATACTCATGTGTAGAGTAATGATACTCACGTGTAGAGTAATGATACTCACGTGTAGAGTAAGGATACTCACGTGTAGAGTAAGGATACTCACGTGTAGAGTAACGATACTCACGTGTAGAGTAACGATACTCAACGTGTAGAGTAACGATACTCACGTGTAGAGTAACAATACTCACGTGTAGAGTAACGATACTCACGTGTAGAGTAAGGATACTCACGTGTAGAGTAACAATACTCACGTGTAGAGTAACGATACTCACGTGTAGAGTAACGATACTCAACGTGTAGAGTAACGATACTCACGTGTAGAGTAACGATACTCACGTGTAGAGTAACGATACTCACGTGTAGAGTAACCGTGAATAGCAACAAAACTTCCTGACACTGGTAAAGATTATCAGCAGTCTGAAGACTAAAAGAGAACGAAAAATGGCAAGAGCTGTAGAGAGATTCAAATCTGTGACTTTCTTGGCAACACACTTCACCAATAAGAAAGAGAGTTTACCAATATTTTTAGTTAGATTGTAGTATATATATTTTCCCGGTGTTTTTAATTGTAGTAAAATTAATTGTATATTTCTTTTATTTCTGAATACATGACCGTTTTTTTTTTAATATTAGCAAGATTTTTTTGTGTAAATAACCATATTGTGAAATGAGTGTTAAAACATACCCTGTACAAAGGACTAGTTTGTACAGGAATTTCTATCAAAACGAATTACCTACTTTATATGAGGCAAATGCTCTAATCGCTTAGCCAACCGAACACTCACCTTGCAAAGGTAAACTTGAAAAGAGATAATTTAAAAAAAAAATGCATTAAACTTATGGGGAAACGCAAGAAAAAAAAAATTTTGTAAACTTATTTTTTAACTTGTCTGAAAGATTACCGATTCCAAGGGAGACCAAATTTTCTCCAGAGTAGCAATGTTTGTGAGAGTTGTCACAACCTTGCTGGTATTTTTGTACAGTTGTCCACAGTTGAGTTGTTTTCTCTGTTTGGTCAAATTTTGGTGTCAGTATTGTAAATTTACTTTCCCCGTAAGGAATATGGCTACGGCTCCCACAGTATAAGGTGACTAATATAATGTTGTGCATAAGGCTGGCAAAGGTGACTAATCTAAGGCTGGCAAAGGTGACTAATCTAAGGCTGGCAAAGGTGACTAATCTAAGGCTGGCAAAGGTGACTAATCTAAGGCTGGCAACCTCATCACGTACAACCAGTTCCTACATAAACTACCAGTGCATGCTCTATGGACATGCTGTGTGCAGGTTTCCTGCTATGGGGCTGGCTACAGTGGGTGACTCTACTCTGTAAGGAACAAATAGGAAGATGATGATGATGAATTTGACTTGGTTTTCTCTTCTTAAAACAAAATGTAAAGGTAGTCTCATAGCAGATACTGCCGTGGGGGAATGATGTGTTAGAGACTTCACTATACTAGGTCCAGGTTTGAGAGGATGGATAACCATTTCCCTTCCTCGCTGCTTTTTCCTTTCCTAACTCATGAGCAGTCAGGTACCCATTTACAACTGGGTGAACTAAGGCGTGATGCCACCGTGTTTTGAGCCTGGCTCCTTTTCTGCGAGAGACCAATGCTTTGACCAATCAGTAAATCTTCTTGGACATGTGAAACTTTTGGTGTTGACTTAAGGTTTATGGGCAGTAACCTTCATGGTCAGGTGTTACGTTTACATTTGGACTTTTTGTTCTAAACATTATATTCTTGTACTGACTTTTTTCCTGTTATATTTCTTCAGTTTGTAAGTATAGATTTTTATTTGGGTCTGTTATATAAGTTTTTTTCCTTGTTGAGATGGAGTGGGAACTGGTATGTCTCTATGTCAGTAGGAATGTATATAGCAAGGTGTTTGTCATGAGTTGTCCAATGAAATATGATGTTTGTTTGTTGTTAGGGTTGATGGAATAAGTTGTCTATTTGTTGTTAGAGGTTCATGGAATAAGATGTTTTTATAGGTTCATGGAATAAGATGTTTGTCTGTTGTTATAGGTTCATGGAATAATATGTTTGTCTGTTGTAAGGGGTTCATGGAATAAGATGTTTGTCTGTTGTAAGGGGTTCATGGAATAAGATGTTTGTCTGTTGTTATAGGTTCATGGAATAAGATGTTTGTCTGTTGTTATAGGTTCATGACATAAGATGTTTGTCTGTTGTTAGGGGTTCATGAAATAAGATGTTTGTCTGTTGTTATAGGTTCATGGAATAAGATGTTTGTCTGTTGTTAGAGGTTCATGTAATAAGATGTTTGTCTGTTGTTAGAGGTTCATGGAATAAGATGTTTGTCTGTTGTTAGAGGTTCATGGAATAAGATGTTTGTCTGTTGTTATAGGTTCATGGAATAAGATGTTTGTCTGTTGTTAGAGGTTCATGGAATAAGATGTTTGTCTGTTGTTATAGGTTCATGGAATAAGATATCTGTCTGTTGTTAGGGGTTCATGGAATAAAATGTTTGTCTGTTGTTAGAGGTTCATGGAATAAGATGTTTGTCTGTTGTTATAGGTTCATGGAATAAGATGTATATTTGTTAAAGGTTCATAGAATTAGAACTATCAATGTCGCCAGGAGGTATGCCTTAGCATCACTCTGTCTGTCATTAAGAGCTCCTATGGTAAGCCTGCTATTTAAAATTCTAATTTTACAGTTTTAAATCACAATAGATCTAATGGCCCATCACTAGACTTTTTGCTAGCAAATTTATGCATTTTTATGCTGATATAATGTATTTATATGTGTTATAGTTAGTAATAGCTGATTTTGATGTGTCATAATATAGATTTTTGTGTGTGGGAAATTGTCACTGCATATGCATATGGTATTCACATTAGCAATCAGTAATTACAAATTTTTCTCATAGTGATACAAACCAAATGTGTGCTGTGTCATATATATATATATAACACAAGATGCACTCCAGTCAAATCTTCTCTATCTGTATGTCAGCTTATTTGCCTGTCTACGTTTTGTCTATATCTACATTTTGTCTGTGTCTACATTTTGTCTCTGTCTATGTTTTGTCTGTCTATATCATGTGTGTGTCTATGTTTTATCTCTGGTTCATTTTTCTGTACATATATAATTGACAAAATAAACAAAATTGTTTCATAGATGTATTTGTATGGACCAAATGTGCACTCTGATGATTCAGGCGTATTTTTCATATGTTCATACACCTAGCACTGTATGGGTCTGCAGATGCTGTTTGGATGTACTGTCATTTTGAGCTAACTGGATGTGGCTAAGTTTTCACATTGTTGAACGTATATATTACATATAGGCGCTCATTTTAGTGCTGTAGCATAATTGACGTATTCAGAATTGTAAGGATCTGTGTATCGCTCCTGCAGAACATCACAGCTTTTTGAATTCCATTATTGCTGAGTGTGTGGTATTCTTCCAGACGTTATTGTTCTCATGAAAACTGAATGTCGTGTCTAGTCTTCATGGATAGGGAATTTAGCTGACAGGAAGGTCAAGATGTATCAGTCATCATCATCATCTCCTGTTTTGTTCTATGGAGCCACCACAACAGATGGTCACCTTGAGGAAGCCTACGCCAAAGCTGGAACTTTTGCAGCAGTGGTTTCTGTAGCTATTTGTGTTACATGATGACATGGTCAGCCACTTGCACAACCCTTATATCAGTCAATCAATCAATACCCTTTAGCTCCCCAAGGAGCATAGGCCTTCAACAAACACATGCCAAGTCTTCCTGTCCTGTGCCATCCGCTCAAGTTCTTTCCATGTTTTCCTCATAATTTTGACCTCTGTATCCAGTTCTCTTCTCCATGTGTTTTTTGGTCTACCAGTGCCGCTCTTTCCCTGTGGATTCCAGAACAAGGACTGCCTTGTAATGCTATCAACAGGTCTCCTCAATGTGTGTCCTATCCATCGCCAGCGTCTTCTTCTCAACTCTTGTTCCACTGGCACTTGTCTGGTTCTTGTCATCAATTCCACATTTGTGACTTTGTCATACCATTTCAGTCCTTCTATTCTACGCAAGCACCCGTTTATAAAAGTCTGTAGCTATTTGGTTGTTGTTTTTGTTGCTCTCCATGTCTCAGAGCCATACAATAGGACTGACTTGACATTTGAGTTGAAGATTCTTATTTTCGAGTTGGACTTGATTTCTCTTTTTCTCCTTATGTTTCCCAATGCAATGAAAGCTCCTCTTGCTTTCTGTATTCTTATTTTGATATCATTGTCTGTCCCTGATATGATTCATCCTTCACTGCTTGTGGAGCCACTGCAGCAAGTGCCCTTAGAGGAAGCCTGCTTCAAAGTACCCATGTGCTCTTGCTGCAGTGGTTTCTCTAGCCATTTACTTTACATGATGAAGCTGCCAGCACTGTGTACCACCTCATATAAGTTGCTTGTTATGGCATCCCTGAAGTGGCAGTAGGCCTATTCTTTCTTCACCTTCCCCCAGAGAGAACAACGTACGGTCCTATTGGCGCTTCCTCCTGGCCTGGTTCCAGTCTAGTCCTCGGTCCTTCAAGGATTGAAGGCATCATATCGCATGTTGTGATTTTCCTGTACTGTGGTTTAGATAATGGCCATAATTGGCATTGATAGCGAGGAGTTCATATGAATATGCTATTGAGACACCTGAATAGAAGGGTCAGGCCCATTTTGGTCATGATTGCTATCCTCTGTATAATCATGTATGTGTTTTTTGTTTTGTTACATATGGATTGTCCTCAACTTATGATGGGATTCCGTTCTGAAGACCCCTTGTTAGTCAATCTGGTCATAAGTCAAAATTACTTATATAATATGTGAACGTTAAGGATTTGTTGAAATATAACAGGCCTGAATGCTAAAAGACTTAGGTCTGGTTTATTATATTTTTAGAACTAATTTTCCTGTTATGTTTATAGTGAAATAAAACAGTGTACAAAATTATAACAGTACTTTACTGTGATAAATAATGGATGTATAAGTAAGTTAATACAATTTACGACAGATTAATAATTTGATAGGAACAATGGGACGGCCATTGTAAGTACGAGTGGCCGTAAGTCGCATACATCATAAGTCAAGGACAATCAGTATTTAGTCCTAGTTGTGTTTGATCTCTCCTCACTTCCCCCACACTCATTTTTGATACCTAGTTTATACTTATGACTTTTTAAATACATACTGCCTGTAACTTAACATTAAGCAGAAATAATGATCTTGATAACATGAGAAAGATTTCCCACGAGGAAGAATTTGAGGAAGATAAAGAGACCTCAGTGTACACATTGTTAACTGCATCATCACTTCCTGTAAAATCATCATCATCACGGAACTTTAAATCACTCTTGTTTATTACATTACCATTGATACTGCTTTGTTATTCCTCTATGAACAAATACCTCATTGTCTGCCATGTTTTTAACAAATCAGCAGAATTTATTTTCTCTGTCACACACAAAAAAATGTAATGAGCAAGTTGCATGAAGCTACAAGAACAAATATGCTGACATTTTAGACAATACGACCTTTAGAACAAAATAAACATGGAATTAAAGAAATATGTAAGGAAATAAGACAAGAAAATGTAACTGTTCTTTTCTGATTCTGTTATAGAAAGTGTTAGTCTGATAAGACATGTGTTGTAGAAAGTGCTAGTCTGATATAAGACATGTTATAGAAAGTGCTAGTCTGATATAAGACATATGTTATAGAAAGTGTTAGTCTGATAAGACGTGTTGTAGAAAGTGCTAGTCTGATAAGATGTGTTGTAGAAAGTGCTAGTCTGATAAGATGTGTTGTAGAAAGTGAAAGTCTGATATAAGACATATGGTATAGAAAGTGCTAGTCTGATAAGACATGTGTTGTAGAAAGTGAGTCTGATATGACATATGTTATAGAAAGTGTTAATCTGGTATAAGACATGTTGTAGAAAGTGTAAGTCTGATAAGACATGTGTTGTAGAAAGTGCTAGTCTGGTATAAGACATATGTTATAGAAAGTGTTAGTCTGGTATAAGACATGTTGTAGAAAGTGTTAGTCTGATAAGACATGTGTTGTAGAAAGTGCTAGTCTGGTATAAGACAAATGTTATAAAAAACATGAAGACGAGATCACAATATTTGTTTACATTTTAAGTGTAAGGTTAAAAAAACAACAATTAGAATAAAAACAAACATTCCCAGGAACAAAATATTTAATTGAGGAACTAACAGAGTATCTCATTAAAATGATGTGTAATAAGTCCATAAGACTGGAAACTTTTATACTATAAATGACATGTTATCAGGTGATTTTTAAAAAATTGCTGTCACAGAAAAGCATTAAGATATCTTACATTTATGAAAATATGATTAGTGGTAAAAAGTTGTGTAACTTCTATACTTAAGTGTCAAGTTTGTCAGCTTCTGAGAAAATCTGCATTTTGGTTAGTGAACTGTGAACAATACCAGCTTACACTAGAGACATTAGAGTATGTGAACTATACCAGCTTACACTAGAGACATTAAAGTATGTGAACTATACCAGCTTATACTAGAGACATTAAAGTATGTGAACTATACCAGCTTATACTAGAGACATTAAAGTATGTGAACTATACCAGCTTACACTTGAGACATTAAAGTATGTAAACTATACCAGCTTACACTAGAGACATTCAAGTAAGTGAACTATACCAGCTTATACTAGAGACATTAAAGTATGTGAACTATACCAGCTTATACTATACCAGCTTATACTAAAGACATTCAAGTATGTGAACTATACCAGCTTATACTAGAGACATTAAAGTATGTGAACTATACCAGCTTATACTAGAGACATTAAAGTATGTGAACTATACCAGCTTATACTAGAGACATTAAAGTATGTGAACTATACCAGCTTACACTAGAGACATTAAAGTATGTGAACTATACCAGCTTACACTTGAGACATTAAAGTATGTGAACTATACCAGCTTACACTAGAGACATTAAAGTATGTGAACTATACCAGCTTACACTAGAGACATTCAAGTATGTAAACTATACCAGCTTACACTAGAGACATTAAAGTATGTGAACTATACCAACTTATACTAGAGACATTAAAGTACGAGGCGTGTTCAAATGAAACCCGACCATGAAGTGCCAAGTGGACATTTGTAGGAGGAGCAAGATGATGTCACATCTGACGTAATAAGCACATACGAATGTACAAATGTGTAAGTGTTCATTCTCCTAGTATTCATTGGTTGTGCTGCAGACCGTTAAAATAATGGCCGGTGTGATAAGGAATCCATCCAAGGTCGATCAGCGAGCGGCGATTCAGTTCCTAACAGCGGAAGGATGTTGACCAGTCGACATTCATCGCCGAATGAAAGCAGTGTATGGTGACAAAAGTGTGTCTAAGACTACAGTGAAATACTGGGCACGAATGTTTCGAGAAGGACATCAGTTAACGAAAGATCTTCCGCGGCCAGGTCAGGTGCATATTGTTGCGACAGAAGAAGCCATCGCCGAGATTGATGCAGCAATACGGGTGGACCGTCGTTGGAGCTTACGTTCGCTAGCAGAGGAATTCGCTGTGTCTCTTGGGACAGTTCAAATGGTGGTTAGGAAGAAACTGAAGTATCGAAATGTGTGTTCACAATGGGTCCCACGGATGCTGACCGATCACCAAAAGGAAGAACGCATGGGGTGGAGTTTGAACCACCTGCTGCGTTACGAAGAGGAGGGTGATGCATTTCTGTTGCGCATAGTGGCAGGCGATGAGTCGTGGTGCCACCACTTTGAGCCGTGCAGCAAATCAGCGAGCATGCAATGGAAACATCCCGGATCACCAAAACCCAAAAAAATCAAGTCACAGATTTCCGCCGGTAAGGTTATGCTGACCGCATTTTTTGACCATGAAGGGCTTCTATTGGTTGACTTTAAAGCGCCTGGCGTGAACATCAATGACATCCGCTACAAAGACACACTAGACAACCTGCATACAGCCATCAAGAATAAACGACCCGGCATGCTTTCGCGTGATGTGATTCTGTTGCACGACAATGCTCGTCCACATGTTGCGAACATTGTGCAGGAAGCGTTAGCAAGGAGAAGGTGGGAAGTTCTGCCACACCCAGCCTGCAGCCCCGATCTGTCACCATGTGACTTACATTTGTTCGGACCCTTAAAAAAAATCTCTAAAGGGACAACGATTCGACTCAGAAGCAGACGTCAGGGCCTCGGTGACCAAATGGTTCAATAAGCAACCAAAATCATTTTTCTCGGACGGCATCCACCGTCTACCCAAGGAGTGGGATGCGTGTCTGAATGCATATGGTGACTATTTCTAAAGAACCCCAGTGGGTACTTGCTTCATAACAATTGCTGTATTTAATTCTATTACTCCTGCTGATGTACCTTACATATATTTGTTATAATGCCACTGAGACGGGTTTCATTTGAACACACCTCGTATATGAACTATACCAGCTTATACTAGAGACATTAAAGTATGTGAACTATACCAGCTTATACTAGACACATTAAAGTATGTGAACTATACCAGCTTATACTAAAGACATTAAAGTATGTGAACTATACCAGCTTATACTAGAGACATAAAGTATGTGAACTATACCAGCTTATACTAGAGACATTAAAGTATATGAACTATACCAGCTTATACTAGAGACATTAAAGTATGTGAACTATACCAGCTTACACTAGAGACATGAAAGTATGTGAACTATACCAGCTTACATTAAAGGCTGTGACCTTTACTAGTTTACACTAGAGATATTGCTGATGCTTGAACACAATCTAGTAGCGTTTCAACATTTTGATATAGAGATATTGATACTTACCTCCAGCAAAACAGAAGTCGTGGGAAGAATTTGGAGAAAAGCTAGAAAAAGATGCGCAAGAAAACCAGAAATTGTTCTATAAGACCCTAAAGAACATGAGGAAAGAAAAACAACGCCCTCTCATATTTATAAAGGACAAGCAAGGCAAATTGCTTACTGCCCCGAAGGAAGTAATGGAAAGAATATTTCTCAGAACTCCTGGATGGTGAGCATGGTGAATCATCAGAAATGATAACCACTAGCACAGAAGAGAAAACCAATGATAGTGAAGATGACATAAAGATGGAAGAACTGAAGGCAGCACTGGAGAAAATCAAGATGGGCAAAGCAGCATGCCTTGATGGTATAACACCAGAAATGGTTAAGTACATGGGGGCATCAGGCGACCTATTACTCTTAAGGGTCCTACAGGCAGCGTGCACCGCTGGTGTAAGACAAGGTGATATCCTGTCACCTTATCTTTTCATACTCCTCATAGATGATGTCATCAAAGGCATGTAAGGAGATAACAAGAAAGTATTCAGTGGGATACTGGAAGATGAGACAGGTCTGTATTTCAGAGCTGGCATTTGCTGATGATGTTGCCCTGATTGCTAAATCAGAGGCACATCTCCAATCCAGCCTGCAAGTCTGGAAGGAAGAGCTGGAGAAGAGAGGGGTGGTCATAAGCAGCTCTAAAACAAAATCCATGGTGATATCACGAGAAGAAAAAAGACATCAGATTAAGCTGGGAGAACAGGTCCTGGAGCAGGTCGACCACTTTAAATACCTCTGAGCTATTATAGACCGAAAGGGAGGCATCGAAGAAGAGTTGGCCACTCGAAAAGCAGCAGCTGGGAGACTTTTTCAGGCCATAAATCGAGGATTCCTCAGCAAGAGAGAGGTTGGTAAGAAAACGAAGATGGCTGTATACCGCTCCACCTATGTCCCAGTCTTGACATATGGATGCGAGTCATGGGCAGTGACTACAAATGAAGAATGACAGTACTTATTACCTAATACAGTGAAGAAGATTTCCCCATGTTTTTGTTTATAGATTGCTTTGAGTTAGGATTTGCCTGTGATTACCCCCCCCCCCCCCGCCCCCCCCCCCCGCCCCCCACCCCCCCCGCCCCACCCCCCCCCCCCCACGCCCCCCCCACCCCCTCGCCCCCCCACCCCTCCGCCCCGCCCCCCCACCACCCCCCCCCCCCCCATCCCCCCCCCCCCCACCCCCCACCCCCCCCCCCCCCCCTCCCACCCCCCCCCCCCCCCCCCCTCCCCCCCCCCCCCCCCCCCCCCACCCCCCCCCCCCCCCCCCCCCACCATATAAACTAAACTAAAAACATGGGTATACAGTTTATCTTCTTTCATTTTGTTCATTTTAAAATACTATGAGTAGAAAGACATTTTTTTTTCAATTAAAAGTAGTTTAAAAGCATCTTTAGCAGCTAGATTAAAAACAGTTTTAAAATATATTAAGATACCACCCAAAAACACCTGGCATTCAAGCTTTTGATATGTGTATGACAAGTTGAAAAGCACTGTCCTGGTGTGTCCCGCTGTGTTTCAGGAGTTGTCTTGTTACAGAGTCCGAGATAGGTAATGGCATGAATACCTTATTGTTACGACTCATTGAATACATGGGCCAGTTTTGATATCTTACATTTTTCATTGTAAAAATGACAACGTGCAGAGATTTTAAATATTTAAATGTTCTTTTATTTTAGATGAACATATTTAGGTCACTGATTACCTCATTAAATTGCTTGTTTAGTTAATTACAGACAGATGTTGATAATTAGGTCACGATTACCTCATTAAATTGCTTGTTTAGTTAATTACAGACAGATATTCATATTTAGGTCACTGATTACCTCATTAAATTGCTTGTTTAGTTAAGTACAGACAAATATTCATATTTAGGTCGCGATTACCTCATTAAATTGTATGTTTAGTTAATTACAGACAGATATTCATATTTAGGTCACGATTACCTCATTAAATTGCTTGTTTAGTTAATTACAGACATATATTCAGATGTAGGTCACTGATTACCTCATTAAATTGCTTGTTTCTTTCATTGCAGACAGATATTCATATTTACATCATGTTTACATCATTAATTGCTTGTTTTGTCCATTACAGACAGACAGAGACCTATTTAGGTCACCACAATTACCTCATTAAATTGCTTTTTTCTCATCCATTGCTGACATTCATTTTTAGGTAATGATTACCTCATTACATTGCTTGTTTTTCTCATTGCAGACAGGTATTCATATTTGGGTTATGATTACCTCAATAAATTGCTTGTTTCTTACATTACAGACAGACATTCATATTTAGGTCACCAATTACCTCATTAAATTGCTTGTTTAGTCCATTACAGACAGACCAGCATTTTTAGTTCATCAGTCATCTCATTAAATTGCTTGTTTCTTTCATTACAGAGTTCACATTGAGGTCATCGATTACCTAATTAAATTGCTTGTTTGGTCTATTACAGACAGACATTCGTATTTAGGTGACCAATGACCTCATTAAATTGCTTGTTCGGTCAGTTGCAGACAGACATTCATATTTAGGTCACCAATTACCTCATTGAATTGCATGTATTTGCACCTGTATTTTAATGATTGTAAGCCTTGCTTGGGTAAACAATCTTGATTATATGAACAAGCCGTCATGTACTATATTCACTAGAATACCTCATTTCATTTGTTACTTGATAGATGTGGAAGTTTATGGTGTTCCCATAGACTTAAAAGACGTTTGAAGCCTGATCACGTTTTACTGAAAATTGCAAGCAGAGGAATTATATTTCCACAGTTGATTGTTAGCATACTACCTAGGGGATCAAAGTGTTAGAGGTCTTCTGTGTACTAGGTCCAGCTTTGTGGGGTGAGGCGACCAGTTTCCGTCCTCACTTCCTTTACCATCCCTAACTCAAGAGCACAGTCAGGTATCCATTTACAGCTGGGTAAAACTGGAGCATGATGCTACCAAGTTTTGAACCCAGTACCTTTGCTGTGAGAGGAAATGGCTCTAACAATTGCTACAGAAACCACCACTGAAAAAGTTTGTACTTTGGCATAGGCTTCTTCAGGGGCCATCTGCTGTTGTTGCTGCATGCTCTGTAAGGGGCAAAAGAGATGATGATGATGATGGTACACCTGACAGAACAAAAATCTAGGAGAGTTTTTATAAAAAAAATGAACTTACTGTCATACTTCTCTTGGGCAAAGATAGTATGTACATAGAACTCATTATTTTAAAAACTAATTAAACTAAAGTAAGTAATAGTAAAAATAAACAAACATTCTGACAGGACATTGGATCTACAGTTATGTATCCTTTTATCTGGAATCCGCAGGGGCTGCTGTGTTTCGGAAACTGGATTTTTTCGGTTTCTAGATGTCACCCAAATGGTGTTCAAAAAGTCACCCAAAATAGCCCAGACTTGCCCAGAATGTATTGGAAAGTTATCTTGAGTATCACCAAAAGTCGCCCAAAGAAACTTTCAATTTTCAGAATTTGTCAGTTTTCGGGTGTTCGGATGAAAGGATACAGACGTGAATATGATGGATTCTAAAAAATAATATGAGAAAGTAAAATAAATTAAATTCTGCCGCATAACCCTTGAACCCGTTTCATGTACTCATGGGTACACATACCACATTTTTGGAAACACTGTTTTATAAGAAACAATTACAAATTGAGAAAAAAAAAAAAATAAGATATTGACTTGACGTAGATTATGAAGTTATAGCTGCCTCAGATTTACATGTTACATAATTGTTACAGGTTATAAGTATTGCACCCTAAAACATGGATAAGGTAACTTTAAAACACTGATTATTTCCACATAGATGCTTAAAAGCTTGTCTTTTAGTATTTTTTGTTTTAAAATTATTTTCAAGTATATTGCCCAGTTCTTATGACATATTTTCATATCGTGTTTACGCAGAGGAAGGTGTTTTACCTGAACATCTTTGTAATATGTTTTTGTGGGTCTGTAAAACTGATGCACACACAGTTTTGTGTTGTACCTTTATTACAGTAGTGGTCCAGCTGCAAGCTTTGCTTGATGTCTATGCGGCCATTTTGTTCTAGTTTCCATTGTGAGTTTCAGTTGTATGAAGCTAAATGTGTAATTCCTAATACATGGTTGTGCTCTTAAATGATAATGGTTTAAACTTTATGTAGTGGCCCCGCCCATAAAAGGGTGTAATGTGTCTGGTTTGTGTACAAGCTGGTGTCGTTATGTCCAAGTGGGTGTGGCCCATGTCAGCTTCAGTGTTAAAGAAATATGAGCAGTTTATGAACTTTAAATATTCCAAGAACATTTAGATGAGAACTTTGAATATTCCAAGAATATTTAGATGAAAACTTTGAATATTCCAAGAATATTTAGATGAAAACTTTGAATATTTCAAGAAAATTTAGATGAAAACATTGAATATTCCAAGAATATTTAGATGAAAACTTTGAATATTTCAAGAAAATTTAGATGAGAACTCGATTAATCGATACATTAATTGTTAAAGATCCCGGCTCTGTATGGAACATCGAGGTCTATATGGGAACTTTGAATATTCTATAGAACATATGTATGAGAACTTTGAATATTCTATAGAACTTCTGTATGAGAACTTTAAATATTCTATAAAACATCTATATGAGAACTTTGAATATTCTATAGAACATCTGTATGAGAACTTTAAATATTCTATAAAACATCTATATGAGAACTGTGAATATTCTATAGAACATCTGTATGAGAACTTTAAATATTCTATAGAACATCTATATGAGAACTTTCAATATTCTATAGAACATCTGTATGAGAACTTTGAATATTCTATAGAACATCTGTATGAGAACTTTGAATATTCTATAGCACATCTGTATGAGAACTTTAAATATTCTATAGAACATCTATATGAGAACTTTGAATATCATATAGAACATCTGTATGAGAACTTTGAATATTCTATAGAACATCTGTATGAGAACTTTAAATATTCTATAGAACATCTGTATGAGAACTTTAAATATTCTATAGAACATCTGTATGAGAACTTTGAATATTCTATAGAACATCTGTATGAGAACTTTAAATATTCTATAGAACATCTATATGAGAACTTTGAATATTCTATAGAACATCTGTATGAGAACTTTGAATATTCTATAGAACATCTATAAGAGAACTTTAAATATTTTATAGAACATCTGTATGAGAACTTTGAATATTCTATAGAACATCTGTATGAGAACTTTGAATATTCTATGGAACATCTGTATGAGAACTTTGAATATTCTATAGAACATCTATATGATAACTTTGAATATTCTATAGAACATCTGCATGAGAACTTTGAATATTCTTTGGAACATCTAGGTGATAACTTTGAATATTATATGGAACAATTAGGTGATATCTTTGAATATTCTATGGGACATCTAGGTGAGAACTTCATCAAATTCAGCTCACTTTACCTACAGCTACACTTTACCTACAGATACACTTTACTAACTGACTGTAGTCATGTGGTTTGAGCATGTAACTAAATCCTACCTCCAGACAATAACATTTTTAGTTTCACACAATGACCGGTTTGAAGCTTCCACAGACAGAGTGAGAGAGAAGCTCATTTTTATTTGTTGTATTTCTTAGACGTTTGATTTTGTGGTGGGGTGGAGAAGACGGCAGCACCAGGACAGGAGAGGCCCAGGTGACATGCCAAGCTAAATAAAAAATGATGTTATTGAAGTTGTGGGGCCTAGCACAGTTCCTAACCCATGGGCCCCTATCATCACTTGCTGGCAGTCATGTAAACTGTCAAAGTCTGATAAGTGAAAACACATATAATATTGAATTAGTGACTGAGCTAGATGGTTGCTGTAATCCTGCTATAATTTCTGCCTGTTATAAAAGTATTAATGTTGCCAGCACAGATGCGGTTTCTACAAACGTATACTATGACCCATGCATTCAGTATGTTCTTGGTTTTGTACACTAGAATTAATATATTTACATGCATTGTATGTATTTCCTTTTTACAGTAACACCTCAACTTTTTTTTTCTTGTCAAATGATCGTTGCCGCAGCAGTTGCTGGGCTTTACAAAGGCTAGGATCTGTTTGACTTTACTGTAATTTATTTGTTGTTTTTTTTTTTTTTAAATATCTTTTTTCTTTAACCTGAAGGCTAATGCTATGAATGCCAAAGAAGGCAGATAAGAAATAGTGATAAGACATTGAAGGATCCCGACACTGAGAGATGCTATTTTTAAAAAAAGTAAATATAAATGAATATCGATAAATACAGGTCTTTAATCTTTTATCTGAAATCCTTGGAACAGCTTTATTTCGGAAATTGGATTTTTTAAAAATGTTCAGCTGTCGCTCAAATCACGTTTGAAAAGTAGCCCAAATAGCCCAAAACCACCCTAATTCTCCCATGTCATCTAAACTGTGTTAGAAAATAGCCCAAAGTCGCAGAAACTAGTCATAAACCACCCAAATTGTAATAAAAAAGTAGCCCAAAAAATCTTTTGAGTTTCAGATTATTTCGGTTTTCAAGTAAAAGGTTGTAGACCTGTAGCAGGTACTCACTCATAAGAAAAATGGATGCTAGATAATAGTTAGTTGCTTATCCTTTACAGGACGTGGCAATCAACCCCAGCTTTTATTGGCTGTTTGTGATTTTTCTAGGCAATTTTTTTCATTCAGTAGTTTGCCATTGCTTTCTGAACAGTACGGCGCTTATACCATTGTTAAAAATCCACACAAAGCGATCTGCTACCAAACCGCCTGCAGCAGGTTTCGAACCTTGTATATCTGGATTATGAAACTGCGTTCATATCCATTAGGCCACAGACGCCGACAATAGAATAGTAATATTAGTGATTGGCTGACAGTGGATTGGAACCAGGCACCATCCAGATGGCACCATCACCTCTCTATAAGGCTTAGTCATGAGTGACACACATTTATTGACCGAAATAAAAAGAAGACAAGCAGAATTCATTGGCTGTAAACTTTGAAAGGAATATTGTGGGACAAATTACAGCCTTTTATCTCAGGGTCAGCTTTGTTTCGGAAACTGGATTTTTTTTTTTTTCTTCAGATGTCACCCAAATAGCCTGAAATAGCCCAAATTCACCCAAACTGATTGAAAAATAGCCCACAGTTGCCCAGAATAGTCAGAAATTTCCCTAATTGTGCTTGAAAAATAATCCAAAGAAACTTTCGCTTTTTCAAAAAAAAAAAATTTTTTGGGGCGGTCAGATAGAAGGTTGTAGACCTGTGTGTCAACTGGAAAGATTAAGGGTGGTAAAAGATGGAGAGTTAACACAAGGTGGTGGCATTGATGCTTTGTTTCATATGTAGTTACCTGTTTTTTAAAAATCTGCATACTTCCAGGGATTCCCCCTGTGGTGAAACATGTTAAGAACCCAGCATTGCACACTAAGCTTGGAGGGGAGTCACTTGAGCCCAAGACGTAACTCTGGCTTTATACCTGGTTGCCTGCATGCAGGAGGATCTCACTACTGGCCTATGATAGACAAGGGCAGCTGAGAAGTGACTCTGTGTAGGATGTGACAATTCTTTGGGAGAGCCCAGAACCAGAGCACAAAATTTTAGCTTTGCATATATGGAGAGGCCCCCCACCCCGGATGGCACTGAATGCACAGTATGCCACGTCCTTCTTTCTCCCAGCTTGGGACCAGATGTTGTGATCCTTTAAATGCAAGCCAAGCTGGAGAAACTAGAGCTCATGACTTCAACTCGACACGTTTCGGAATGACAGAAAAGCTACAGGAAAAGCCTAGATCTACAGTGTAGATAATACCAAGGACTCTTCAACTTGGTATTGTCTGCAAAAGAGCGAAAAGCTCAGCAGCCCTAGTTAAACAACATTTCTTTACAAATATTATTTGTCGTTAGCATTTCTCTTTTATTAGAAATAAAACAAAATACTGTTTTAATATATTTGTGTTTGTCATTAGAGATGATGCAAAAATGATATTTGTTGCATTTACTTGTATTATCAGATGTAAGACATAAAGTCTTAGAAGAATGTCTGATCAACTGTTAGATGTTCTAAAACAAAATACAAACAAATGTTTTGCATTTAAACTATTGATGCATTTTCTTTTTTTTTGGGCAGTTTGTGCTCTGTCAAGTTCAGTAACTGCTACTTACTTATAGATAGATACCAAGAGTTGTTCTACCTCACAGAAGAACATAACAGTAATCACTTGTACGAGTATCAAGAGAAGTATATACTTTTTTTTTTCTGTTTAAAGAACATGATATATGTAAAACTATACTTTTTGTCCATTTTCATTTTTTTCCTCTTCAACCTCAGCGAACTTTTGTTACCTATTTGGTATGGTATATCATGCAGATGTTGCCTTTGGTTATAAATATATATATATATAACCCTTGATTACCTCCAGACAGCATTGTGGAAGATCAGATGACTCTGCCTGTGGTGTCCTGTTGGCTGGTCACGTGGGCCAGGGCCATCAAAGTTTATTTGACATGTAACATTTAGAGATGTTGGTGATGATGTGTTTTTTTTTTAAGTTTCTAGATATTATGAAACTGGGTGATCACTGGAATTATTAGCATTCAGAAGTGTTGATTTTTTTTATTTTATTTTAGTTTCAAGGTATGAATCTGGGGTGTGATCACTGGAATTATTAGCATTCAGAAGTGTTGATTTTTTATATTTTATTTTAGTTTCAAGGTATTATGAATCTGGGGTATGATCACTGGAATTATTAGCAATCAGAAATGTTGATGATGTTTTTTTATGTTCCAAGATAGTATAAGACTGGGGTGCCAGCAATAGAATTGTCCTGATTTTTCAACTTACAGAAATATTAGTATCCATTTAAATTCCAGGTACATGTACACTGCCGTTTTTTTAGGAATGGATGGTCGAACACCTTGTTTAATCCGGACAGTATTGTTACTGTTAATGTGGTTCAGAATTGAAATCATTGCACTCCGAGCTAACCCTTAAATGCTCAGTCTCCTTAAAAAAACATCGAAGTGTATAATCACTAATACGAGGGGCGTTCAGAAAGTAATGCACCACATCGTTTTTCTCAGCTAATAATGAAGATAGAAGCATGACATTTTGCACACTTCTAATATGGCATGTGCCAATTGTGTGAAACCAATTGCACTGCAACCGGCCAAATAATACGGCTGCCCTAAACCGTTGAAATGGAGCGTGTTAGCAACTTGCGTTATAAGCAGTGAATTGTGATAGAATTTCTCGTTGCAGAGAAGGAAACTGTTGTGAATATTCACAAGCGTCTGTGTGATGTGTATGGAAGTTTTGCAGTCGACAGGAGTACAGTCAGTCGCTGGGTTCAGAGAATCAAAGAATCAGGAAGTGGAGATACAGAGATGCTTGATCGGCCGCGCTGTGGACGTCCTGCCACAGCCACCAACGCAGAAATGTTGAAATGCGCTGGGACATTATTCTTACTGATAGGCGAATCACTACTCAACAATTGGCCTTACAGCTATCAGTCAGCATTGGTAGTGCAAATGCAGTTATAAAAACTCTCGGATTTTCTAAGGTTTGCACAAGATGGGTTCCTCGAAGTCTCACAAATGACCACCGATTGCAAAGGAAAGCAATTTCTTCTGAATTGTTGGAGCGTTTCAATGCTGATGGAGAGAACTTTTTGGCTAAGATCGTTACAGGTGATGAAACCTGGGCACATCATTTTAAACCTGGGACAAAAAGACAGTCAATGGATTGGCATCATCCGCAATCACCAAGAAGAAAGAAATTCAAGACAATTCCTTCAGCTGGAAAGGTCATGATCACTGTCTTTTTGGGACATTGAAGGTGTGATTCTTGTGGACGGTATGCCAAGAGGAGAGACAATCAATTCGCAAGCTTACATTAAGACATTGAAAAAACTCAATCAACGTTTTCGCAGAGTTCGGCCGCACAAGAATCCAGCAGACCTGCTTCTCCTTCACGACAATGCGCGCCCTCACACAAGTCTTGCAACACGGGAAGCAATCACCAAATTGGGTTGGACTGTACTACCCCATCCACCCTATAGTCCCGATTTGGCACCCTCTGGTTTTCATCTATTTGGTCCACTTAAAGATGCACTCCGTGGGACAAGGTTTGAAGATGATGGAGTGATTCATGCAGCGAAGAAATGGCTACATGATCAAGACAAAATCTGGTACGGGCTAGGAATACATGCACTTGTTTCGCACTGGCATAAAGCCGTACAAGTTGATGGGGATTATGTTGAATAATACCGATGTTTACATGACATATTAATGTATATTGTGTATAAATTTCATGCTTTTTGAATAAACATCTCCTGAGAAAAACGATGTGGTGCATTACTTTCTGAACGCCCCTCGTAGTTCCTGTAGCACACTGATTGTATGCACGCCTGAGCCATTCTCTCTTATGTCGATCTCTGCTAGTTTTATGTTAAATTCTGACTGAATTATGTTGATTCATTGATTGCAGTATCTTTCTCTAACTGGTGATTGTTTATTGTCCTTATTTTCTCTCCCGGAGCCGCAGTAGTGCAGTGGTTGCACTGGCTTCCTAGCTCAGTGGTCCATGGTTTGATCCCCCAGTTGAAGTGGAATTGTTTAGACCGCAAATGGGTCCTGGGTCGATCCAGCCTCATAAATTGGGTCCCAGAGCAACTCTGGGAAGATTAAGGCGGCCGGTGTGATGCTGACCACAACACCCCTGGTGTGCTGATGCTCAAGAAAATATGGGCCTAACACCATATTCCCAAAATGCCTCAATACATTTACCTTATTATCTCACCTGTATCCTTATCCATATCCAGTGTCCCCACTATTACGATAGGGCAGTTAAAATTCCTAAAACCACCAGACTACGTTACATTTAATTTATAATTCTGCTTCATTTTTACTATTGAACGGATATCTTTTTGTTATAGGCTTGCCCATATTTCATTTGATAATTTAATTTACATTAAACATTTGTTTAAGATAAGTATCCAGAAGCCCTGATGTATAATTAATAGGTCAGAGGTGTAGTGTTGAATTATTATCACGTGAGCTCTGTTTTTCCTGAAAAATGGATAGTCCTAAAAGGCTTCAGAACCAAAGATGCTGGAAAAAACGAAGACTGTATCTGTATTGTGAAACTGGTACTTCCATACATCATGAATAATCAGTCAAACTAGAATCATTCAGGCCATAAATCGAGGATTCCTCACCAAGAGAGAGGTTGGTAAGAAAACGAAGATGGCTGTATACCGTTCCACCTATGTCCCAGTCTTGACATATGGATGCGAGTCATGGGCAATGACTACAACCCACAAAAGCCAGATCCAAACCTCAAAAATGAGGTATCTGAGGAAGGTGGTTGAAGTAACAAGAAGAGACATGGTCCGCAACCAGACGATACGTCAAGGCCTAAAATCCCACCCCCTGCAGACCCAAGTAGAACAGTCCCAACTAAGATGGTTTGGCCATGTCTGCAGAATGGGAGAAGATCGGCTACCACGACAAGCATAGGAAACAAAGAGCCAGGGATCCAGACCCCCAGGATGACCCAGAGTCCGCTGGGAGGACAACATTAGACATTCTTTGAAGGACCGAGGACTAGAATGGAACCAGGCCAGGAGGGAAGACAGCCGATAAGATAGTCTGGCGCTCTCTCTTCCAAACCTCTACACCTCACGGTAGAAGCGGAACGACTAAGTAAAGTAAGTACTAGAATCATTGCGGGAGCTACGTAGATCATGTACTGTCATTGATACCTTTGGCATATGAAGAGGGGACAAGTAATTATCGCCTGACAGGGACAACACTTCAGTTGATGAATCAACAAAACTGAGTTGATGAATCAACAAAACTCAATTAGGCATCAAGGGTAAAACTAGCACAGATGGACATATGCGAGGATGGGTCAGACGTTCATACTGCCTGCGGTAAACAAACAATTAGTATTCATACCCTTCGATATTAGCTGAATGGCACTGAGCACCTTTGGGCTTGCTCGGGGGGGGGGGGGGGGGGGGGGGGGGGGGGGGGGGGGGGGGGGGGGGGGGGGGGGGGGGTGCAGTAGTGTCGATCCTGAACAACAACAATATAAAACTGGTAAACAATTTTCAGTGTCATAGTGTTTTTAAATTAAACATAAAGATATATTTGTTTTAAAGAAGTTTGCAGGCGTTAGGACATTCAGAACTCATTAACTAATTGTCCTGATTTTTAACTGTGGATACAGTAATTTCTGTGAAAAATAATAATAATTTTACAACTTTTTGTTGTATAATGCAGATATCCGTGTCGATTGTAAAAGTTCACAAAAAGTGAACAGTATTTGTGGGTTGGTTTTTTAACAGGACATTTTGTTGCTTAATGAATGAAAAAAATATCACAATGACTAGTATCATCACTTTTTGTTGTATGAATATGAAAACAAAGTAGAGGTTGTAATATGAATATTATTAATTGTTTTATTGTTTTTTTAAAAATAAGCAAGAAAGTTGTAAGATACATTGGTCCCCTGGTTTGTGACCTGTGTCTGACATGACCACACGTGACCCAAAATGCTGTTCAAACATATGATACCTCGCAAGTTTTTTTTATCTATTGTATGCAAGACACACCAAAAAAACGGTTTAAAAAAAAAAAAGATACATGCATGAAACAGGAGCACTGTTTGTTTTTTTCTTGTATTGATTGTTCTAATATAGCACTGTTTTTTTTTTATTATATTGAATGTTCTAAGATGGACTTGTAGTACAAATGTCTTTGTTTTTTTTTTTTTTCATGTGAGATAATTTCTCAGCACAGCCTGGCTGTACTTATATGTGTAGTATATATGTTGTCTCCGAATATGGAACCATTTTGTCAGTTCGTGCAGAATTGGCTAGGATGTTGCGGCTGGGTTTTCAGTAACATAATAAATGATTCTGAAACAGGCAAACTAGATGTTGGTTACTGTGACGTGTGACTGAGTGTAGAGTGAGACATTACTGAAAGCTTGGAGTGGGACATGGTGTGATATTGTTGTCTTCCACATTAGTACTTTATAATTCCTCCCCTAAATTGTTCTTGTTATTCTGCTTCTTCTTCATTTTGGTCTTTATTTATTCTTCATCACATGTTTTTTTGTGTCAGATGACCAGGAGGAACTGGAGATAAATGGCATCAGAGCAACCAGAGAAAGGGAAACAAATCCAACTGGAGAAAAAAGGGGAAAGCAGTGAAACTGGATAATAATGATAAACTAGTGCAACAAGAAATAAAGAGAAACCAGTGAGACTGGATATAAAGATAAACTAGTGCAATGAGATAAATGAGAAAGCAGTGAAACTGGATATATTATAAAGATAAACTAGTGCAACAAGAGATAAAGAGAAAATAGTGAGACGATATAAAGATAAACTAATGTAACAAGAGATAAAGAGAAACCAGTGAACGAACGAACGAACGAAATCTTTATTTCATCAGGGTAAAGAAATAGGCATAATTGCCTTTTTACATTTCTGCCCTGCAATACAATTTACAGTGTGTTAAAAATTAAAATATTAACAACTTCAGATAGGATCAATTAATAATATCATCACAATCAGAAACTTAGCTCAGACAAGTACATTTACTCATAGTCATTCACGCACATAGAGAGAGAGAGAGAGAGAGAGAGAGAGAGAGAGAGAGAGAGAGAGAGAGAGAGAGAGGTCAAGCTATAGAGCTACTTAATATAAAAAATTCAATTTAAAATAAAAATATTACAATGATAGTTAAATGCTCGTGGAAACGTTGAAATAACTGAAACAGAATTGTCGTTAAATGTGTGTACAAGATTTCATGACATGTGAATGCAGATGTCTTTTGAATGTGGTGTAATTATCAGTTTTGACAGACTTGGGTAGAGAATTCCATGCTAAACCACCTGCATAACTAAAACAACTTCGGAAGAGGTCAGTTCGAGGTTTTGCAAGGTCCAAAAGTAGGTCGCCACGTATAAAATATGAGCAGTATTTATATCGAAAGAACTTTTGCAAGTATGAAGGCGTTCTGCCGTGTAATATTTGATGCACAAATAGGAGATCTTGGAAAAAGAAGAATTTTTTAAGAGGAAGAACATTCAGCTGTGAAAATAGCTGAGCACTGGGAATGTTATCATTCAGGCAAACAAGTCGTAGCGCCCTTTTGTTTAGGGATTCTAGGCGTTTCAAAAATGACAAGCCACAGCGACTCCAGATATTTGAGCAATAAGAAAGGTGACTATGAATATGTGCATAATAGAATATAAGTCTAGAGTGCGGACATAAAAAATGTTTGATTTTTGAGAGTTGAAACAATTTTTGTGAGATCTTGTTTGCGATGAAATAGACATGTGACTTCCAGCTTAGAGACTGGTCGATGACCACACCCAACAGGCTGTGGTCCGTAACTTGCTTAATACGTTCTCCATCTAGAGATAAAGATAACGTATTTGGTTGACAGTGCAGAATCTTTTGGCGGGTTGAGATAATCTGTCTGTGCCAGCTACTGTTACTGTGGTATCATCAGCAAACATAAGACAATCGTCATGTGGCAATGACAAGGGCAGGTCATTGATGAAGATGCTGAAGAATAAAGGTCCTAGTATCGAGCCCTGCGGGACACCCATTGTAGTGGTGTATGATTTAGAGAGCACATTATTGTATAAGACTCGTTGTGTTCTGTTTTCAAGGAATGATTTTATTAATGTGATCACTTGTGGATGAAATTTGTACACCGCAAGCTTTTGTATTAGCAACGAGTGGTCAATTGTATCAAATGCTTTGTAAAGGTCGATTAATAACACTCCATTTATTTTTTCGCAGTTGATATTAGAATGCCAGATTTCGGTAATCTTAGTCAACAAGGATTGACAAGAGTGTTTGGGTCGAAATCCAGATTGGTTTTCATGTATAAGATTGTAGCTGTTCAGTGAAGAAAGAATATGTTTATACATGTGTCGTTCAAGAGGTTTAGTTATGACTGATAGTAGGGAAATCGGCCGGTAGTTTGTGACGACATTACTATCACCTTTTTTAGGTACTGGTACCACTAAGCCTGTTTTCAGTCGTTGAGGAAACATTTTCTTTGTGAGGCACAGATTGTAAATGTAAGTGAGTGAGTTGCATACAACAGGCTCTGCAATCTGAAGTATCCTCGAAGATATTCCATCTTCACCGCACGATTTCTTCTGAGGTAATGATTTAATTAAAATAGAGACCTCCGAGATTGACAGTAAAGGTAATTCAGGAAGGTGGGCTTCGTTTAACCTCGATTGAACGAAATCAGAAAGAGCAGTACAATTCAGTTGCTGATGATTTATCCCGGATGTTCGTGCGATGGACGAGAAGAACTGGCAAAATTCATCAGCATTAATGTTTGTAGCTTGCTGTCGGAGGTTATGCCGGCGTACATTTGTGAGAAGGTTAATAGCGCTCCAGATTTTAGATGAGCACCGGCCGTCGTCAATAATGGATCTGAGGTGCTGTCTTTTAGATTTCCTTAAAATGTACTGCGCTAAGTTTCTATATTTTCTATAGCTTGCATGGTCTCCAATCTTCTTGAAATAGTCTCGCTGTTGCCTAGTTTTCAGGTATTCCATTGTTATCCATGGAGGCATAATTCTTGACTTGACACGTTTCATACGCACAGGAGCATGTTTGTTAAGAACTGAAGTGAATGCTGACATCCATATTTCTAGGGCTTCAGTCGGGTCAGATACTCCATAGACATTATCAAAAGGTGTCTCTAAGAGATCAGACAAGAACTTGGAGCTATCAAAATTCTTGAATATTCGTGCCTGTACAACCTGGTGCCAGAGTTTAGGAATTCGAACTCCCTTTTTGGTCCAGGTGCAACATATGGGATAGTGATCGCTTAGACCACATACGGGAACGCAGACTTCAATGACGTGAGCAGTAATAGTAACATACAGATGATCTATGCAGGTTGATGACTTGTCTGTGACACGGGTTGGTAGCGATATCAACTGGTTCAGGTTGTACAGGGTATACAAATTATCCCAATTAACGTTTCGCTTCAAGGCATCAATATTGAAGTCTCCCATTATTAATAGTTCCAAAGAAGTTATCCAGACTTTGTCCATCATGTCCGAGAACTGATCTAGCCATTCCATTTTGGCATCCGGATTGCGGTATATAAAGCCAATTAATATAGAGGTAGTGTGTGGGAGTCGGACTTCCAGCCACATGCATTCAACTTCAGGACATTCAAGATCAACGCGTCTTATAGCATTGATGCTTGTGTGCACATAGGCAGCCACACCAGTTTCAAACCTAATTGATGGATCCCGACGGAAAATTTCATAATTTGCAATTTGCAGTTCTTGGTTAGAAATGTGTTCATTAAGTCTAGTTTCTGTTACACCAAAAAATATGAAAGTATGCATTGTTATTATAGAGTATGGAAGTAATTTCAGCCAATTTACTCACATTGTAGAGATGACAAACATTCAAATGTCCCAACCTGAGTCCCTGACGATTTGGGTATTCCGTTGTGACTGTGGGAGCCATATTTTGTGAAATTGATGATCACTAAAATTTCATTGATAACAGGGTTGTTGAAAGTATAAATTTGGTAGATTAGGACGTGCAGGATGATGCATAGGGTAGAATGTGGTTGCGGGATATTCATGTGTTCTTGTTGTGGGATCGGAGTATGCTGACCAGTATGATCTCCCGGCAGAAGGTAAATAGTCCAAGAGTCTTCGTTGTAGTGGGAAATTAGGAAAGGTTGGGTACAGATGTTGATACATAGGAAGATGGTACAAATGCGGTGACGGGGGGTAGGCTTCTTGTGTCTGTGACATTGATGGTTGGAGTGTATCAGGACATGAAGATTGAGTTTGATGAGTTGCTTCGTTTGTAGACTTTTGAGGATAGAGTCTATCACATCGTTCCTGTTGAGTAAGTGCAGAAAACATAGGTGGTTGTTGCTGTAGGGAGACATCACAAGCTGTTCCCTGTACTTCGCGATTTATAAGAACAGGTGTGATTTGATGTTCCTGCTTATGAGATGATGTTGAGTGGGTGTTGTTAGAAGTAGTAAGTAATGGTGGAAAGTCAAGGTCATAATTACTATCCGAGAAGCAGGTTTTCACTGTTGATAGATGACTGGTTGGATTTTGAGATCCTGGTGTGTGGCCGACTCCTTTGAAGGTGCGTTCTGGGTACCTGATGTTTGTTGCCAGCTTGCTGATTCCTTCAGTAGATAAGGCAATGAGACTGGATGTAGAGGTAAACCAGTGTAACAAGAGATAAAGATAAACCATTGAGACTGGATATAAAGATAAACTAGTGTAACAAGATCAAGATAAACCATTGAGAATGGATATAAAGATAAACTAGTGTAACAAGAGAAAGAGAAAGCAGTGAAACTGGACATAAAGATAAACTTATGCGACAAGAGATAAAGAGAAAACAGTGAGACTGGATATAAAGATCAACTAGCGCAACAAAAGATAAAGAGAAACCAGTACAACCAGAAACAGAGAAGGCAGACGTGATCGGAAATAACGTAAAGTACAATTTACCATTAAATCACACATGCCCTTGACTGGCACCCACAGGAGAAGAAAGCAGGTAGAAATGGAAGTTATATCAGCACCTGAACGTCATGAGCAGGGTTGAGAAAATTAGGAATCAGTTTGCATTCTCAAAATGGAAATCAGTTTGACGTTCACAAAATGGAAATCAGTTTGATGTTCATAAAATGGAAATTAGTTTGATGTGCCCAAAAATGGAAATCAGTTTGATGTGCCCAAAAATGGAAATCAGTTTGATGTGTCCAAAAATGGAAATCAGTTTGATGTGTCCAAAAATGGAAATCAGTTTGATATGCCCAAAAATGAAAATCAGTTTAATGTGTCCAAAAATGGAAATCAGTTTGATATGCCCAAAAATGGAAATCAGTTTAATGTGTCCAAAAATGGAAATCAGTTTTATATGCCCAAAAATGGAAATCAGTTTGACGTTCATAAAATGGAAATCAGTTTGATGTGCCCAAAAATGGAAATCAGTTTGATGTGTCCAAAAATGGAAATATGTTTGATATGACAAAAAATGGAAATCAGTTTGATGTGCCCAAAAATGGAATTCAGTTTTGTGTGCCAAAAATGGAAATCAGTTTGATGTGCCCAAAAATGGAAATCAGTTTTGTGTGCCCAAAAATGGACATCAGTTTGATGTGCCCAAAAGTGGAAATCAGTTTTTTTGTGCTCAAAAATGGAAATTCGTTTGCTGGGCCCAAAATTGAAACCAGTTTGACGTTCGGAAATTGGAAATCAGTTTTGTGTGCCCAAAAATTGTAATCAGTTTTTGTGTTCCCAAAATTGAAATCAGTTTGATGTCGTCGTTTCCCCCCCCCCCCCCCCCCCCCCCCCCCCCCCCCCCCCCCCCCCCCCCCCCCCCCCCCCCCCCCCCCCAAAGGAAATCAGTTTGATGTACCTAAAATGGAAATCATTTTTAATGTGCCCAAAAATGGAAATCATTTTAATGTGCCCAAAAATGGAAATGAGTTTGATGTACACAAAATAGCTAATCATTTTGATGGGCCCAAAATGGAAATATTTTAATGTGCCCAAAAATGGAAACCATTATAATGTGCCCAAAAATGGAAACCATTATAATGTGATCAAAAATGGAAACCATTATAATGTGCCCAAAAATGGAAACCATTATAATGTGCCCAAAAATGGAAACCATTATAATGTGCTCAAAGATGGAAATCAGTTTGAGTACCCAAAATAGAAATCAGTCTGACATGGAATTGAAAGAAATGTATATTTCTTGAAAATCAACAAACAAACAAGAAAGTGTATGGTTACAAATACAAAATGACACATTTCATGAAAATCAACAAAGGAAAAAAATGTGTGCGATTAAAGGATTGAAAAGTATGTTGATAGCATTACAAGTTAGTCCTTGTTCTGGAATCCCCAGGGTAAGAGAGACAGAGGTAGACCAAAAAACACACGGAGAAGAGAACTGGAGACGGAAATGAGCATGAGAAAGATATGTAAATAATATGAGCTGATGACACGTGACAGGACTTGGCAGGTGTTTTTTTAATGTCTATGCTCCGTGAGGAGCTAAAGGGTATTGATTGATGCCTCTTGATCTCTGGTGCAGCACTGACGAACATAAAGTTATGAATAGCCATGAGGCCCTAAAAAGGACTTAATTTTAGTCAGCTGTGATGACGAAATCCTGAAAAAGGACTAGTGCCTATCAACTAACACGATGAAACCTTGACTACGTCAAACAGTACCTATTAGTTATGCATGATCAAACCATGAAAAAGGACAACTAGTATTTATCAGCTGTCATATGGATGCCTTGAGACGGGCAACTGATGCCTATCAACTGTCATATGGATGCCTGGAGACGGGCAACTGATGCCTATCAACTGTCATATGGACGCCTTGAGACGGGCAACTGATGCCTATCAACTGTCATATGGATGCCTTGAGACGGGCAACTGATGCCTATCAACTGTCATATGGACGCCTTGAGACGGGCAACTGATGCCTATCAACTGTCATATGGACGCCTTGAGACGGGCAACTGATGCCTATCAACTGTCATATGGATGCCTTGAGATGGGCAACTGATGCCTATCAACTGTCATATGGATGCCTTGAGATGGGCAACTGATGCCTATCAACTGTCATGGACGCCTTGAGACGGGCAACTGATGCCTATCAACTGTCATATGGACGCCTTGAGATGGGCAACTGATGCCTATCAACTTTCATATGGATGCCTTGAGATGGGCAACGGATGCCTTGAGATGGGCAACGGATGCCTTGAGATGGGCAACTGATGCCTATCAACTGTCATATGGACGCCTTGAGAAGGGCAACTGATTATCAATTATGATGAAGTCCTAAAAAAAAGAACTACTACTGCCTACCAACGACGGCATGGCAGCCCAGAAAAAAGACCAGTTAGTATCTATCAACTGTCATATGGAAGCCCTGAGATGGGCAACTAGTTCCTATCAACTGTCATGAGGAAGCCCTGAGAGTGGCATCTAGTTCCTATCAACTGTCATGAGGACACCCTAGGATGGGTAACTAGTTCTTATCAACTGTCATGTGGAAGCCCTGAGACAAGCAACTAGTTCCTATCAACTGTCATGAGGAAGCCCTGAGATGGGCCACTAGTTCCTATCAACTGTCATGAAGATGCCCTGAGACGAGCAACTAGTTCCTATCAACTGCCATGAGAAAGCCATGGGATGGGTAACTAGTTCCTATCAACTGTCAGAGGAAGCCCTGGGACAGGTAACTAGTTCCTATCAACTGGCATGAGGAAGTCCTGGGACAGGTAACTAGTTCCTATCAACTGTCATGAGGACACCCTAGGATGGGTAACTAGTTCTTATCAACTGTCATGTGGAAGCCCTGAGATGAGCAACTAGTTCCTATCAACTTTCATGAGGAAGCCCTGAGATGGGCCACTAGTTCCTATCAACTGTCATGAGGAAGTCCTGGGACAGGTAACTAGTTCCTATCAACTGTCACGAGGAAGCCCTGGACGGGTAACTAGTTCCAGAGGAAGTCCTGGGACAGGTAACTAGTTCCTATCAACTGTCATGAGGAAGCCCTGGACGGGTAACTAGTTCCAGAGGAAGTCCTGGGACAGGTAACTAGTTCCTATCAACTGTCAGAGGAAGCCCTGGGACAGGTAACTAGTTCCTATCAACTGTCATGAGGAAGTCCTGGGACAGGTAACTAGTTCCTATCAACTGTCATGAGGAAGCCCTGGACGGGTAACTAGTTCCAGAGGAAGTCCTGGGACAGGTAACTAGTTCCTATCAACTGTCATGAGGAAGCCCTGGACGGGTAACTAGTTCCAGAGGAAGTCCTGGGACAGGTAACTAGTTCCTATCAACTGTCAGAGGAAGCCCTGGGACAGGTAACTAGTTCCTATCAACTGTCATGAGGAAGTCCTGGGACAGGTAACTAGTTCCTATCAACTGTCATGAGGAAGTCCTGGGACAGGTAACTAGTTCCAGAGGAAGTCCTGGGACAGGTAACTAGTTCCTATCAACTGTCATGAGGAAGCCCTGGGACGGGTAACTAGTTCCTATCAACTGTCATGAGGAAGCCCTGAGATGGGCCACTAGTTCCTATCAACTGTCACGAGGAAGCCCTTGTACGGGCAACTAGTTCTTATCAACTATCATGAGGAAGCCCTGAGACGGGCAACTAGTTCCTATCAACTGTCTTGAGGAAGCCCTGAGATGGGCAACTAGTTCCTATCAACTGTCATGAGGAAGCCCTGAGACGAGCAACTAGTTCCTATCAATTGTCATGAGGAAACCCAGAAAAAATGGTAATTAGTAACTATTGAATATCATGAGGAAGCCCTGAGACGGGCAGTTAGTTCCTATTGACTATACTTCCTATATGATAGTGTTATGACTAAAATTCATAACATGTCTGTCGATATCTAAATGGTTCGACAAGTATTCATATTTGTTTACTATTGTAGTCCTTGGAAACAGGAAGTTACGTCATTGCCTTTGGGGCTGAGTTGCAGACGTCTAAAGTTGGTATCAGCAGAAGTCTACGATCGATTTGTAGGTTCTGTGTGTGTCTTTTGAGGCAGGTGGATGCATGTGTTTGAGTTCCTGATTATGATATGATTTCACGACAGATTCCTATGATGTTCGACCACTGGATTATCCATATACCTCCGTGAGATAATGCCAGTTCATGTATGAAAGGAATTATGATTTCGTTGAAGAACGTGAGTAAATTAAAATTGTGAAAACCTGTCGAGGACAGCGTTTTATCTACAGACTATACTGAGCTTACTGATGACTGCTTGTATATCGCCAATGGATATAATGGCTTTTCAGATAAGATTTGTGGAGCAACGTTTGTGAATAAACTGTCTATTCATTTTGTCTAACCTGGCCTTTGTAGTGACATTTAACAGTTGGTGGAGAAGGGTTGTATGCGTTGTCAGTTAACATACCCTTATTTGAATTTGGCCAGAGTGATCAAGAAGTATTACTCATAGATTCTATAGCTATAAAGACCCGCAACATATAGTCATATCATGAGTAAGCCTTGAAAAAGGGCTACTATTGCCTATCAGCTATCATGAAGAAGCCCTGATAAGGACAACTATCAGTATAATTGAAAAGGGCAGCTAGTACCTATCAGTGATTGTATTGAAACCCTGAATAAAGCAACAATTGCCTATTAGTTATCACGAGGAAGCCCTGACAAAGGGCAACTAGTGCCTATCAGCTGTCGTGAGGAAACCATGAAAAGAGGTCTCGTACTGAGTCGCCATTTCAGCTTATTCACCTGCAAGATCAGCACTCCAAGCACTTCAGTCCAGAAAATTGCCAGGTATACAAGCCCTACTTTCTGAAAATCAGCGCAGGGTCGCCATGCAGTGGATACCGTCTCATTGTGGAATACCAGGAAACGAGAGAGCGGACCGACTGGCTAAAGAAGATGCTGCAGACGAGCAACCGGATGTACCAGTTACGTACCATCAGAAGAAACAGTTGATCAAATCAATCAGAAAGCCACCAACACCAACACAGGATGACTACCAAGCTATGAACAGATCAGAACAAATTGTCATTCTGCGCCTCAGAACAGGACACAACCGTCACCGCAGCCAAATGTATACAAAATTCAAGATTGCCATTTCAGCCATGTGTACATGTGGACAGGCACCCCAGACTGCGGAGCACGTACTTCAAGATTGCCCCGAATATGATATATTGAGGCAGACCCACTGGCCCAGAGAAACAACTCTGGAAGCAAAATTATACGGACCTCTGTATGAACTACAAAAGACAGTGAAGTTTATACAAGAAAGAACATAGCAGATATAGACATTACATTTCAAGCGAACGAAAGAAGAAGAAGCTTGTTCATCCCCACCACCTTTCCACCCACCCCTATCGCAGGAAGCCTGCAGAAGGCATTCACTCAATCTTGCAGCAGTGATTTCGTTGCAATTTGTTTTTTATGATGAGATCGCCAGCTCCACGCACAACCTCGAATTAGTTGCCTTTAACGACATGCCTGAGAATTCAGTCGTCCTGTTCTTTATTTATATTTTCGGAGATTCCCTGTAACCAAAAGGAGGCTTAAGGGGAGGAGCTACAGGGCATTTTCAGTCAAAACAGCAGAAACATTTGCAGGCATCCAACTTACCTATAAATAGAGAGGAGGTGTTAAGAATAGACAGACCTAGGGAACTGCAAAATATAGACGAACACATGTTAATATATAGTGGCTGGGAATATGAAGGTCTGCTGATGTTCTTACAATGCATATAACTTTTAACAGATGAAAGTCAATTAAATATCTGTTAAAGTCAGTTATATAACTGGAACCACCAGACCTTTACACCCCTCCACTTTAATATTATTCTTGTTCAGAGTTTCTTCTTGATTTGGTTCGTTTGTTTTTTTGTTTTATTTATTTATTTATTTATTTATTTTTTAAATTTATTTAACGTATAAGCATAATTGTGATTGTCTCTATTTACAATGATTTGACAAATGTGATGCCACTTTCTCATATCGGCAGTTTTTCATATTATTTGGAATTGAAAACAATATACTGTATATCCTAATTATAACCCATCAGAGGTTGAACGAGATATTTTTCTTCATTAATTTAAAAATAAAAATAAAAGCAGAAACATGATAATTGGGATTTGTCTATACTCGTATAATTTATATTTCCCTGAATCTAAATCTGTGAAAATTATTTGTTAGAACACATTCTAAGTAGGTATATTTTGATTTTGTAAATAATATTTTTTTTCAGAAATGCTACTTTTCCTATAAAGAAAATCTAGATTTTCTAAGAACCTTGTTTTACGCTACAAATGTTCTTATAACTTCCGCATTTTTTTTTCAGTCAATGTTAGATTTGGCACATATACTTTTGTCGTGAAATATTCTAATCCACATATATAAATTATCAGGTAAATATAAAGCCTAACAAATAAATTCTAATAAAAGGAAGAAGAATGGTAAAGAACAGTGCTGTCACAATGGCTGTACGCAAAATCCCCCTTGTTTTATGCTTCGTCTGCAAATTGTAACGCCTTCACGTTGATAGTAAAAGCCTACTGTATTATTACCCGCTTTCTTCAATGAAACGTGTGCTGTATTTCTTGGAAAAACATTGAGATACCAAGCTGAACAATGACCTAATTTTAATATTTCATTCATTCCATTTTATACACGGCGTAACTAAAGACAGATGGACTAAAGGATAGAGAGAAGGGAGAGGCATAAAGCCGAACACGTGCAACACTAAACACGCGTCGCGCGATACACAATTACTACTATCACGCGCGTAAGGCCACATGCACTAACTTTTTCGGACGGACAGTGATAAATTCACTACCCTTCCCAGAGTTAGGTTTTTAAATCCTGAAAAACTCTTATTAGAAAGATGACAATAGATGGGTTTACGTTTGAAAACATTACAGTACCCAGACAGCACATCTTCGAAACAGGAGGTAGAAGGAATTGCATATTTTGAACGCAGCATTTTAGCTCTATTAAATATATATATTTGGGTTCCTTAGGGTTTGCTGACAAAGAATATGTACAACGTTATGCAAATAGTCTAGGAATTAACAAGTTATAGCCAAAATAAAATGATGGTGCTGTCAGACAACACCCAAAATCAGAATCGCTCAGTGGTAGATTTTTTTACACCACCATTGTACGGGAAATGGGCCACAAGTTACATTTGAACTGATTGGCTGGAATGATATGTAAGGCTAAACACGATTAGTCGGACTATAAATGCTATCCTTGGTTGTTAGGGGAGACGTAGGAAGTTAAAATTTTTTCAAACACTTGTCGAAACGTGGCTCCATTGGCCAGACTCGCTGATATACTCACTTAGGAGCGTTAGTTCGAGACCACTAGTTCAAATAAGCTTGATAAAGCAACAGTGCGTTGAAGCCAGCTCATATTTTTGCTAAATAAAAGCCTGGAACATAAGCAGATGGGAATTTGTGCCAGTATTTGTGCCAGAATTCATTGCTAATCAACGTATCTGTGTTTGTTTCCATGAATTGTGGTAAGCTTGAAACATTCAGTATCTTTTAATGAAAATTGAATGTGAATTGTTAATTTATGCCTGTATATATGTGTGTAGTTCAGTAGCAAACATGATGTAAAGCCTATAATGCTCCAGCCTGAACAGAAGGTGTCGGAGGAAAGTAAAACTGCATGGAATGGCCAAACAGTACACTGACACCTAGATTATTGATTAGACAGAAATAATGCTGGAAGTGCAGAGGCGTAGTAACCATTAAGGAGGTTAATACTGGTATAAAGTATTTCAGATGAAGCTGACAGTTGGCCTAACGCTCTGAACTCAATGTTTGTGATGTATTGTGCTCAGTGTAAAAAGAGAGTATAAATTAGTTATGACGTAGAAGGTACATCCTTCTTGTTTTCAGGGACCGTGGTCTTGATGGTATTGAGCAGCACCTGGTCAGAGCTTTGCTGAATCCAGAGTCGGACAGCATACTCCTTGGTCCATTTAGCTATCAGTGAGGTGTCTCCAGAGCCCAGGGGAGAAATCGAGCAGAGGAGTCTTTTCCTGCCGCCATCACGCAAGATAAGCTGATGTGGCCAGCTGAGCTCAAAATTATGTACCCATCTTAAAATAACATTGTAACATAAACTTAAGAGGGGAAGTAAATTGTTTTAATATCAGGAACTGAGAACATCTCCAATACTAGTTCCAATAAAGACAAACTATTGAAGTCATGATGACAAATACCAACAGAGCTTGAACAAAACAAAACCAGTATTACTTCATATTACTACTACACAACTGACACACATAGGATACTTTTAATAATATATGTCACTACAATATTCATATTGATAAATTCTGTACTTATAACTTGTAATTAAAATTGATTGTGATTCCTGGTTCCCTTTGTATTTGAATCAGGACACATATTCATTCATAACAGCAATGAATACATATTGTTATTTGAAAAGTTATCAGTGACTCCTTTAAGATATCCTTTAGAGTGTTATATGTATGTGAGTGTCACAGTGTTGTCAAGTGTGGTGGAATAAATTAAATTGTTTATCTGTCTGTTGTTGTTATGACTTACACTTCATCATACACATACCCTAGACATACAACGTAGTCATCACACTATTCCAGAATAATTCTGACTGAGGTATACATATGTGGCAGCAAGTAAGGTTATATATAATACACTACTCTTATTAGATATATATACCTTCACAGCTGATCTCAGTCAGTACACTAAGTCCCCTATACATATTTATAACATCCCACTTCACCACAACTTTCCATAGGACAGTAAAACTTTTGTCATCTGATTTTTGATATCTTATCAAAATTTTGATTTATTGCAAATAATGTAAAATTTAAACAAAAAATGGCGATTATTTGTAGATACAAACTTTAAAATTCTATATCTCAAAATCTACTTACGGTATCAACATTCCAATTTGATAAAAGTTGTAAAATATAATAATAAACATTCTGTTTAAATTTGGGTATGATATATTAATAAATTTAAAAAAAAACCTTAGGAAATTGAAATTGAACAATATAATCCAATATGGCCACCGTTTCCACGACAACCAATGATGTAATACCATCACATTCTTCATTATGCGTATCTATGATTAATGTAGGTTAAGTCTGTGATTGATGTAGGTTAAGTCTGTGATTGATGTAGGTTAAGTCTGTGATTGATGTAGGTTAAGTCTGTGCATTTTCATTGAAAACATGTGATTAATAACGAAAATAGCATTTCAATGTAGCTCCTTCCCCTTAACATTTCATTACTTTATTTAAATCCACATGGGAGTTAATTTTACAAATACACAGTAAGATAAGTCACGTCTTGTTAATTCCCTTTGCGCTTTTGGCGTTCAAATAACAGCAGTATGCTCTCATCCTTTCACAATGTACTGTCACAGCAAGGCGATGGCGCCGTTTGGTAGGTCCTAGGTTCGATTCCCAGTAAGCCTGTCACTTATATTTTCACTTCTGTTGTCTGATGTCATCCTTTATGTGCAGCGAGTACATGTTAATTACATTTATTTATTTATTTACTGATTTATTTATCATCGGACAGAAAACTATTTGTCGTCTGCAGTGGCGTAACTACAAGGTAATGGGCTCCCGAGCACATGACCATTTCACTTGGTTAACTAGAGCATTAGAGTTAATTAGAGTTAATTAACATTTAGTTAATTAGAGTCTAACTTCCTTAGACGATTTCTTGGACAAGCTACCTTAGTGTTCTGTTCCAAGCATCTACGGGTCTAGCTAAGTGACCTTTTACTTGTTCCGAAGTTTTGTTCATTCTGTTTTTCGTTTCGTTGATTATTTTGGCAGTGTTTTCTCATCCCTGTTTGTAACTGGCTGACAGGGTTGTTGTTGTTGTTGTCCCCGATTATCCCATAGCCTGCTGAGCATGAGCATATTATCGTACCTATCCATATGCTTAAGAAAGTGCAGGTTTTCTGCAGTTGTTTTAACGTTCCATATAGTGAGTTGGTGACTGTCAGAGGTGTCTGTAAAAGTTTTTTCCTAGCGTTTGTGAGTGATGGACACTCCATGAGGAGGTGTCTGGTTGTTTCATAGGGATGAGAGCAGTGTCTACACATGGGTAGGTGCTGAGGGTTGATACGGTTTAGATGGCTATTGACTCTGGCGTGTCCTGTTCGGAACTGAAAGATAAGACTTTGATTTCTCCTGCTGAGTCTGTTTATGTTGTCGTTGTCTTTTGGGCAGGTCATTTCATTAAAGACATTTCGGCCAGTCGGCCCGTTCGCCCATCTGTTCAGCCAGATTTCCCTTGTGTTGTTTCTGAGAATCTGTTTGACTGTTCTCATGCTGCAGGGTCTGTCCTTTTGTTGTTTAGAGGCTCCTGCTTTTGCAAGTCTATCAGCTGTCTCATTTCCAGTTAGATCACTGTGTCCAGGGATCCACTGTAGGGTTACACTGATGGAGTAGGCTGTGATCAAGTTGTGAACCGCTCTTCCTATAAGAAAAATGTCTTTGTTTTCATATGGAGTCTGTTTAAGTGCTTCCAGAACAGACATGGAGTCACTGAAAATCACTATATCTGATGGCTTTCGTTCCATAAGGTCAAACTGTTGGTGTAGTAATTCAATGGCTGTCTTGATGGCCTCAGCCTCCGCTTCATAATTTGAACAATTCTCACCACAGGAGTCACAGAACTCATAAGAGGATCCATCCAGGTACCATATGCAGACGCCGTATCCTGCAAAAGAGGTGGTCTTGAAAGCTGAACCATCTGTGTAGGCCTGTATTGCTGACGTTGGGTAGCTGTTTATGGTCTCCAAGGCACACGTCTTCAAGATTGTGGGTAGTGTTTCCTTGTTGGCCGTTTTATCTATCAGTTGTGTTTTGACAGTTGGTTGATGGAAGTTTTCCCAAGGGGGTGGTCCAAAGTATTTGTTTTCCAATTCTCTCTCTTGCGGGAGATGGTGTTTATCATTTTCCTCTTTGGCTATGTCCAGGAGAGAGATAGTTGTTTCAGTCTTCGTGTTTGTTTCCAAGTGTCAATAAGTACTTTGTTTGGGTGGTCTTTCTCTTGTCTCCTGTATCTCTCTACAGCTTCAGTCAGTGCTCTTTTACGCCTGATATCCAGCGGCTCTATATTGGCATCTATCTCACATACGGCTGTGGGTGTTGATCTCATCCCTCCGCAAATTAACCTGAGAGCTTGGTTCTGCACACGGTCCAGAGCTGAGATGGTATTAGTACTCACAATGGTCTGGAGGGGGAGGTTATAGTCTATCGCTGATCTCACATAGCCAAGATATAGTTGACGAAGGGTTTGTTTATCCGCTCCCCAATTTGTACTAGCTAGCCGTTTGATGAGGTTTAGGCGCTTACATGCTTTTTCCCTGAGGTTGTGGATGTGTCCATCTAGTTTCAATTGTCTGTCCAGTTTTACTCCTAGATAGACTGGGTGCTCTTCTTTTGTTAGTGTTTCCCCACTCAGTTTGATGTTGATGTGTCTTTTTGCTATTTTGTGGCTGCGGGAGAAAGTGGTGTATACAGTTTTCTGCGTATTGATTTTAAGTTTCCACAGCTCACAATATACTGACATTGTAAGGAGAGCTCTGTTGATCTTGGCTTTTTTTTGCCAGGATGGGATATTTGTCAGTAGTCCAGATGGCAAGGTCATCAGCAAACAGCGCCTTCGACACATTCAGATGTTTGGCAAGGTCATTAATGAAGATGAGGAAAAGGGTGCAACTTAAAGGAGAGCCTTGAGGCAGTCCTTCTTCCAGCGTTCTTTTCCGTGAAATTGCACCGGCATAGTTGGTAGCTATGGTTCTATTTGTTAGGAAGGCCTGTATCCATCTAATCATTTTCCCTCCTATTCCCATTCTTCTCATCTTTAGCAAAAGTCCCTTTCTCCAAACTCTGTCGTAGGCTTGCTCAAGGTCGATGAACACAGCTATTGTGCTTTTTCTCTCTTGAAAGCCATCCATCACATTCTGTGTAAACCTGAAGAGGGGGTCATCTGTGCGACACTTACGTCTGAAGCCTGCCTGGTTGTTGTCCAGAAGGTTCCAGCTTTCCAACCACCAGTATAGTCTGTTGTTTACCATTCTCTCGACCAGCTTGCACAAGCATGAAGTGAGGGATATGGGCCTATAGCTTCTTGGTGTTCCTGGTGGTTTCCCTTTCTTCAATATAGGCAAGATGGTTGCTGTCAGCCATGCTGATGGTAGCTGTCCCTCGTTCCACGTTCTATTTATGAACCATAGAAGTGTCTCTTTTGCCTTTGGCCCTAGTTGACAAATCATCTCATTTTTAATTTTATCTGGTCCTGGAGCTTTATTTTTGGCCAGTTTCCGTAGTGCCATTCTCAGTTCTTGCGGACGGAACGGATCATCGAACGCAGCAATATTGGTCTGATCTATGTTACGCGTGGATGTGTTCTTTAATAGTCTTGCGCATGTGATCCACGCTTTTCAATGAATCCAGCCGCAGTAAGTTTTTTTTTTTTTTAAATTAATGAAGAAAAATATCCCGTTCAACCTCTGATGGGTTATAATTTGGATACATATTGTTTTCAATTCCAAATAATATGAACAACTGCCGATATGAGAAAGTGGCATCACACTTGTCAAATCATTGTAAATAGGGACAATCACAATTGTGCTTATATGTTAAATAAATTTAAAAAAAAAAACAACAAACAAACAAACAAAAAACAAGAAACAAAATCAAGAATTAACTCTGAACAAGAATATTATTAAAGTGGAGGGGTGGAAAGGCCTGGTGGTTCCAGTTATATAGCTGACTTTAACAGATATTTAATTGACTTTCAACTGTTAAAAGTCATATGCATTGTAAGAATAGCATCAGACCTTCACATTCCCAGCCACTATATATTAACATTTGTTCGTGTTAAATATTGTTTGACTATATTATGCAGTTCCCTAGGTCTGTCTATTCTCAACAACTCTTCTATATTTGTAGGTAAGTTGGATGCTTGCAAATAATCTAATATTGGTATTCTCATTTCTTCATACCTCTTACATTTTAACAAGAAATGTTCTATATTATTGTCTTGAAGACATCCTACACAGTAAGGTTCTTCTATTCTGAAATAGCCTTTTCCCAGCTGTAGTCTAAGAAGTTTCTTATTACTGGGAATTTTCAATTCCCTAGATATCTGACATTTTCTTGTTGGAGCCTTGAACATCTTGTATGCATGTCTTCCTTTCAGATTTTTATCCCACTCTGCTTTCCATTCATCTGTTATTAAATCTTTAATAGTCTTGCGCATGTGATCCACGCTTTTCAATGAATCCAGCCGCAGTAAGTTTTTTTTTTTTTTAAATTAATGAAGAAAAATATCCCGTTCAACCTCTGATGGGTTATAATTTGGATACATATTGTTTTCAATTCCAAATAATATGAACAACTGCCGATATGAGAAAGTGGCATCACACTTGTCAAATCATTGTAAATAGGGACAATCACAATTGTGCTTACCCAACGGGCTGATCACCCGTTTGCCAGTCACTTTGATTACGGAAACAACAGCAAACGGATTGATTTGTCGTTGCCCTAAAGACGCCATTAGGCGTGATGGGAACAACGGCAAAGAAAATCTATTCGCTGTTGCCCTTAAGACGCCACTAAGAAAAGGCGTAATGGCCACTGACTGCTTTGCCGGTCGTTGGCTAAGGACGGAAGAAGAGAAGAAGACAATTGTGCTTATATGTTAAATAAATTTTTAAAAAAACAACAAACAAACAAACAAAAAACAAGAAACAAAATCAAGAAGAAACTCTGAACAAGAATATTATTAAAGTGGAGGGGTGGAAAGGCCTGGTGGTTCCAGTTATATAACTGACTTTAACAGATATTTAATTGACTTTCAACTGTTAAAAGTCATATGCATTGTAAGAATAGCATCAGACCTTCACATTCCCAGCCACTATATATTAACATTTGTTCGTGTTAAATATTGTTTGACTATTGTTGCTGTCATTTTCGACGGAGTCATCTGTCAAGTTATTTGCTTATGTTTGTATCATAAGTATAATTGTGTCTTTACCTGCGATGTCAGGTTGATTAGGGGTTGTCTTCCCTTGTTTATTCATTCATTGTGTTTGACCTTTAGGGTCAGAGGTTGTCAGTTCGGGCGTAGGCCTATGGGAAGGTTTTTTAAGCGGGAGTGAGATATACTTCCGGGAAGCCGGGAGGTCCTGTTTTTCTGAAGGGACCAAGAGTCCATTGTTTTTCGGGGAGAATCTTCGAAGTAACTGCTATGGCAGTTTTCCCCAGTGAATCTCTGTGCGTCGGGATGACGACAGAATTCCTTGTGTAGTTCTGAGGATTCATTTACCAGGTAATACCGACCTTTATGCATTATTACGCTTTTCGGTGGCAGAACATGTAAAGGATTACCTAGGGTGAACAGCAGTTCACGGATCCGCCATTTCAGAACTTATATATTTGTGCTCGAGGTAGCCATCCAAGACTGTTAGTCTTATATTGTCCAGAAATCCAGTGACGAAGATATATTGTGGGAGCCGCAGATTGGCGGAACTTCTATCTACAATAAGTATTACTGCAGGGTTGATGATAACCTATTTAACAGAAGTACACGGCCGACGTCAGAACGAGGCCTGTGCTTTCGGCTATTATACTACAGCCTGATATGTGCAATTGGCGGGAGTGCCAAGTTGCACCTATGTGTCAAGGTAACTAAGGCATCTGACGCGTTTAGTCAGAGACGCCAAGGGCGACGCTACGAACTGTCATTATTGAAGAACTTTGCTATTGACCATGCACGTCTATTCTGATGTTTACCTTTTTGAATGCCAAATGTATACCTATCGATGTCAGGTCAGCATGACCCTGTTACACTGACTGTTCCTATTGATATTATGTGTGTTCCCGTCAATAAATGTCTTGAAACATGCCTGCAGTGTCAAAGCATCCTTGATTACTGCATGTGAGAGTATGGGTTGCAGGATCTACATCTATACGAGCCTAAACACATTCGCGTCTTCATTCGCACCCACACTCAATTCATCATACGCTCGCACTACACATCTAACAACATGTAAACTGTCTTGGGTCAGTGATCACCTCAACAAGAAAAAAAAGACAGTTACAGTTAAAAAAAAAAATTAGTGCAAAAAACTAGGTTTTTTTTTTCCTTCTATTTTCTTCTATAATTTTAGGTAACATTTTTAATTATCTTAATTAAAATTGCATGGTCATTAAACCATCTCTTACTTAGCAAGAAATGGTAAGTTCTATACATTGTCAAGAATCCATAGCTGGCAAGCTGTCTTCTTTCTGTAGCCTTTGAGACCCCGATGCCAGCAAGTACAGCTAAGAAGTTTCTTATTACTGAAATTTTCAATTCCTGATATCTGACTTTTTCTTTTGGAGTTTCCTTAGAACATGTATGCATGTCTTCCTATCAGATTTTTATCACACTCTGCTTTCCATTCATCTGTTATTAAATCTTTAAGAGCATTTTGTCTAGTTTCTTTCTCTGTTGTGTTTTATTTAAACTGGCATAAAAATTGTTGAAGACATCGGCTTTCTTGCTGCTTGATGTTACTTCATCACCACTTCCATCCACCATGGGTGTTGGGTTTGTCTTTTTCTTGCTTCCCTCGAGATTACTGAGGAGTCTCCAAACTTTGTTCCCTTCTCTTTTTAAATCTATTTTGTTGCAATTTTTTCTTTCCAAACTCCCGTTTATTCTTCTTGGTGACATACCAACTTTTGCTGTCCACCTGTTGTACTCTGTTTTATTTAGGTGGTAAGGGTATTTTTCAGCCTTCTTTCTAGCTTCTCTTCTTTCTTTTGACTGCTTCAGCTAGTTCAGAATGTCCAGTAAGGTTTTTTATACTTCTTATGCTTCCCCCCTTGGGATGCACTTTTTGGCAGCTGTTAGGATTGTGGTACACATGTTGTTGTATGTAGTATTAATGTTATCAGTTCTAATGATTTGACTGAACCCAGCGTCAGTTTCTCGGCCGTAGCGGTCCCAGTCTGCTTTCCGAAGTTCCAGGATGGTTTACACAGAGACTTCTGTGTCTTCTGTGGTGTTAAAATAGTTGTTAAAACAGGGCGGTGGTCACTTCCCACGTCTTCTAAGACTTTGATGATACTATTTTCTGCTATGTCAGCTGAAACAAATGTCAGATCTGGCCGGCTGGTCGAGCCGTGTGCCCTGTGTAGGAGTGTTGGTGGAGTTTCCAAGTTCTGCAGCAGCATTAAGTTGGTACTGCTGCACAGCTCCTCAACCTCTAGACCCCTACTGTTAAACCGCCTGTATCCTAGAGCAGGAATGTGAGCATTAAAATCACCAGCTACGACAGTTTTCTTTAGTATGGGCTCGAACTCAGGCAGACCTTTTGATGAGGTCGGGGGACAGTAAATGTTGTGTAGTGTGTACTTGGTGCTATCTTTGCCCCATAGCTTTATTACTTGGTGGTCGATATCCCCCGCAGGGTTGTTGGTTACTGTGGCTTGGGTATCATTTCTGATTAAGGTCATGATGCCTTGGCACTTCAGGCATTCACATTTGTACTGTGTATAACCCATGATGTTAATTTGTCTCCGTGGGAGTATTGTTTCCTGCAGAAGGGCTACTTGTACTTGATGTTCGTGTAGTATTTTTGTAAGCTCAATTGTCTTGTTCTGTAGTCCAGCTATATTTAGCTGTAAAATGTTAAGGTTCCCCTTCGCTGACTTTTCACAAGGAGCAGGGGATTTATCTCTCTTGCGCGGGCCTTGGTAACCGAGGCGACGCCCGAGCTCGTATGGAATATGTTGTTTGACTGGCATTGGAGGTATTGGGTGTTTGCTGCAGACATCTCCCTCCCAAAGAATGCAATGGTGTATGTGTCTTCCTCCATGAGTATTGGGTTGGTTTGCTTGGCCACTCACCACTTCACTCTGGGGGTTCAGGTGGGGTTCACAGAGATGCATTCCCCGCTAGTCACAAGCGCTCACGATGCAGGCCTCATTTTTCGTTCTGTGGCTGAGCTTTTGCTGTGGCTGTGTCACGTCCTGCATCCTATGCCTTCACGATTTTCCCCGAGCACAGCGGTTCTAAATTTCCATTGAGTTTTAGTGGCTTTGCTTCCCGTGTCTCAGGAGTTGGACAAAATCTGACGATGGGTGCAATGTCAGGTCGCATGGCAATCTTGCTGCAGCTGGGACATAGGGCAGGGCCCGGATCCCTTCTAGGTAAAGACCTATCTTTTACCATCACCGCTTCAGGATCCTTGGTGAGGTGTATCGTGGATTGGACAAAGAAAGATTGGTAGGCAAGTAGAGAAGAGAGCAGGTAGCATTTAACCCATGAGTGGGGTTTGGGTTGGTGTTGACCAGAGCATGGTCCACTCGCCGGTGTATTGCGCCTACACCTTAGGAGGAGTCCCAAACAACTCCCGACCCAGTTATACCGCCAGGCACTCGGTCGCCCCCATAGCAAACTCTGTGAAAACGGGGTCACCACGTGAAGGTGCTGCTATGGACACATTTGTACAGGAGAGGCCATATGCTAGGAGCTTACTACAAGACAATAGCTTCCGCGGCGCTCACTGCACCTGGATATGAGAGGCTGTGTGTTCGCATCAACATCCATTGATGTAGGTGGGGCGTCAGAGCCCGAACCCTACATAGACCCCGGCTGACGAAGGGTAAAACCCGAAACGTCCCTTGTTTCATGTGAACCGTTAATTTGTAAAACTGATTCAATACCGTTTTATTGGTTTATATACTTAAATAACCAGAGCATTACAGAGGTCAGAAATTAACCTTCGTAAAGGTTGTCCACATATGACGTCACGCAGTGAGGGGGTCTGCATTTTTGTGAATAAATATTAGTTAGTTGCTTATCCTTTACAGGACGTGGCAATCAACCCCAGCTTTTATTGGCTGTTTGTGATTTTTCTAGGCAATTTTTTTTTCATTCAGTAGTTTGCCATTGCTTTCTGAACGGTCCAGCGCTTATACCATTGTTAAAAATCCACACAAAGCGATCTGCTACCAAACCGCCCGCAGCAGGTTTCGAACCTGGTATATCTGGATTATGAAACTGCGTTCATATCCATTAGGCCACAGACGCCGACGAATAAATATTAGACAAACAAAAAGGTATGTTTTCAGGCACTCGTAAGAAATAAAGAAGTAGAACAATAGACAACAGAAAAACAACAGACGTGAGTGGCTTACCCAGGACCTTCCGTGCGACAACCCCGCCTAGCTATGCAAGCGAATCACACTATCCTCCCTGCCATCTAGGCATCACCAAAAATGATGCTTCGATGACGGGTCATTAGTGCGACCCGCAAGACATAACACCGGAAATTTACCATGGGCAATCCAGCCTATTAATGACGCAATCACTTCTGTTGTTCCCCTATTATACAGTAAAGGTCAGACTACACAAGACAAAGACCTTAATACTGTGTCTTGTAAATGATAGAAGACTAAGAAGTGACGATTGGGGCGGGGGGGGGGGGGGGCGGTGGTTGAAAAAATGTGACGCCAAACAAACTATACGAGTGAGGCTCGGTTCTGTCATACATGATGTCGGAACAAAACAGTAGTTAACAACTCCCTCGTGAACGACTTTATTACAATCTCAGTTAAAATATCGGATAATTGTTTTAACCTTTAACAGTTTTAATATTTTTGTAAATTAAACATTTCTTTATATAATATAATACAGACCTTTGCAATAAACGAGGTAGATTTCGAAGCATATGGATTTCTAGTTCGTTAAGTGGAGGAGCATATTAGCCGCGTGATAATGATAACGAAGAGAGATAATTCATTGATAACGATTTCAGTTTTTAAACCCTTGAATTTTTTGGAATTTGTTCTCAAGTTTAACATTATTTTATGAAACTTTATCATAAGTAGTGTCGCGTTTAGATAGGTTTTTAAGTTATTTAAGGTCCCGCCTGAGTATAGGAGAAGGTGATGATACGTGAGGAGTAAAGGTGTAAGAAATAGATTTCTACGAGTGGATAGTTAAGGAGAAGATCTGTCTCTAGACGGAATAGTTTTTCTAGTCCAGCCTATCTATACGACTATAATTTAGTATAAGACAATCTTGCACCTCTATATATTTGGAAATATAAGTTTAATAACTACAAACACATACACAGCTATGTGACAACAAGACACACAAACGTGAAAAACTATGGTTAAATGGGTATGGGTCTGACCAACACACAAAGTTTTAGTTCTTTTGTTGTTTATTATCATTAAACTTTACAACATCGAATATCTAAAAGAAAGATCAAATACTTCAGAAATACATATATAGAAAAATAACAGAATCCCATGCCCTCCCCTCATTGAGAAGATAAGAACCCAACAATTTAATAACCCCAAAGGTTTAAAAGTTTAGCACTAGGTTACAGTATAGACAGTAAAGAAAACAAAGTTCCTAATACGTGCTACTCCGTAAAGTAAACAATTTTTTAAAGCAAAATACTAATTTGGTACAAGCTACCGTAACAAGAACATATTCAATCTCTCTCTCTCTTCCACTCTCTCTCTCTCTCTCTCTCTCTCTCTCTCTCGCTCTGTCATACGTGGCCACGCTCTCGCTCCTTACCTAATCTTGGTGATATTTCCTGTAATATACGATTATCCTGAATATATTTATCGATATTGATAATGTCAGTGTTCAGTGCCAAATTTGGCCCCAGTCCAGCCTTGACGATAACTTTATAAGGTGGACGCCAAGTCTTGGTGCTGTAATCCTGGATCAATAATGTCACCTTGAATAATTAATGGTAGAAAAAAAATCGAGATCTTGTGTTCACAGCAAAGAATGGGAAAACAAATACTTCTTGTATTTGGACACAGCTAGTTGCTAAAAAAATGTTACCACTGATGGTAATTGATTGATTGGTAAATCCTATCGGCTAGCTCTGTGGTGAGTGCCGATTTTGAAACAGCGCAACTTTCTGAATAAATCTGGTGCTGCGTCTGTCAGAAGTTAGATGTTGATATTATTTCATATTACACTCCCGTGGGTTGATAAATTGGGAAAAAATATATCTTGGAATTGATAGTCCAGTTAAACTTAATAGTTAAATGTTTATTTGTCTTTTAGCCAGTCCTGTTCACAACATGGACTTGGGGACTCGTAAGCCACGAAGAAGACAACTGGAGACAATAATAAAGAAAAAAACCAGCTGGCCGCTCTGTCAGGTCTGCGAGAAATAAACAAAACATTATGGAAAAGAAATGCAACTATTCTATATGTACGAGGACGAGACGATCTCTTTCCCTCTCCGACAGTCCCGCTTAAAGTTAAAAGGCACACGGTGACTTTATTTACAACTATACGGTCAGCTTTTCGCCCGCGCTGCGCTTTCAGGTTCGGACCAAGGTATGCACCTTCCCGCCCCTCTGCGCGCGCGTTAACGATCAGCTCACACTGTCAACTATTGTTTAATTACCCCTACGCACACTTACAAATATCGTCTGTCGTTAATAGTTATTTTATTGTCGGCGCCTGTTAGTTTAGTCATAAGGTATAAACAATAGTCACTTACTATAAAACACAAAATGAAATAAACGTGAATCCTATTCAGTCACTGTAGTTGCGCTTAACACTTAATCAGTCAACTAAACCGTATCTTCTGGTGCAAAGCGGGTGATGGAAATTATCATTCTAACTGCACCTCTGGCAAAGAAAAATAGTTATTTATTTCGCTAGTTTTAACGCTAGAAATCACAGTGAATTATAATGGTAAACTTAACACATTAAATCACCAAAATGCTAATTTATATTACCACAAATCAGAAACGAAACAATCCCCACGAGATGCTAATAACACACTCCCACAATGGTTCTAGAATAACGTGTTTAGATTATCCAAAATTCTGAGCGACAAGTGATCAGTGAGTTTAAGGAACCGCTGTTTATATATATATTCATTGGCTCTCTGATCCCTAATGGTGTTAGTTTCGCATTAACGTACGAACTATAAGAGTTGAGAAATTGTGGACCAGATGAAAAGTCCTCTGAGCCCGCCACCGTTTCTCTCGTCGAGCGCTGCTTGACCGACATCAAAAGGCCCTTGTCCCGATAGTGGGGTTTCTTTCAAAATCGCTCGCGTCTCGAGATGAAATGCTAATCGGCGTCAGAGATTCCCCTGTATCTGAAGATCAAAGGGTTAAGTGTTTATCCCACGTGAGTCTGTCTGCTATCTTGATGATTGACAGATCCGCTCGCGTGAGAAACTTAGGTAAACAAATCAGAGCTCGCTGCCTGTTATGCTGGCAGGTCGCGGAAGTTGGTAATATGTCTGTTTGTTTACATCTCAAGAAAAAAAGGCGTGGATTAAAGTGAGTCAGACAGGCAGAGAAATGCGTGACTTAAATAGCGAATCTTAGGACGCTAACGAACTCCACCTATGCCGGTCCCAAGCCCGGATGAAAAAAGAGGAGGGTGGCCTGCATGGAGGCCGTAAGGAGGCAGCCCCTCCACCATGCAAAGGCACAACAGGCCAATCACCTGTTTGTCTTAAACTATGATTACGAGCAATACAAGAGAGAAAACCGGACTGATTCTAAAGGCGACGAACTGGAACGGACTACGGACTACGACTTATGGAACTTGGAACACAAGAAGTAAAAATGGGAAGGAAGAGGAGCTGGTGGAAGAGATGAGGAAAGCAAAACTAGAAATCCTGGCTTTAACGGAAACGAAGAAAAAAGGACAAGGAGTCATGGATCTCGATGGCAACACGTTGCTCTACAGTGGTGTACCCATATCTGAAAGAGCTAAAGGGGGCGTGGGTTGCATTGTGGTCCAAAATCAAAAAGATAATATCAAGGGATGGAACTTTGTCTCGGAGCGCATTATGGTTGTAAAACTAAAAGAAGGAGAAACCATAGTCAACCTGGTCATAGTGTATGGGCCAAATGAGGATGAGAGAGCAGAGGTCTAGGAGGAATTCTTCGAGCTGTTTCAAAGGACAGTGGATGACTGCCTAGATGAAGTTATCATGCTCGGAGATTTTAATGCCAGAGTTGGAAATGACCATGCTAGATGGGGTGGAGTTATCGGAAGATATGGAGAAGATACTCTCAATGACAATGGAAAGCGACTCCTTAGATTCTGCAGTGAGCAGAATCTGATCATTACAAACACAAAGTTCCCCCATAAGCGCATACATGCATACACTAGATGTGAACCAACCAAGAATGAGAAGTCAGTGATCGACTATGCCATTGTTCGGAGAAGCTCATTCAGATATGTCCGAGATGCAAGAGTCTGGAGGGGGCCAGAGATTGGAAGTGATCACTACCTGCTAACAATCAAACGAACAACTGAAAGAGTTGCTCAGCCTAGGAACTGCCCAACATCACTGTGACGTACGTCTAGTTCGACAAGTGAATTTTCCCTGATATGATGGATGATTTAAAGGGACTTTTAGCTTTTCATAACATTAGAACCCCTGAACATTTGTTGTAACTTTTCGTTTCGCCAGAGCGAACCGTTTCCACCGGGACTCACTTAGTATGCGGCACGAGATCAAAGACACTGAGTCGATCCCCGAGCAGTGAAGCTAGTTTCTCACTGGTATTTATCATCTCCGCGCGAACTCAACCGCTCGCAAGATGGACCAGAGCGATTAGAAGAAAGACACTGGTGGAGATCTCAGGAAGGACGGGCGGCATGCTATCAAAGACAGTAGTGGTCCCTGAAACGATTTCGCATCTCGGTGTTAAGCATGAAACCGATCGCAGCCAGAGCGAACGTTGAAAGCTGACGCAATCAGCGAGCGAAGATACGAGAGGCCAGGGGCGGCTTCTCTCTTTGGATTTGGCGGTCAGATCCCCCAAAGTTCATGAGATCAAAAAAGCTGTCAAAGTTCTCATGTCCCACTCATCTTGCATTCCAGTTGTAGATATACAGATCACGTAGAAATACACTTCATCATTCGCTGGCCAGAACTTGATAGAAGCACTAGCGATATTTGAAATCTTGCTAGATTATCCCATGGATTTTCATTTTATTTGCAGTGAATTCTATTTCTGTGCAAAGCGGTAATATATATATATTGTGTAAAGTGATCAGTGGTTGAGTTCATTCATTATATTTCATTGGATTTTGTGTTAATTTAAACCTATTAAATTAAACCGTCTCAATAGTTCCAGTTGTAAATGTAATGATATACCTGCTATATTATTTCCAAAAGATAATAGATGTTTAATGCTTAAATTAACTTTTAAAGTCGCGAAGGAATTTATAATTAATAAATTTAGTTAAGTCCTATATTTATAGATGTGTGATTTAACCACTAGAACTCGCGCAGTGTTTATTAAATACATAAATATATAAAATAGTCTTAACGGGAAATTTATCGCGCGCTTAGAAGATTATTTGATTTTTAAAGTATGATTATGTTGTTATGGGTTTTCTATCTTTTTCTCTAGATTGATCACCTTTTGCAATCCCAGCAATAACGAAATCTTTCAGAGTTTCCATACTCGGTTCTTAAACTTCCAGACAGTTTGATGAGACATTTTTTTTTAAAGTAAATCTTGTGGTGGTCCGGTGCGGCCTAGCTAACATAATTACATGAAAGAAAGCCTACCCAAGATCATTTGATTATTATCATCAAATTTAACTTACAATCTGTAAGATAAACTGGAAGATGAACAGTGCCAGTAGCGATAGTTTATATACTGCTCTATTGTGAGAGATTACCGATTTACCTGACTGTGACTGAGCCTAGTTTTTCCTCACTGGATTAAAAAAACTTTACCGGTCAGTTGCTGTCATCACGCAGTGAAGGAATATTGCCATCACCTCATTTTCACCCCTGTGTTGAATTGTGTCAGTGCCATCCCATAGACTCCTTTTATATAATAAAACACAAGAACTCTTAGAACTTCAAGTCCGGCGATAAGCGGGAATATTTGCTCTCAGTAAAAACTCGCAATATCTGGGGCGGGACATAGAAGTGCTAGACAGTTACACGTGTCAAGAGTTTAATCAGTGTGTTTATCATTCTATGGATTGACTGATGCTGCAACTCGGTAAGTGTGTGGTGTATATGAGTGTGGATCCGCACAGTGTGTATGAATGACAGGAGATTTAATTTTTTTTGCAACAAACCATTTGTTAACTTGCCTACCGGGTAATACGTTTTCTGTATACCCGGCATTGTTCCTTTAGTGGGATAATTCGTTAACTCTGTTTCATTCCCCCCCCCCCTTTTTTTTCTTTGCTTAGTAAAGGGAAGACACCATTGGGATAACAGTATTTTTTTTGTCTACCACCATAACTAATATTGTAACACCTCTTTCAGAGTAATTAAATTCACTGTTGGGTTACATTTCCTATGCTCCTGATAACTATCTATCTTGAGACTGGGTTTATCTTTGTCTAATACAAGCGGGAAGGGCTTAGTCGATACCAATCTTCTTCACCCCCTCCCTACCTTGATATTTGCATTTTTCTGTACTTATGATAATTTTATGTAACACTCGATATTGTTTTTTTGTGATTTGACCTTTACGGTAAATAAACATCATAAACTTATATCGGACTGTGTTGGAATACCCAAAAGCCCAAACATTCCCTATTTGTTTAATATAGCTGTATCCACGTCGTCTGAGTGTTTGAAGCAACAAATCGGTGTGAGCGCAGAGTGTGTCTGGAAAACTGGCAAATAATTGTTTGACCAGGAGAGTGGAAGAGAAGATTGAGAGAAGCGATTTGTCGTAAATAAGTCTGTCTTTACTCTCCTCCAGCACTCGGTGGAGCATCATATTTAATCTATACATTTCTATCACTGAGTTTTCATCATCATTCTACACTCTAAACCGGACTACTATTTATAGACTCTTTTCTCTCAAAATAAATTTACGACAATATTTGGCTGGCTCGCCGGGATAATTTTGAGATACATTTGATGCACACATATTTGTGGGCTGGTTCTGCATCTTGAGCTACATTTGAGGCATTCGCATAACCGGGATAAAGATATTTAAGTCTGATCTAAGTCTGGGTCTAACTAGATAGAGTGTGAGTGATCTGTTTTTGTGATTTAGGGAAATAAATAAATAAGTAATTACACCCCTAGACAACGCTTTTTAGTATTTGGGTCGTCCACACAGCATATTTACAGGTTGTTTTCTTTCCACAGCAGTAGAAAGTACGGATAAACATAAATAGTTGTTATTTAAATTATTCTCTGGCAGAGAAACATTACATTTTTCTTTATAAGATTTGCTGGGATTGCGTAATTGTTTTACAGTCACTAAAGGGTTTTTGAAGTTAAAAGAGTTGAGCTTAGCTAAAGACGCCTTGTTCTGACTTTTAAAGTCTAGTTAACATCGTCTCTTCTCATATAATTGACTTGAGGGGGAGTTTTTTGTAGTGGAGAATTAAAATTTCAGGGGAAAAAATTTTTTTCCTTTAAATTTTTTAAATATAAATTTTTCTCTACTGTTAGTAAGATGAGATTCTTTTCTAGTGTAACTTACCAGTTTAGTGGCATAGTCGCTTGCGTTAAGAGTCTTAAGTGACGATAATAGCAGCGATAAGTTAACGCATTTAAGGTAGGAGGTAACTCAAGTAAATTTTTACTTTGGTTTTTCTCGTAGCGGTTCCGAGTTTCTTCCCCTTCTTGTTCCATCTTACTATTCTCTAGTCTTAGAAGCATCCAGTTCTTTGGTATGGCAGAGAGAATTAGGATAAGATCCATTTTGAGACAGGAGGCGAAGGACTCAGGATTAGAAGGAGAAGCCGCGAACCTGTTTGTCAGCAAAGAACTTGAAAGATATGACGCGGACCAACAGAGAGAACAAAAAGAGAAAAAGGAAGCGGAAGAGAGGGCAGAAGCTAGGAAGAAAGAAGCGGACGATCGTCAATTGGAGCAGAAGAAAATTGAGGCAGAGATGGACGCCCGCAGGGAAAGAGAGAGAGAGCGAGAAAGACAACATGAACTGGCGCTTAAGGCTTTAGAGAGTCGGGGCGCCTCTACTTCGAATAACGGAGAGCCGTCTTCGCCCCAGTCTCAGTCAATGGATCTCTCCAGCACTCAGTCTGCCCAATTAACTGCGATGTCTTTTGCTTTAGAGTCTTTTCCTAGTCCCAATGAGAAAATTGACAGCTATCTAGAAAAATTCGAGAGGCTCGCAAATCTGTATGGGTTGGAGAGTTCTCGCTGGGCACTTAAACTCTCAACGTCACTAAAAAGTACTGCTTATGACGTATATACAAAGCTGGGAACCAACCAACATGATTACGACATGCTGAAAAAGGCCTTGCTAGAGCGGTTTGAGATGACCGCCCGAAAATTTCTGCAAATGTTCAGAAACAGCCGGAAAGAGAGCACGGAAACATTCCCGCAGTTTTCTTCACGTCTCACGGGCTATTTGACAAAGTGCATTGAATTATCTGACCTACCTCTTACATATGAGGGACTACTTGAACTTGTTCTTGTGGAACAGATAAAGTCAACTTTGTCAAACGAAACCCGTAGATTTTTGGCTGAACAGTGCGCAGTCAGGCTTGAGGACATACTCAATAAGGCAGAACGCTATACCAATGCAATGGCCGAACTTCCCAGCACAAAACGTAAACCCACAGATGAGCCATCTCGTAAACAAAATCTAGAGCAGTCATCCTATTCCTCTAATTCCTCTCAGAATTATAACCAACGAGAAAATAATACCCAGAGACCTCCCCAGGAAAAATCTAAATTCTACAAAACCCGATACCCCCCTAACAACAATTCTGATCAACCCACCAAGCCTACGTGGCAGCGCGGCCACCAAGGTCAAGGAAAAGGAAAGACCCCTACACCAGGAACGTCTGATCAGGGCAAACAAACCGGGCCTAACCGCGTTGGATGTTTGCATACAGCCTCGAAAGGTAGAGTCAATGTCAGTGATTCTCAACCTGAGGGGGACCGACCCTCAACTCGAGGAACTGTAATTTTGAATGGTACCTCAACTACTTGTCTCTTTGACACTGGATTAAGCTTTAGTTGTATTGTTGCTAGACACCTAGTCAAACCAGGTCAGGAGACAGAGGAAACCGTCAAACTTAGTGGAGTTTTTAAGAATGACGCACCCAGGACGCTGCCTATCGCACTGGTAGAAATACACTCTGACTTTGTCAGAGGAGTTATTAAAGCGGCCATTATGGATGATCCTATCTACCCAGTTATCCTGGGATGTAGATATGTGTTTATTGGGAGACCAAAGGAGCCGATTGTGGCAGCGGTAACCACAAGAGGGCAAGCCAAGAAGGAGAGGAAGCCTGCGCCAAATTTGTTGCCGAACGAACTGAAGGAGGCGCAACAAAAGGACCCTACTCTGGAGCTCTGCTTTAAAAAACTGCCCATGGCTAAGGACCCCAGACACAACGGAGACATCTTTTCTAAGGATGGCGTATTGTATCGTAGAACGGGCAACCCGGACACGGGGAATAACCAGCTTCTAGTACCGACGCAGTACAGAAGCCAGATCTTAGAAATGGGGCACTCTCTTCCCTTTAGCGGACATATGGGACAAAACGCCACTATTCAGCGAATAAAAAACCACTATTGGTGGCCAGGAATGAACTCTGACATTATCAGGTACGTGAAATCCTGCGCCCAGTGCCAACGGGTAGCACCAAAGCACTTGACACCCCCAGTACCTATGGGGCAAATGCCAATAGTGGGTACTCCATTTGAACGGGTTGCTGTCGACATCATTGGACCCCTGGAAAGGACCAAAAGAAAGCACAGGTTCATCCTGACTTTAGTCGACACTTGCACAATGTGGGCCGAAGCTATACCGCTAACATGCACAGATTCCAAGCATGTCGCAGAAGCCCTCGTGCAAATCTTTACACGGTTGGGATTCCCTCAACAAGTTTTGACGGACGATGGATCCCAATTCCGTAGTCTGTTAATGGAGGAGATCTTTAAGATCTTGAGGGCCAAACATATCCACACAAGTCCCTACCATCCGGCCGGAAATGGGCTCGTGGAACGTTTTAATGGTACCCTCACCACCATGATACGTAAGCTGGGTCAGGAGAAACCGGAAGACTGGGACCTATATATATCGGCTGCCTTATTCGCCTACCGAGAGGTACCCCAAGCGTCTACGGGATTCGCGCCAGCTACACTTTTATTTGGCAGACCTATTAAGGGGCCACTAGAAGCCTTACTTCGGTCTCTGACAGACCAAAAGGCTGACGAGACAGTCGTCTCTGCAAGCAAGTATGTATCTGAGCTCAAGGAAAGGCTAAAGCTAGGATGGGATCTAGCTACTACCAACCTTAAGAAAGCCCGCGCTAAAATTACTAAAAGATACAACAAAGCTGCAAAAGAGAGAGAACTACAACCAGGGGAGAAAGTTTTGTTGCTACTTCCAAGCAATAAACTTCGCATCGGATGGCAAGGGCCGTTTACCGTCCTTAAAAAGATCTTACGTACCAATTACAAGATCTCCATCAAAGGAAAGGAGAAGGTCTTCCACATAAATCTGCTTAAGAAATATTTGGAAAGACCGGTGCCATCCTCCGAGCATCTCTTGGCTGTCGCCATCGCAACGGAAGACGAGGAAGATGATGATGGTTGCATGGAGTATCCATTGCAACCCACAGAATCCTTTAAAGATGTCAAGTTTGGCGACAATCTCTCACCAGAACAACAAACAGAAACCAGGGCTCTACTAAAACAGTACAGTGCAGTCTTAACGGATGTACCTGGTCGAACAAATCTCATCGAATTTGATATGAAATTAACAAACGAGACCCCTGTTCGAACCAGAGTTTACCCCATACCGTACGCTAAAGCTGATGCACTTCGCGGAGAAATAGACAAGCTGCACCAAGCAGGAATTATCAGTGAGTCTACATCTCCTTACAGTTCCAGTGTAGTGCTGTTGCAGAAGCCCAATAAGGAAGTTCGGCTGTGTATAGATTACCGGCTGCTAAACGCTGTAACGGAATTCCAGCCCGAACCTCTCCAAACTGTTTCTGAGTTGTTCACCAAGCTCAGCAAAGCAAAGATTTTCTCCAAGACTGACCTCAGTAAAGGTTATTATCAGATACCAGTCAAGGAGGAAATTAAACCTTTGTTAGCTTTCAGCACTAGTGAAGGACATTACACATTTAATGTGATGCCGTTCGGATTGCATAACGCACCAGGAGTGTTCACCAGGATGATGAGGAAACTTCTAGAACCTTTGCAAAGTCCCCATATCCATAATTTTATGGATGACATATTAATTGCATCGGAAACCTATGAAGAACATATTGCTACGGTTGCTATGCTCCTCAGGAGACTACAGGAAACGGGTCTCACAGCCAGACCTAGCAAATGTCTCATCGGGTTTGAACAGTTAGACTTCCTGGGGCATACTATTTCTCACGGATGCAGTTGGCCTATTAAGAAGAACGTGGAGAAAATAGCTGCAGCCAAAAGACCCCGAACGAAGAAAGACGTACGTTCCTTCCTATCATTATGTGCATATTATCAGAAATACATCCAGAACTTCAACGGACTGACAGCACCTCTGACTGACCTCACAAAGAAAGGTTGTCCTGATAAGGTCATATGGGATCAAAAGTGCGAACACGCGTACAGCACTTTGAAAGGACAGTTGTCTGCATACCCCATTTTGAGGTTGCCTGACCTCAACAAACCTTTTGTATTACGGGTCGACGCGTCAGGTCAGGGCATCGGGTCAACACTGCTTCAAGCCGATGACAGTGACCCAAACATGCTATTTCCAGTTGTCTATGGCAGTCGGAGATTAAATAAAGCTGAACGGAACTACAGCGTAGTCGAAAGAGAATGTCTCGCTCTGATTGACGGTATCAGACGCCATCATGAGTTTCTCTATGGTACATCTTTCACGGTGCAAACAGACCACGCTCCGTTAGCATTTCTGGGTGCCAATAAAGAATTTAACGCAAGGATCATGCGTTGGGTGCTTCTTTTAAGCGTTTATTCTTTCAAAGTGGAATATATTCCGGGAAGACAGAATGTCGGGGCTGATTTCCTGAGTAGAAACTGGTCTACAGAGGAAGAAGAGCAAACTGAAGATACCACTCGTCCTAAAATCACCAATCAGGTCACCTCCATTGTAAAAAAAAATGAAACATGAAAAATGGTTTCATGTCTAAAAGTGGGGACGATTGTGACGTACGTCTAGTTCGACAAGTGAATTTTCCCTGATATTCTTCTTCTTCCTCGTTCGCCCTGAAAAGGGCGGTGGTTGCGTTGTGTCTGTTTACGCCTAAGCTGTGATATCTGCACCTTTCGGTCGACACATCCGACTTCTGCACGGCATTTTTTAGGACCGGGTTTGCCTTCCCATTGCGATCCACACTCGCTCAGCCAGACTGCACTGCTGCAGACTGTTTCCAGGACCACCACGTGGAGGTGGAGTGCGGCCTTGACCAGCTCTGATTCGCTGGTCCTGACGCAGGCAGTCAAGCTGAGTCGCTGACTGCGTTCTCTATTGCTGCGTCTTTGGGTCCCTTCCCTGATATGATGGATGATTTAAAGGGACTTTTAGCTTTTCATAACATTAGAACCCCTGAACATTTGTTGTAACTTTTCGTTTCGCCAGAGCGAACCGTTTCCACCGGGACTCACTTAGTATGCGGCACGAGATCAAAGACACTGAGACGATCCCCGAGCAGTGAAGCTAGTTTCTCGCTGGTATTTATCATCTCCGCGCGAACTCAACCGCTCGCAAGATGGACCAGAGCGATTAGAAGAAAGACACTGGTGGAGATCTCAGGAAGGACGGGCGGCATGCTATCAAAGACAGTAGTGGTCCCTGAAACGATTTCGCATCTCGGTGTTAAGCACGAAACCGATCGCAGCCAGAGCGAACGTTGAAAGCTGACGCAATCAGCGAGCGAAGATACGAGAGGCTAGGGGCGGCTTCTCTCTTTGGATTTGGCGGTCAGATCCCCCAAAGTTCATGAGATCAAAAAAGCTGTCAAAGTTCTCATGTCCCACTCATCTTGCATTCCAGTTGTAGATATACAGATCACGTAGAAATACACTTCATCATTCGCTGGCCAGAACTTGATAGAAGCACTAGCGATATTTGAAATCTTGCTAGATTATCCCATGGATTTTCATTTTATTTGCAGTGAATTCTATTTCTGTGCAAAGCGGTAAGATATATATATATTGTGTAAAGTGATCAGTGGTCGAGTTCATTCATTATATTTCATTGGATTTCGTGTTAATTTAAACCTATTAAATTAAACCGTCTCAATAGTTCCAGTTGTAAATGTAATGATATACCTGCTATATTATTTCCAAAAGATAATAGATGTTTAATGCTTAAATTAACTTTTAAAGTCGCGAAGGAATTTATAATAAATAAATTGAGTTAAGTCCTATATTTATAGATGTGTGATTTAACCACTAGAACTCGCGCAGTGTTTATTAAATACATAAATATATATAATAGTCTTAACGGGAAATTTATCGCGCGCTTAGAAGATTATTTGATTTTTAAAGTATGATTATGTTGTTATGGGTTTTCTATCGTTTTCTCTAGATTGATCACCTTTTGCAATCCCAGCAATAACGAAATCTTTCAGAGTTTCCATACTCGGTTCTTAAACTTCCAGACAGTTTGATGAGACATTTTTTTAAAAGTAAATCTTGTGGTGGTCCGGTGCGGCCTAGCTAACATAATTACATGAAAGAAAGCCTACCCAAGATCATTTGATTATTATCATCAAATTTAACTTACAATCTGTAAGATAAACTGGAAGATGAACAGTGCCAGTAGCGATAGTTTATATACTGCTCTATTGTGAGAGATTACCGATTTACCTGACTGTGACTGAGCCTAGTTTTTCCTCACTGGATTAAAAAAAACTTTACCGGTCAGTTGCTGTCATCACGCAGTGAAGGAATATTGCCATCACCTCATTTTTCACCCCTGTGTTGAATTGTGTCAGTGCCATCCCATAGACTCCTTTTATATAATAAAACACAAGAACTCTTAGAACTTCAAGTCCGGCGATAAGCGGGAATATTTGCTCTCAGTAAAAACTCGCAATATCTGGGGCGGGGCATAGAAGTGCTAGACAGTTACACGTGTCAAGAGTTTAATCAGTGTGTTTATCATTCTATGGATTGACTGATGCTGCAACTCGGTAAGTGTGTGGTGTATATGAGTGTGGATCCGCACAGTGTGTATGAATGACAGGAGATTTAATTTTTTTGCAACAAACCATTTGTTAACTTGCCTACCGGGTAATACGTTTTCTGTATACCCGGCATTGTTCCTTTAGTGGGATAATTCGTTAACTCTGTTTCACCCCCCCCCCCCTTTTTTTTTCTTTGCTTAGTAAAGGGAAGACACCAATTGGGATAACAGTATTTTTTTGTCTACCACCATAACTAATATTGTAACCCCTCTTTCAGAGTAATTAAATTCACTGTTGGGTTACATTTCCTATGCTCCTGATAACTATCTATCTTGAGACTGGGTTTATCTTTGTCTAATACAAGCGGGAAGGGCTTAGTCGATACCAATCTTCTTCACCCCCTCCCTACCTTGATATTTGCATTTTTCTGTACTTATGATAATTTTATGTAACACTTGATATTGTTTTTTTGTGATTTGATCTTTACGGTAAATAAACATCATAAACTTATATCGGACTGTGTTGGAATACCCAAAAGCCAAACATTCGCTATTTGTTTAATATAGCTGTATCCACGTCGTCTGAGTGTTTGAAGCAACAAATCGGTGTGAGCGCAGACGTGTGTCTGGAAAACTGGCAAATAATTGTTTGACCAGGAGAGTGGAAGAGAAGATTGAGAGAAGCGATTTGTCGTAAATAAGTCTGTCTTTACTCTCCTCCAGCACTCGGTGGAGCATCATATTTAATCTATACATTTCTATCACTGAGTTTTCATCATCATTATACACTCTAAACCTGACTACTATTTCTAGACTCTTTTCTCTCAAAATAAATTTACGACAATCACGCAAGAAACCAAGTAAACGAGCAGGAGAAATGAGCATTAGGACCTACAAGCTGAGAGAGCCAGAAAGTATGACCAGATATCAGGGGCTTATTGCTACAGCAGTGAGCAACACAGAAGAACGACCTGATGACTTGGAAACCCTCTGGAATAAATTCAAGGATATCATAAAGACAGCTGCTGCAGAAGCATGCGGTGAAGTCCGACTTGGGAACCAGAGAAAGAGGACACCTTGGTGGACAGAGGAAGTCAAAGAGAAAATAAGAGAGAAGAAAATGGCATGGAAACAATACTTAGGAGCTAAAAACACAACAGGACAAATGGAAAAATATAGAGAATATGTGACACTCAGAACAGAAGCAAAGAACAAAGTGCTAGCAGCAAAACAGAAGTCCTGGGAAGAATTTGGAGAAAAGCTAGAAAAAGATGCACAAGAAAACCAGAAATTGTTCTATAAGACACTAAAGAACATGAGGAAGGAAAAACAATGCCCTCTCAAATTTATAAAGGACAAGCAAGGCAAATTGCTTACTGCCCCGAAGGAAGTAATGGAAAGATGGAAAGAATATTGCTCAGAACTCCTGGATGGTGAGCATGAAGAAGCATCAGAAATGATAACCACTAGCACAGAAGAGAAAACCAATGATGGTGAAGATGACATAAAGATGGAAGAACTGAGGGCAGCACTAGAGAAAATCAAAATGGGCAAAGCAGCAGGGCATGATGGTATAACACCAGAAATGGTTAAGTTCATGGGAGCATCAGGCGACCTATTACTCTTAAAGGTCCTACAGGCAGCATGATGCAACAAGACCATACCAAAGGATTGGGAGATTGCCATCATAACACCGATTTTCAAAAAGGGTGACAATCGACAATGTGGAAACCATAGAGGCATATCCCTTCTCAGTGTCCCTGGTAAAATCTACTCTAGAATCCTAGAGCAGAGACTCCGACGCCTAGCTGAGCCACAATTGGATGAGGTCCAGTGCGGATTCCGAGCAAACCGAAGTACTCAAGACCTAATCTTCACACTCAGACAGCTGAGTGAAAAGGCCCTTGAGTATAAGATCGAGATCCATCTTTGTTTCATAGATCTGGAAAAGGCGTTTGACAGGGTCCCCTGGAGCAAACTTTGGGACTGTTTGGCAAGGAAGAATATTCCAGCACCTCTGATTCATGCTATACAGAGCTTCTACAAGTCTTGCAGAAATTATGTGAGGACAGCAAACCATAAGTCAGAAGAGTTCAGGACCACCACTGGTGTAAGACAAGGTGATATCCTATCACCTTACCTCTTCATATTCCTTATGGACGATGTCATCAAGGCATGTAATGAGAGAACAAGAAAGTATTCAGTGGGGTACTGGAAGATGAGACAGGTCTATATTTCGGAGCTGGCATTTGCTGATGATGTTGCCCTGATTGCTAAATCAGAGGCACATCTCCAATCGAACCTGCAAGTCTGGAAGGAAGCGCTGGAGAAGAGAGGGATGGTCATAAGCAGCTCTAAAACAAAATCCATGGTGATATCACGAGAAGAAAGAAAACATCAGATTAAGTTGGGAGAATAGGTCCTGGAGCATGTCGACCACTTTAAATATCTCGGAGCTATTATAGACCGAAAGGGAGGCATCAAAGAAGAGTTGGCCACTCGAAAAGCAGCGGCTGGGAGACTTTTTCAGGCCATAAATCGTGGATTCCTCAGCAAGAAAGAGGTTGGTAAGAAAACGAAGATGGCTGTATACCGCTCCACATATGTCCCAGTCTTGACATATGGATGCGAGTCGTGGGCAATGACTACAACCCACAAAAGCCAGATTCAAACCTCAGAAATGAGGTATCTGAGGAAAGTGGTTGAAGTAACAAGACGAGACATGGTCCGCAACCAGACGATCCGTCAAGTCCTAAAATCCCACCCGCTGCAGACCCAAATAGAACAGTCCCAACTAAGATGGTTTGGCCATGTCTGCAGAATGGGAGAAGATCGGCTACCACGACAAGCATGGGAAACAAAGAGCCAGGGATCCAGACCTCCAGGACGACCCAGAGTCCGCTGGGAGGACAATATTAGACAATCTTTGAAGGACCGAGGACTAGAATGGAACCAGGCCAGGAAGAAGACAGCCGATAGGATAGTCTGGCGCTCTCTCTTCCAAACCTCTACACCTCACGGTAGAAGAGGAACGACTAAGTAAGTAGTAAGTATATATATATATATATATATATATATATATATATATATATATATATATATATATATATATATATATTTATTTATTTATTTATATATGTGACAGGGGCAAGGTGTGCCTCACACCCAAGACCCGTGCACTAAGAAAATTTATAAAGGATCGTTTGACAGGAGTTGCAATTATTGGTTGCTTGCAACCCTCTCAGCAGCAGACTTAACAATTCAAGCAACCCAAAGCCTTATGCAGGTCAACATTTAATTCTACCGAACAGAACCGAACACCAAACAAACAATCAAACAAACACCCAGTCAGTGTTCATAGACTGTGTGCTCAAGGCATTTACAGCTTGGCTCTGTGTGTCTTCTTCGTCTGTTCTCACTGGGCGGCTTTCTCAAACATCGACCAGTTTCGCCGCTTGCTACCCCTTTTATAAGCCCTGGCCTAACCACTCAACTTACTGCGCGCTTACGCGCATTAATCTGCGCCACACAGATAACACACGCGATTATTGCTCCAGAATGCATGAAAACACAAATTTACACAACTATTTCTAGAGCAATAACACAACTAATATGTAGGCTTTATTATGGCCTTGCAACAAATCTTCTTCTCGAAGATAATGTGATGAAAAGGCACTAAACCACAGAGACAATATGACTGCCCAGATGGGGCCAGCGCCGAGAACGACAGATCTCAAGATGGCGCTGTCACATATATTTTATATAATCTATATAATTATAAATTATATAATATAAATTACGTAATTATTATTATTTATAATTATATAATTTAAATTTATATAATTTAAAATGATAGGTAATAAAATTGTATATTTTTATTATTTTATTAATATTTTTTAATTATAATAAAATTATATAACATTATATAATAAATTATATAATATTATTGTTATATAATAATAAAAATTATATATATATATATATATATATATATATATATATATATATATATATATATATATATATATATATATATATATAAAATAAAATTATATAATAAAACTATAATAAAATCTCCGGTCCAAAATATGTAATTAGATTTTGTTAAAACTATCTGTACATAGTCGCATTTTAAATGAAAACATAAACTGTTGTGATCATCTGTTCTAGTAAAACTGTCAGTGTCTACAACAGTCATTCGCCAGTTTCCACATTTCAAACTTGGTAAATAGTTCAATTCGATGGGAGTATGTTTTTTCCTAAGTGTTGCAATTCTAACGGAATATTTGTTGCTAAATAGTGGAATTCTAACGGAATATAAAATTCAACGGAGTATGTGTTAAAAATCCACGCTACTGATTCTTTTCAATAAACCGGTAAGTAAACTAGTTTTCTTCTTTTTGTTTTGTTACTTCAAAGACTGTACAAACAATAGTACAAATATGTGCTACTGTATTTGCATCGAATTTTATTTCACATTATTAGCTAACCTAAACGAAAATGCAAATTGGGTCCGAAACTCATGATCGGGTCCATTTTCCTGCACTACGGGTTCGACCGAAAATGGCGGCCAAATTTTAGTTGTCGTAACTCTTATATGATAAAGGGGCACTATAAAGAACTTCCTTCGTCCACTCTGTTTGCCGGTGTCAATCGACAACAAAGGTTCTGATCTCGGCGATCGTCTTCCCTGTATATACGACATCACAGGATTCGCTCGAGCTTTTGGGGAAATACGAAGCAGTTATCTTCCACGTGTTTTTGGCCCCATGCATTCTGTCAGTGACAGCTCTGCTTCGCATGAGGGCTTCAGCGAACGCACTAGGTTCGTCCCCTTTGCGAGGAATGACAGTTAACCATCAAGGTAGACGCTCGTCAGCACGTGAAACACGAAAAATAGGCGTGGCTAAAATATGAGTTAGACAGATAGCGGAAAAAGCATGGATTTGGCGTAACAAACCCTGCATACTAATGAGGAAACCAAGGTGAGGAGCCAGGTTGAACTGAATGAGGGTACCTTTGGGAAGCAAGCGGACGGATTAATGTAGTCTATCTTCATAACCTGTCACAGTGCTGTAATATAACCGACTGACCGTGGGTCTGGGTCGCCAAAAGAAGGAAAAAGAATTTTTTTTTTTAAATAAAAAAAAAAAATGTCTGTCTTGGATGGCTGAATTGATTTATTGTTTGTTGAAGTTTTAATGGTTTTAAGAATTTTCCCCATGAGGGGATAACCCACCTTATTCGCCTCTCACGACATGCATGGTAGGTTGTAGTGTTACTATTCATTGTTCCTCTTTTGGGCCCGTTAATACCTGGGCGTTTTAAGTCTTGTATTTCTGAAAATATTTGCTACTTCGCTCATTGACAAGTCAAACATTTCAAGAATAATTATCGCTTGGAATCAGAAACAAAGACATATTATCTAAATAAACTTTAATGATATCACACGAAATTCAAAACAATATTATAATGCCCTGCTAGATTCCATAGGCAATAAATAAATTCAGTTCTAGTATTTAAATTAAAACGTGAAAAAAGGTTAACCATCGTATGGACTATTGCTACTTTACTCACATTTTTAACTTTTGCATCATGTATATCCAATCGATTTGTTGTTGTTGTTTAACTAAGGCTGCTGAGCTTCTCTTTAGCAGCCAATATCAAGTTGAAGACTCCTTGGTATTATCTACACTGTAGATCTAGGCTTTTCCTGTGGCTTTTCTGCCATTCCAAAACATGTTGAGTTAAAGTCATGAGCTCCAATTTCTAAAAAAATGAGGATATAAACATTTTAAAATAGGGAGAGACTCTTCAGTCAAAAGGATCTCGTTACACACCCATTGAGGCATATTGGGAATATGGTGTTAGGCCCATATTTTCTTGACCGTCGGCACACTAATGGTGATGTGATCAGCATCACGCCGGCCGCCTTAACCTTCCCAGAGTTGCTCTGGTACCCATTTGGGGCTGGGTCGACCCAGGAGCCGTTTGCGGCCTAAAAAAATCCCACCTCATCTGGGGATCGAACCATAGACCACTGAGCTAGAAAGCCAGTGCACTAACCACTATGCTACCGCTGCCACCTCTTCAGTCAACATGTACATTATTTTAGTTTCATCTCTTATGTATTAAAAGATGACATCATTTTCCAGATTCTCATAAACCCTAGAACAAGTGTCGGCAACTAGTCGAACCCGATCTACCGTTAGATCCCCGTGGATGATTTGGATAGATCTTTAGACGACTACGGGCAAAGAGAAAAGACTTTTTAAAATAAGGAAACTTTGGACTAGATCTCTCTCGCTGGTATTTAAAATCGTAATGTACCCCATTATCAAATACACTTTTTCCATATTCCCGAAGAAAACGATAGAGCTGGATACTAAAATATATTTGTGCTCTTTAGGAACACGATCTATACTTCGTAAGGCTCATTATCTTCCCGCCTGACTCCATTTCGCTTAAAACTAAACACACACGCAGTCACGCACAAACACACTCATAGTAGATCTTTAGAAGGCTCAGTGTTACTAAAGTAGATCTCAAAAGCTCCTGGGTTGCCGACCCCTGCCCTAGAATGATTTCCTCAGTGCATAGGGGTCGTCCACATTTGACGTCACGTAATTTCTTGCCATATTTTTTACCCCCTTCCCATTGTCAAATTTCGTCCCAAAAAACCATACCCCCCTCTTATGTGACGTCACAAGTATCTTAAAAACACACCCCCCCCCCCCCCCCCCCCCCCCCCCCCCCGTTTTTCCCTGCAGTTTTCTTTGTAATAATGAAAAGAAAGAATGTAATTGAATGTCAATTAGTTAACTAGTGAAGATGAAATAACAATCTTTTACGTAAAATTATGTTTAATTAATCAGGCTTTTACAGTAAGTGTTTTGCTGGTCAGCTGTTGCTAAATTTATTTTAAAATATCGCTCATTTTGGCTTAATTTAATTCATACAATAAAAATAAATTCAATGTAAAGTAAACACACCAATAACGGCAGTTCCTACTTGTGACGTATAATGGAAATCTAGCCTACAGCATCCGACAGCCTTTGCTTTCCCGTTAGCGTCCTTACTTACTTACTTCATTACCATTTGTATCCTCTTCTGTGCTAGTGGTTATCATTTCTGATGCTCTACCTTGCTCACCATCAAGGAGTTCTGAGAATATATATATATATATATATATATATATATATATATATATATATATATATATATATATATATATATATATATATATATATATATATATATATATATATATATATATATATATATATATATATATATATATATATATATATATATATATATATATATATATATATATATATATATAAATATATAATATTTATCACGAACAAATGTTAATATTAGTGTCTGGGAATGTGAAGGTCTGATGCTGTTCTTATAATGCATATGACTTTTAACAGATGAAAGTCAATTAAATATCTGTTAAAGTCAGTTATATAACTTGTTTTTTGTTTATTTATTTAACGTATTAGCATAATTGTGATTGTCCCTATTTACAATGATTTGACAAATGTGATGCCACTTTCTCATCGGCAGTTGTTCATATAATTTGGAATTGAAAACAATATATATCCTAATTATAACCCATCAGAGGTTGAACGGGATATTTTTCTTCATTAATTAAAAAAAAAATCTTACTCGACGCTTATTCCAGCTACTAACCCTGGTATTGTCGACAAAAAATGGCGTCCACGTCGTTCAGCCTCGTTTTCGATTCTGACATAGTTGTCGTAACTCTTATATGATAAAGGAGCACTAGTTCTTTATCTTGGAAGAAAACCCCGCTGATTTCCGCTGATTTGCCCGAGGCGCGACTTTCGCCATAGTCCAGCGAGATTACACTATTTCTGTATATATATTCCATCTCCTCAAAATTAGTATCTAGTCGCTTCAGGAAATTTTGAAATATCTAGCTCGACATCATAGAGCCTTAGTACAAAGAGGATTACTTAGATTTCGTGGAGATAGTTACTTTTCTCTGTTTTGCGGTAAATTATGTGCTAGCATTTAAGTGATTTAATGTGTTAAAGTTCTTCATTATATTTCACTGGGATTTTCTGTGTTAATTGACTAGCTTATTAAATAACATATAGCTAATTTTTACAGCTGTAACGTAAACTTAATTACTCGCTAGCACCCAGTAAGAGATATTTTAATTAACTAATAAATACGCTAGGAGTGTGATAAATGACAGAATCAAATTTACTTCTATCCATTATGTGTAATTTTATAAATGACTAGTGGTTATATCAAGTGTTAAAAGCGATAAGATAAGTTAGACATTTGTGGTTCCTAATCTAATTTAATAACAGAATGGATAGGACATTTTTACCTTTACGCGTGTTAGGATAGGATATATATATATATACGAGGGGTGTTCAGAAAGTAATGCAACACATTTCTCAGGAGCTGTTTATTCAAAAAGCATGAAATTTATACACAATATACATGGATATGTCATGTAAACATCGGTATTATTCAACATAATCCCCATCAACTTGTACGGCTTTATGTCAGCGCGAAACAAGTGCATGTATTCCTAGCCCGTACCAGATTTTGTCTTGATTATGCAGCCATTTCTTCGCTGAATGAATCACTCCTTCATCATCTTCAAACCTTGTCTCACGGAGTGCATCTTTAAGTGGACCAAACAGATGAAAATCAGAGGGTGCCAAATCGGGACTATAAGGTGGATGGAGTAGTACAGTCCATCCCAATTTGGTGATTGCTTCCCGTGTTGCCAGACTTGTGTGAGGGTGCGCATAGTCGTGAAGGAGAAGCAGGACTGCTGGATTCTTGTGCGGCCGAACTCTGCGAAAACGTTGATTGAGTTATTTCAATGTCTTAATGTAAGCTTGCGAATTGATTGTCTCTCCTCTTGGCATAACGTCCACAAGAATCACACCTTCAATGTCCCAAAAGACAGTGATCATGACTTTTCCAGCTGAAGGAATTGTCTTGAATTTCTTTCTTCGTGGTGATTGCGGATGATGCCACTCCATTGACTGTCTTTTTGTCTCAGGTTCAAAATGATGTGCCCAGGTTTCGTCACCTGTAACGATCTTAGCCAAAAAGTTCTCTCCATCAGCATTGAAACGCTCCAACAATTCAGAAGAAATTGCTTTCCTCTGCAAATCGGTGGTCATTTGTGAGACTTCGAGGAACCCATCTTGCACAAACCTTAGAAAATCCGAGAGTTTTTATAACTGTATTTGCACTACCAATGCTGACTGACAGCTGTAAGGCCAATTGTTGAGTAGTGATTCGCCTATCAGTAAGAATAATGCCCTCAGCGCATTTCAACATTTCTGCGTTGGTGGCTGTGGCAGGACGTCCACAGCGCGGCCGATCAAGCAGCTCCGTATCTCCACTTCCTGATTCTTTGATTCTCTGAACCCAGCGACTGACTGTACTCCTGTCGACTGCAAAACTTCCATACACATCACATAGACGCTTGTGAATGTTCACAACAGTTTCCTTCTCTGCAACGAGAAATTCTATCACAATTCGCTGTTTATAACGCAAGTTACTAACACGCTCCATTTCAACGGTTTAGAGCAGCCGTATTATTTGGCCGGTTGCAGTGCAATTTAGTGCACACAATTGACACATGCAATATTTGAAGTGCGCAAAATGTCATGCTTCTATCTTCATTATTAGCTGAGAAAAACGATGTGGTGCATTACTTTCTGAACGCCCCTCGTATATATATATTGGTTAAATGTTTGCATCTCTTCTTAAATCTAGGCTCGATCAAACCAGCGAACTAGCGGTCTTATAAACTATTGTTGTACTATTGGATCTGTGATTTGTGACCTGTTCGGTCCACATTCTTCATTTATGAGAGAGACCAATCTAGAGACCATAGACATAATAATTAAGCTGGACCTGAACATTACCAGATTATATATATATATATATATATATATATATATATATATATATATATATATATATATATATATATATATATATATATATATATATATATATATATATATATATATATATATATATATATATATATATATATATATATATATATATATATATATATATATATATATATATATATATATATATATATATATATATATATATTGAATCAGCCCGCTGTGGCAGAATATAGATATATTCAGTTACCTGACCTATGACAGTAGTTCCACTGGGATTATACTCAAGAGAATTCACTGTTCAGAATCGGTCATCAACTCAGAGAACAGCCGATAATTATTATTATTAACATTTGCATAACGTAACAGAGTGTCTCCGCCACCAGAGGCTAGACAACACAGGAACCATATATACATTTTTCTTTCTATGACGGTGACAAACACGAATACGTCTTATTCCAACCAAATATACGCAGTGGTACATGAATTATCCAGGAAAACAATTAACGCATCAACTTCGGCGACTACCTTGACATCAGCAATAAGCACCAAGGCTAGTCTGGGGCCTGAGTTGGCAATCAACATTGACACTGTAGTTCATATTACTTGTTAGTGGTTTTGTTTTTCAAGGAATACCTGCGACAACTATTGGGTAAGTGAATATGAGTGTGGCCACTGAGTGACTGAGTGAATGAACAGAAAGAGAGAAACGTATATTCCATTGTTACAATCAGTATACAAATTCTTTTATTAATTCCTCATTAACCTGATTATTTACGGGATATCTTATCTAGGAATTTGTTCTTTTCTTTTAATGACTATTTCATACCCTTATAGTTAACCTTTGACCTTTTGGGGTTATTACCTTCTTTTGTGATCCTTTCTCTACAAAGAGGGGTGGGAAATATTGAGTTATTTTCATTTGTCTTAAACCATTCTTTTATTGATATGTATATGCTTGATGTTGTGAAGTTCTTTTGAGTGGTAATAAACTTAATAAAACTTAACTTAGAGTGTTGGTCGAACCCCTACCCTACCCATATATATTATCCATAGTTTTTCACGTCTGTGCGTATTCGTCACGTAATTGTGTATGTATATGAGGTGTAACTTATAGTTGATATATAAGGAGTGGTAGGTCATCTGTTTACAATACAGTCGTATAGATAGGTTGGAGTAAAGAACTACTCACTCCAGAGACTGATCTTCCACTTACACTATCAAAAATCTATTTTCTTGCACCTTTATTCTCACACATTTTCCACTATCACCTCTGCTCAGATTGGACCATAAATAGCTTCAAACCTATCTTATAAATCTACGACAAGCACAAACCCAAATAATAATAAAAAAGACTGCGAGGTCTGAGGTATTACACTGTATGAACAAGTAGCTAAAGGATTTTAAATGTCCTATGTAGACAGAGGCAGTCTTATGGTATGGAACGAACAAACGAATAAATTTTTTTTTCATCAGGGTAAAGAAATAGGTATTACTGCCTTTTCTTACATTTCTGCCCAGCAATAATATTTTTCTTCTTCGTTCGTCCTGAAAAGGACGTTGGTTGCGTTGTGTCCGTTTACAGCGAAGCGGCGATATTTGAGCCTTTCGGCCGACACATCCGACCTCAGCACGGCATTTTTGGGACAGGGTTAGCCTTCCCTCTTCGATCCCTACTCACTCAGCCAGACAGCAGTGATGCAGCCTGTTTCCAGGACCACCACTTGGAGGTGGAATAGGGTCTTGGTCAGCTCGGGTTCGCTGACCCTGACGCAAGCAGTCTAGCTATGGGTCGCTAACTGCATTTCTCACTGTTGACGCGTCTTAGGTCCAATAATATAATTCTCAAAGTGTTTTCAGATCAAAACACTCTTAACTTCGATAATAAGTAGTCGATGCTATCAGATATCTCCGTTTCTCTCTTTCACGGTCTATTCCGCTCAGACATAACAAAAGACATTATTTCTATTCCCGTTAAAAAAACTTACCTGAAAGAATGACCAAGAAAAGACAACTAACGTTCTCTTACATTCTTTTCTAGCATACGTCAGATAAAATATTTCAAAAAGTTGTAAAATATTCTTCCCCAAACCACCCCAAACCCAGCCCTACCCTTAACACTATCCCTACCCCTAACTCTACCCCTAACCCTAGTCCTAACCCCCACCCCGCCTTCGCCCACACCCAGGAGCCTGCCGTAAAATATTAATGTGATATTACAGCGACTGTGTCTGATCAATTTTGTTTTACGTTAGACCTGAGGGCGCACTAGGCCGTTTCTTTCTGTTTTGGAAACTGCACGATGAACTGAAATTCACTCAATTCAAATATTGGTGCTCACGTAAGTCACATAATTCCTTCGTGTCTGCTGTTCAACAACAGTGAAGTGACATCACAGAATTCACCAAGTCACCAAATGAAAAGTACTCAGCTAAAGTCAAGAGATCTAACGTTAATTCAGTGTTTACAATAACAGTGATCAGGTAGAAAAACAAAGTTGAATATAAGTGACTATATAACACGCCCTATGACCTTTCCCACGCTTTTTTTTCCTATTTAAGAAAACATACTGTCGTGGGGTGTTTCCAGTGGAGAAACATTTGGAGATCAAGAGAAATCAAGTCCAACACAAAAATGAGAATCTTCAACTCAAATGTCAAGTCAGTCCTATTGTATGGCTCTGAAACATGGAGAACAACAAATCAAGAAAAAAGTACATACTTTCATAAATGGCTGCTTGCGTAGAATAGAAGGATTGAAATGGTATGACAAGGTTACAAATGTAGAACTGATGACAAGAACCAGACAAGTGCCAGTAGAACAAGAGATGAGAAGAAGACGCTAGAGATGGATAGGACACACATTGAGGAAACCTGTTCAATAGCATTACAAGGCAGTCCTAGCTCTGGAAACCCCAGGGTAAGAGAGGCAGGGGTAGACCAAAAACACACGGGGAAGAGAACTGGAGACAGACGTGAAAATGATGAGGAAGAGCTTGTTGCCACGTGACAGGAGGACATATGTTTATTGAAGGCTTATGCTCCCTGTCGGAACTAAAGGGTATTTATTAATCTCTAAACCAATAGCTTCAATGTTCACAATTGTTTTCTAATCTGCTGCCTCACGTTGTCAGTTGATCTTCTTATTCAATCTCCAGTTTTACATTGCTTCTCTGATTCACAGTTTCAAGTTTTAGATTTTCTTCTTTGATTAACAAATATTTATTCTCACCTCAATTTGAACATTTATTCTCTGCGTCACAGTGTCAGTTTTGTTTCTGAATTGTTTACTAATTGTTTACTAATTGTTTACTAATTCATTGCCTCTCATTTCACATTTGTTCTCGTACTTGCAGCTTCAGCTTCACACTTGTTCTTTGATTCGCAGCTCCATGTTTCACATCTGCTCTCTAATTGTCTCAACCTTCACGTGTCCTGTGTCACAGTCTCAGGTTAAATATTTGATTTCTGACTCAAATCCTCAGATCTGGAATTTATTTTCTGATTTACAGAATCCATTTTTCACAATCCTTTTCTGATTCTCAACCTCACATTTCAGTTTTCTATATTTTGCAGTCTCATTGTTTACAGTTCTTCTCTCATTAGCGGCCTAACGTTTAACATGTGTTCCCTGAGTCACAACCACAATTTCACAAATGTTCTTTCATTGGCAGCCTCAAGTTTCACATCATTTCTCACACCCGCAGGTCCAAGTGTCACATTTGTTCTGACACCCACAGCTCCATGTTTGACATTTGTTCTTATACAGGCATCTCCATCTTTCACATTTATTCTCATACCAGCAGCTCCAAGTTTCACATTTGTTCTTATACAGGCATCTCCCTTTCACATTTATTCTTATACGGGCATCTCCCTTTCACATTTATTCTTATACGGGCATATCCATGTTTCACATTTATTCTTATACAGGCATCTCCATGTTTCACATTTATTCTTATACAGGCAGCACCAAGTTTCACATTTATTCTTACACAGGCATCTCTATGTTTCACATTTATTCTCATGCCAGCAGCTCCATGTTTCACATTTATTCTCATGCCAGCAGCTCCATTTTTTCAAATTTATTCTCATGCTAGCAGCTCCAAGATTTACATTTATTCTCATGCTAGCAGCTTCAAGCTTCACATTTATTCTCATGCTAGCAGCTCCATTTTTTAAATTTATTCTCATGCCAGCAGCTCCATTTTTTAAATTTATTCTCATGCCAGTAGCTCCATGTTTCACATTTATTTTCATGCCAGCATCTCCAAGTTCCACATTTATTCTCATGCTAGCAGCTCCATTTTTCAAATTTATTCTCATGCTAGCAGCTTCAAGCTTCACATTTATTCTCATGCTAGCAGCTCCAAGATTTACATTTATTCTCATGCTAGCAGCTTCAAGCTTCACATTTATTCTCATGCTAGCAGCTCCAAGCTTCACATTTATTCTCATGCTAGCAGCTCCAACCTTCACATTTATTCTCACATATGCAGCTTCAAGTTTCACATTTATTCTTAAACAGGTAATTCCTCGTTTCACATTTGTTCTTATACACGCAGCTGAAACTTTCACATTTGTTCTCATGCCAGCAGCGGCAAGTTTCACGTTCATCCTCACACGCCCAGCCTCGCGCTTTATGTTTGTTATGTTATTCATTGTCTGAGGTTTTGCATTTGTTCTTTGTCTATGAAGTTTCACATTTGTTCTATTATGTTTCTATGAATTTTCACATTTGTTCTTTTATTATATATATTTAACATTGGTTCTATAATTCTGTCTAAGAAGTTTCATTTTTGTTCTAGAATTTTTCTATGAAATTTCATATTTGTTCTATTATTATTTCTATGAAGTTTCACATTTGTTTTATTCTTGTTTTCTATGAAATTTCACATTTTTTCTATTATTATTTCTCTGAAGTTTTCCATTTTTAAAATATTATTCTTTCTATGAAGTTTTACATTTATTATGCTATTCGTTGCCTGAAGCTTCACATTTGTTCTGGTATACATTATCTAAAGGTTAACGTTTGTTCCCACTTTGTTCTTTCTAGCCAACCCTATCACCCGGATCAGCTATCGTATGTATCTCAAACATTTAGTGTTGTGGACAGTCGTTCATAGTTCCGACAGGTTGTTTTTTTTCTTTCGTTGACTCCTCGTGGCGTGTTGGTTTTTAAAAACTCTACAAAACGCTAACACGTGAGATAATTTGCCAAGAGTTTTCTGTTTTCGTTTTTCACGATTCTTCTCCAGGTACGCCGTAGAAGTCAACCGGTGCAGAGTTACAGGTCACTGGTACGTGCTGGACAATGACAGATAAAGGCTTTCGTTGAACCAGTTAAATGTGTCAAGTTAGTACACACGTCAGGTGTTAAGTCTTTGTCTGGGAACGATGAATACGTGACGAGAAATAAAGATGAGATGAAAGAGATGACTTGAGATACAAGAAGTAAAAGGAGACAAGTCATATGTGCACTTGTTAAACAAAATAGTGCGAAAGTTGTTACCATCAAGCTTGTGTCCCAGAATATCAATGTTATAGCTTCACATGTCTGCTGCCTATTGTGCAGTTTTCCGTTGCTCTTTTAGGAATCGAACACTCCAGATGCTTACTTTTGAAACTTTCTTAGAAGAAAAAAGTGAGCCAGCAACTCGGTCTCTTTTTAACTTTCTTTGGGTTATGTCATACGCCTTTTTTAACAGATCACCTTCCGTCTTGCATGACTGAGTGGAATTATTTGAATTACTTTAAGATGATTTATTCACGCTTTTACTCATTTTTTTAATTTGGCTAAAAATTGTTACATGATTAGATACCCGACTACAGGTTCAAACCTCCTTAGTTGCCTTCTACGAATTGCATGATATGGAAGAGTGTTAATAATCTTGGCTTTCCTCTCAAGCCGTGATAACAGATGAAAGCCCCCCGGGGGGGGGGGGGGGGGGCCACTGGAGCGGTTGATATAAAATAAAAGTTTTCAAAGTCCCAAGAGAGGCGTGATCGCCTCGTCGCCACCTCCTTGGATCCGCCAATGTGACTATTACTACTACTAATATTGCCACTACTACTAATAATAATACTACCAGATACTGTTACTACTAATATAGCCGTTTTTAACTACTATACTACTACTACTAATAATAATACTTCAAGCTACTGTTACTACTAATATTATAACTATTATTACAACTAATATTGCCACTACTACTGCTATTAATGCAACGGGCGCTGCAAGGAAAGTTGCTTCAAAAATTAAAACAAAGGACTCTAACTACCTGGCCTCGTGTATGATAATCAAATTGCGTGAACAAGCAATTTAAATCGGCACATCACCGCTCACCACCCGACTCCCGCCCAGTTCTAATACGAAATACAATCTATATTCGCAGTTCGTAATTTCCTTAACCTTATGAAGTTATTTCCACCTTATTTTTACATTATTCAAAGTTACTACATAAAATCGACGAGGTGAACTCGGGTCACAACTTGAAGTTTTAAAATGTCCCACGAAAGGGAGTTACTTGCAAAGTTTCAGCTTTCTACAACGAGTGAAGCATAGAAATTTTGAGCGTCAAAGATTTGAAATATGAAAAATATATAAAACTCGTGTGAGGTTAAATAAAAGTGGTTAAAAAAAAAAAGAACGAAGGCATTTAGGTTTTTTATAGCTGCTAGCATTAAGTTGCTCGAGCTGAGCGCAGTTCTTGTCGTATGTTTTAGTTACTGTTGTGTATTGTCTGTAACTGTTTATTGTGTTTCTACTACTTTGAAGATTTTGATATTGTGCTCACGCATCAGTAATGATTATTGTTGTCAGGGCCAGTCTAAATTCATTTGGCTCCCGGGGCGAGTAGTTTAGTATACGCCCTCTCCCCCACACTTCTAGCCGCGAAAGTTTATATTCAGTAAGTTCGTGAAGAAAATTGTAGACTTGTTTTAGATGGTTATTACTTACAAAACAAAGAGCTGCCTTCCCTCCCTCCCACCCACCCCCACCCCCACCCCCACCCCCCAAAAGAACACAACAACTACAAAAACAATGTTAAAAATAGGTCACATAACGGTTTTAGAGTGTTCTTATAAAAGACTTACATTGCTCGTTTTGACCTGAGTGTATTGTGTCTCAACTGAAGATAAGTCGAGCGCTTCTTGATGAGAAAATTAATTTTTCTCACCCGCTCCGGCGCCCCCTTGCACTTAGCGCCAAGGGCGGTCGCCCGGTCGCCTTGTGTGACAAAACGTCTTTGTGCATGTACTTTTGTACCCTTCTCTCTCTCTCTTTCACTCCGGCAGCATCACTTCATTTCTTCATTTTTCTCACTCATCGTCCTATTATTTGGCATATTATATGCATCTTCATTATTCTTGCGGTGACCGCTCCCAAACTGTTTACGTTTCACTAAGTGAACATAGTATTATCAGGTTAATACGATTATCAAGTAAGTTAGTCTGGCCACCTTTGACAGAGATCTCAGTTGTTTGTGCAACGTGGTATCGCACGAACATGCACAGAAAGCCAGATTGCTATCTAAAGAAGGTATTGGGCCACTTTGAAACTTAAAAGTAAACCCGCATTTATAAATACGAAGTCTGGATACCTAAAGAATCAGATTCACCCGTCACAAGAGGAATTATAAAGTTTCCCAGGCCAAGTGATTCGCAGAACACCCGTCATAATAGGACTACTAACATTTCCCAGACCAAGTGATTCGCAGAATACCCGCCATAAGAGGATTACTATAATTCCCAGACCAAGTGATTCGAAAGCAACTAATAAAATGCTGTGTCCATTCTGAACTATGCGAGGAGATTGTGTTCCCAAAAGTTACTTTGGGGTAAGTGTGAACATTTATTTTACAAATGGGAATTTGACATGTGTTTCTTGCTAAGTTGTTATATATGAGACTAGCAACCTCAACATATGAAAATAGTATATTCATAAACCACGACAGCAAGCGCTGGTGATTTCTTCTTGCTAGTCGTACAGACAATCGACAGCAGAGGTGACCCCAGACTCCGACTGGAGCAGTGAAGAGTGATGATTACATCACCTATGCCTCAAGTGTATCTGTAGAGCCCTTTTCGTAGGCCTTTACAGTCGTTTACAGATGAGGGTAGTCTCATATTTATTAATATGTGGTCCTACCTCTGTAATAAACTTTACGCACCGACTTACATGATAGTAAGTATTCTTGGGGAGTTTGATTTTTCGTAGCGCACGATTGTGCACTAATGCGAGTATTGGGTTACCCCGCCCGCATGTGTTGCCAAAGACCAGTCTACGTCATAGCTGGGGTTGAGAAGTTTGTGCCCAAGAATCAGTCCATTGATTTTGTGGCGTTCGAACCAGTGTTGCGGGTATATTTATTCTTTAGTGTGACCGTCCGTCTATGAAGAAGATGAGGACCTGGTTCAACATTATACTGGTGATTTTTCTCGGGAAGAGAAGCAAGTATGATATATATATATATATATATATATATATATATATATATATATATATATATATATATATATATATATATATATATATATATATATATATTAATGTAATTCTGTCGCATGTAGACGTCTAGTTGGACCAATGACGTATTGGTTCAAAATGGAGTCCTACGTGAAGTTATTATGTAAATTTTAAATCCGACGGATTCCTGCATTGGGAATTATCCAGGATTGACTTAGTATTTTTATGAGTTGAATCTGTATTCGGCGTTACGAATACATACTACGTATAGCAGAGGTGAATCAAGGATTATATAGATAGAAGCTCTAATGCCACGAAGGTCGTTGGCATGAATTGATATTATTATAACTCAACATTGATTAAAGTAAGAGGCCAGTACCAGCAAAGTACGTTGGAAAGATATTGGAACATTGTTTCTATCCTATAGAAGACCTGATAAGGATCTTCGTCATTTGCCAAGGTCACAGATAATTTGATAGATGACCTGTCGCACATAACTGCCTTATTTGTTTACTTGGATGCCATTGATAAGGAATACTGTATAACCAGTCAGACATTTCAAAAGAGATTACCTTACGAAATGGACTCACTATGTTTTGCTTTTAAAATATGAAATCTACGCTGTATACCGTAATGTTGACAGTTAATCGTCCGTCATCCTTGTTGACCAGTTTGTCTCGTCCATCGTGCATCGTCCAATAAATGGTTATAATTGAAACCGTCTTTGACATTTGCTGATGTGCCCATTTGTTGGCAGTTGTTATTTGATTGAATTACTGCAGTTTTCAAGAAGGGATCCATTCGCGTTATAGTCGACAATAACAGACTCTACACCTTCAACAAACCTTTTCAAAAAGCATCTAACAGAAATGGCGGCGCAGTGTGCTCTGAAAATATCCAGTTTTCAGTAGCGGTATCGAACTCAAGTCTACATTCAAACTCGGTTGAATAGAAATATGCTATCTTTCAAGGCGACAACATCCTGGACCTTACAGCAACTTTAACGGTCATCCCATGTCAAGGACAACCCAGGGACTTTAGCTTTCAAAGTTTCAACATTGGACTCTGGCATTATATTACTTCAAATAGATGTCTCATACATGCAGTCTCGGATGCGAGGGATATCTTTTTGTTATCAATGGAGATAAGTAAAAACGTCGTGTTTATTTCACCGTTTTACGTTTAGCTGCATCTGATCTCCTAGTAATATGTCCACTACTTTCTTATTCATGTTTCATGTTCTATGTTTTATGTTTATCGTGGGAGGTTGGGAATGGCGACTTAGGACGGAAAAAAATACCAGTTTCACCACAGGTCCGTCTTGAGTGTTCTATAGGAATTATTTTGCAGACTTCCCTCAGTGGAATGTTCCTATGCGTGAGCATAGAAGGATTTTAGGTCCACTGTGTCTGGTAGTCTGTGACACCTGACTGTTTTAGTTGTAGCGTCAAGTTTTAATTGTAGTTTTTGGTAGTTATTTTACTCGTACTTTAGTTTTATGATGTATTTTGTTTGTATACTACGTCCTTCTAACCTGACTTTCGTTCAGTTTTTTACACAATTAATGTTTATACACTGTGTTGTCAACTGTCTTGTTTATTATCTGATCGTAGATGTCATCGTAATTTTTTACGACATCCTATCTTAGTTCCACATTTTTATTTTAGTTGATTTCTACGATTGTGTTTCACTCGTCTTTGATTATCGTGTCTTGTCAGTATTGTGCCTATTGTCTATCACGTTGTTGCTTTCATAACATTTCATTGCATAAATTACTTTATTAATTATTAATATAATTGCCTATTATATGACTTTAATTTACCGTTATAGGACAGGAACGAAGACCACTTGGTGTAGTAACACTTTTATGTAAAAGTATTTTAGAATAATCTTGAATAATGTCTACCTTAGACTATTTTATTAAGCAGGCTAAGGCGCTTAATATACCTCCGGAAGAGATTAGATCATTTGCTATGACGGAATATAAAGAATCTCAAAGGTTGGAATCTCAAAGATTAGAGGCAGAAAAATTAAAATCACAAAATCTTCAGATGGAACTGGAACATAAAAAGTTTGAGGCTGAAGAAAATGAGAAAAAAATGAAACTAGCGGCTGAGGAAGAGGAGAAAAAAATGAGATTAGCCGCTGAATTAGAAGAGAAACGGGCTGAGGAAAATGAGAAGAAGATGAAATTTGAGGCTGCAGAAAACGAGAAAAAAAAATGAGATTAGCCGCTGAATTAGAAGAGAAACGATTTCAGCGTGAGTCCGAACAGAAAAAATTCGAGGCTGAAGAAAAATTTAGATTTGATGTTGCAGAAAAGGAAAGAAAACTTAAAATTGAAATGGAAGTTAAACAAAAGGAGATAGAAGTTAAACAAAAGGAAATGGAAGAAAGAAGATTAATAGCTGAACAAAATGCAAAAAGACTTCAGCTTGAGACAGAAGAGAATGATAAGAAACGGCAGCATGATTTGAAACTTGCCGAATTGGAATTTGATAGAATAAGATTGTCAAGTGAATGTAATACACAAAAGACTCAGGAAGGCCAGTCGTCATCTAGACATGAGAATTTTAGAGAGGTTCATCTAAAATTGCCAAAGTTTACTCCACCATCCGACGATGTGATATTCTTTTTGGACAGATTTGAGGCTACATGTAGGTCGTACAACTTGGATAAATCATTATATTGCACCCACTTATCCAGATTACTTACAGGAGAGGCAATGGCTGTTTATCACACTACTAGCTCTATAGATAAAAATGATTATGATGCTCTTAGGGCCGCTCTTCTAAACAAATTTCAAATGACAGAAGATCAATACAGAATGAAGTTCAAGTCTATGCTCCCACAATCTAGCAAGAATTTTGATGATTTTCTTTCTCAAATACGTCTTACCTTGGAAAGATGGATCGAACTGTCCAAGGTAGAGAAATCTTATGACGGTATTTTCGACTTATTATTACGAGATAAAGTTTTATCGGCAGTAAGTCCTGCATTTCTTGCGTTTCTACATGAACGTAAGCCTGGTAATATAAAAGAAATGTCAGAACATTGTAAAAATTTCTGCACCGCTCATCCTAACATGGATGTCAGCAATGCGCAGATTAAGGACGATTTACCCGTTGCTTTCGCTATGCAACATAACAATTTCCCTAGAAATCGTTCGATGAGTAGCGATAGAAATTTTCACAGGGGAAGTAATAATAATTTCAACTTTGGTCATTTTCAAAAGGGGAAACAATACCAACAGTCTGCTCCATTTAATGTATCATGGGGCCAATCTCACAGATCTCGAGATTTTATTAACAACAATCCTAAATATAATCAAGGTAATAATAATAAACAACATTGGAGATCTCAATCACATCATCCTGAAAATAGACATAGATTTATGAATAAATCATTTAGCCAACATCACAACAGTGATAACTTTCATTGGCGGACTCATCCAAATTTTAATGATAGCAGAAATAGTAATTATAGCAATTTTAATGACAATAGTCAAAATCGATCGCGACGAAGAGATAGATCGTCGAGCAGGCCACGACAACATTCCAATGTTGCTTCAATTGAAGCACAAACTAATAAAGATAAAGACAATAATGTTAATCAACATAATGCTATGTCTTGTATCGATCTAGAGCAGGTAAAGACATGTCAAGAATGCTCAACGCTATTCCAGCCCAAGGCGATCACAACGCTGCGATGCGGACACATTCTACCAAGTCTACCAGCAGTTTGTACAGCTACTTCTGCATCAGTTCACCACGGAAAGGGTTGTTTAAGATTTAACAAAGGATATGTCAACTCGATTCCTTGCTCTATTTTGTTTGATTCAGGCTGCAGTACCGTCGGAGTACGGAACTCTCTGATCGACCCTTCCTTGGCAACTGGCAACGTAGTCAAGTGCGTCACATTCGGGGGAACTGTGGAAACCTTCCCTACAGCCATCATTAATTTACATACACCTTTCTTTTCAGGGAAGATCCATGCCTGTCTTCTACAGAATCCAGTTAGCGATGTGATACTTGGTTGTATACACGGTATAAAAGAGTGTACACCAGAGCAGATTAATGAATGGGAAAAGCGACATATTCGTGCTGCAAATGCAGTGGTTACCAGAGCGCAAGCTACTGAATTGTCGCGTGAATCAACTTCTGAACCTACGGTTCATAATAGTAATGATGATGATTCTCCTATTTCAAGGGAGCTGTTTGCTAATTTACAAAAGAATGATAATTCTTTGCAGAGGTTTCTTCAATTGGCAACTAAGAGAAATAATAACAACACAATTGCAAATTCTAGACACCAATTTGCTCTTATAAAGGGTATTTTAGTTAGATTAATAAGACTTGGATGCCATTGTTAAGGAATACTGTTCGTTGGATTTACAAAAGCTGGAGGCTTGTACGGGCTATAACCATTGCTTAATTCTTCATAAAAGGCGGCGGACCGATAATAAGTTAACAATTGCTCAGCCAATGCCGCATTGTTCTTGACTTCGGAAATATATCCCTTGAGATATAAGCGTCACTACATTTCTATCTACAACTTTGCCAAGAGTAATCTTGTGCGAAGGTAGACACCTTTGACGACCCATTTTAGATCAATCAATCAATCAATACCGTTTAGCTCCCCAAGGAGCATAGGCCTTCAACAAACACATGCCAAGTCTTCCTGTCCTGTGTCATCCGCTGAAGTTCTTTCCATGTTTTCCTCATCATTTTCACCTCTGTTTCCAGTTCTCTTCTCCATGTGTTTTTTGGTCTACCCCTGCCTCTCTTTCCCTGTGGATTCCAGAACAAGGACTGCTTTGTAATGCTATCAACAGGTTTCCTCAATGTGTGTCCTATCCATCGCCTGCGTCTTCTTCTCTTGTTCCACTGGCACTTGTCTAGTTCTTGTCATCAGCTCCACATTTGTGATCTTGCTATACTATTTCAATCCTTCTGCTCTATGCAAGCCCCCATTTATGAAAGTCTGAAGCGTTTGGTTGTTGTTTTTTGTTGTTCTCCATGTCTCAGAGCCATACAATAGGACTGACTTGACATTTGAGTTGAAGATTCTTATTTTAGTGTTGGACTTGATTTCTCTTGTTCTCCATATATCTCCCAATGCAATGAAAGTTCCTCCTGCTTTTTGTATTCTTATCTTTATATTATTGTCTGTTCTTCTTTGTCAATACTTGTGCCACTTTGACGACCCATTTTTAGATACTCTTGAGTTTTGGCCGCTGTTGGACCACTACTGCAAAGCAGGGAGAGACAATCCGTGACACCTTATCCAAAGACCGGACCTGCCTGTAGGTGATATTTTCAAGGGTTACAGGTGGCGCTGTATCTTTTTATCGTCTTCAGTGCTATCGTTCACAAATTTTAATGAGGGTGATGTTACCGCAAAAGTAAGCCAACTAGCAAGCACCTTCACTAAATTACTTCATTTACTTTTGCAGGGGTAGTTTATGTGGCACAATGTGTGATATTATGAGACTGATTGTCTCGTGCACAGTTATCCGTTGCTGCCTTTTACGACATGCTCGGTATGATGCAATGGTCCTCTTGTTTGCTCATTAATGTCTGGCCCGCAGGTCAACAAGTCCGAGAGGAAGAGTGGCTGCTGCCATGACAACTGTTGCTACAATAAAAATGTTTTTGTTTTTGAGACTACTCCTTCGACTACTGCTGCTACTACTAATGTTCTACTATTATAACTATTCAGTGGCGGCTCTAGGAATTGTCCAAGGGAGGAACGATACATCAGAATGATAAATCTCCCCCTCCACCCTCGCTCCACATTTACACATATTGTCCCGCCACGTAGAATTACTTACGTTCATAACCTTTAGGGTACTTACCACTGTCCAGTACCAGATATGTTTTACTTCGTCCGTCGTCCGACCTAACGATTTATTACATTTAAGTCCCAAGTGGGGTAGAACACACTGGAGCGGTTGATATAAAATAAAAGTTTTCAAAGTCCCAAGGGAGGGGCTATTGCCCCGTCGCCATCTCCTTGGATCCGCCAATGTGACTATTACTACAACTAATATTGCCGCTACTACTACTATTAATACTACTAGCTACTGTTATTACTAATTTTACAACTATTACTTCTACTACTACCATCAATATATATAAAATCCCAGCTTTTTCTGTCAGTACGCTAAAGGATGCAACATTGGTTGAAAGTTAGACATTAATTGTTGTGACGATACGGTTGTGCGATCTCAAGTCCACTCCGGCAGGATTGCATTACATTCCCGTGCGAGTGATATTTTCTTAATTTTCTCTCCCCTGTCATTATTATGTGGCATATTTTATGGACTATTATTTCACTCTCTATGCTGAATCTAATAGGGTTAAGTCTCTAACACTTCACTCCTCGACTGTTTGTGTTACGCCAGGTTTATTGACCCGGGCAGCGATAATATTTTATCACGTATGGTCAGGCTGACCATCTTTTCAAAGCGACTGTGCCTGTTAATTCAAGCTTGCATTGTGCACGGTCTATGAATACTGTCACAGAGAGTTTATTGATCATAAATTGCCTATATCCTCTTCTTTTTCTTTCACCCGTATCCTCTATTTTATTATCACTCTTTACCTTTTTCCTGTATTTTTCGCATCCATTCGTTTGCGAAAAATATTTTCTTCCCCATTCTCAACTTTACCGTTTTCTTTCTCATACTGGTAAACGCATTTATGACATAACGTGTCAGAGAGAGAGCGTTAAAATGCATTCTATTGCATTAGGTGTCAGTGGACGAAACTGTGAATATATTCGTCTGGCCAGACATAGGAGCAGACATATGTCTACAGCATTCCCTGCACCAGACGAAATACACTGTGAATATTCGCTTTCGCCAGACCTATAGGCGACAAATTTGTCTGCATTTTCACCTGCCACAACGAGTTGCATCGGCTGAGCGCTCAGTGAGGCGCGATAGCCGACATCTCTTCGGCGCAGTTTGAGACATTTTTCTGGAAATCTCAGCTGACAAGGCACTCACTGTTGGCCTGGTCAGCGTGAGGTGTGAAAACGCACGAGTGTCAGTTCGTGGTAGTCTTCTAGTTGATGTAAGGTGTTTTAGACGGAAAAGGGGAGATTATTTCGTTTGGCGAAATAAGTGGGACCCTTTGTCTGGTAATAGATATAACCAGAATGTTAAACTTTATTTTCATTCAGTCCTCAGAATTCGCAGTAGACAGGTTGTTCGTAAATAGAATAAGCTGTATAGCGAAGCCCTAGTTTGTTCGGAAATGTACCGAACTCTAGAATTCAAATAAATATATCAGCGTATAATTCTAAAGTGTGCGATTACCTGTAGTTCTGTGTGTTGATGTATATATTATAATAATTATCTAATATTTTGTGAAGTGTTTAAAGTGATAATCGCTTATTTCATATTTCACTAGTTAGATTTGGTGCAGAGTGCTTAATTATATAGTCTGTATTATTTTCTAGTGACGTGTTTCAGTGGAAAGCAGAATAAATTATAATTTCTAGCTTAAACAACAATGTAGCTATAATGAATTTAATTTAACTGCTAAATAATCAGACGAGAATAATTTTTCTAAACTAACTTATAAATGCTAGATGCCTCATGAGTGTTGACGGAATACGCATGTATTCCTAATTCATGAGGATTGATGATTTTTTTATATATAACTTATTTCACGGGAAAAGTTTTAAATGATAAGTCAAGCTGTACGCTTGCATTTTAAAAACGTAAGTTATATTGAGTACATAATATGTAACATATTTCATATGTGTTTTTTCTTTATTCAGTGAATACTGGGGTGACCCAATCTTTGCCAGCGTTAGTACAGAGTAAATACCTGTGAAGAACTAACCCATTTTCCTTAGAGTGACTTGGTGCAAAATCTTTACGAGTACTTTAAAGGAAAATGAAGAAACAGGCCTATCGCGCCATAGTAAATTCTTCCTGAGAAAAACTCTAGTAAATTTTTAGCCTGTGTGGCAAGTAACTTATTAACGTCAGTAACATTCTGACGGAGTTTGACAAGTGATGTGGTGACCGATTATAGTCCTAGCCTGAAAGAACCCACCGACCTGATATTCCTTATTTCTAGAAACTAAGCTAGTGACACTGTGCTTGCTATTAACGTTCGTACCTGGAAAATTTTATGTGACTTAAACAGACATTCGACAAATAAGCACCCCCCAAGGAATCGTTTTCTGAAGCAGAGAATTCAACCCGTCTTTTTGGAACTGGGAATTTCTTGGTCAAGGCTGCCATTGACGATTCTGTAGGTAAATGTCCTGAAAAATTGTATTTCCCAGAAGTGGCTACCAAAGCTGTGAGTATGAGCAACTGCACGTGATCACTGCTGAATGAATAGAGTGAATGCAGGACTGAGTGATTTCTTAATTGTTGTAATGTGGCACCCATTTTGCTGCCTGAATTCCTTTATGCAAGCTATTGCTAACAATATTTACCCTTAGAATAAAGCAGAGTATCAAGTCTGTCCATACCTTAAAGGGGTGGGGGGGGGGGAGGAGGGAGAACCATAGACTCAATCATATGTATCTGTAACTCTTTGGGGTTATCACTTTCTTCTAACGGGACTGTGAGCTATATATCCAGGGGAGGACCATACAAACGGGTCTATCACTATTGTAGCATTCCTTGATTTTTTATGACTATGTGTATGCTTTTGATGTATTTTATATGTTGTGATGTAAGTTTACGATGATAATTAAACTATACCTACATTTATTTCAGTGTGGTGGTCAGTTCGTTCCCATAATATCTATATAATCATTGTTATAGTTTTCCCCACGTCTGTGTGTCTAACTGTCATCACTTGTATGTGCGGGCACGTGAGTGGATAGATATATATATTAATATACATATTTTTTATAGACTGTCTGACTCCTTTGGACCTGTTGTAGAAGATAGGCGGAAAGAGAGAGAGATTCTCGATTTCCGGGACAGCCTCTATAAATTTCTACCATCTCACTCGTGGAACTCTATTTCTAATATCACATCTCACTGTGGCTATCACTCATTCTAACCTATTCAGAAGGGACCAACCCAAGTCTTAATTTCCCTATCAAAATCTACGACAAATACAACCCATATTGTGTGGCTAATCTGGCAGAGATCTGTCTAGCGAAACACAGGTGGTAATGCGTAATTTGTTTCCGCTTAGACCATCCCTGTGTGTAATTATCTCAGATAATCTCTCTGGAAACTCAAGATTTTTAGACGTTACGCCAGGAACACATGGTTACAATATGGTGAAAGGCAGATAAGTGCAGCCGGAAGTCTTACGCAACGATATGACATCACTGAAGAGGTCACGCGTGGATATTCAATTTAATATTTTGAAACACGCGAGGGGATATTTTAAAATGAAACACCTAACCCAGTGCTAGAGAGATCTGATTGGTTTGAAGTGAGAGCCGGAATATACAATGGATTCTATTGGAACATTCGGCGGAAACACAATCTCTGATTTGCACTAAGAACTGAGAATATAGTGTGATGAAAACACAGACACAGATCACACACAGAGACTGCAGCGCAAACGTCAGACTAGCGACTCCGAAAAGCCAGAAAGAAAAAGGAGACATTGGACTTAGAAAATTCCACAACTGTAAGTAACAGATCGAGTATTGGGCAACTTAAGAATTTACAAGTAAACCCGCATTTTTAATACAAGACTGGAAACTTGGGAATTTGATCACAAGTCATAGAGGAATTAAACAAAAGTTTTCCCAGGCCTTTGCAGAACACCCGCCGTCAGAGGAATTAACTCTAATTTCCCAGACCAAATCATAGAGGAATTAAACAAAAGTTTTCCCAGGCCAGGATTTTGCAGAAATTAACTCTAATTTCCAAACCAAAGTGATTTCGAAGCTTCTAATACAGAGCTGTTTCCAGTCTAAATCTGTGCAAGGAGATTGTGTATTCCCAAAATTTTGGGGTAAGTGTAAACAATTTATTTACTAATGTAAATTCTACAGGTTTCTTGCTAAGTGGTTATATACAAGGCTGGCAACCTCAACATATGAAAATAGTATGTACATGAACCACTGCTGCAAGAGCTGGTGATTGTTTCTGACTAGTCGTGCGAGAAACCCGACAGCAGAGCGACCCCAAACTCCGATGGGAGTAGTGATCAGTAATGAGTGTTGATTACATCACATGTGCCTACGGTGTAACATACTATCTTGTGAGATTTATGTACCTTTTTTTAATTGTAATTCAGGCAAATCATTATTCAAGCACTCCAGACGCAATTTCCTAGTTAACACCCAGAAGGATATTGGTGAATTTTCATCATATTCCATGAGTTACGCTGTGGGCTCGGGAATTTAATTCTTCTGAGAGGTTAACAATGGTGGGTCGAGCGCATGACAATGGGCCTGTTAGTTTGCGGGGAACAAATGTACTTAGCAGGCATTTGTTTCTTTCCATTTGTCTAAAGTTCGTGGTTACAAGCCATCAGGCGATTTGTGGTATTCACGCCGCTATTGTGAGGGAAAAGCATCCACCGTAACCGCCTACAGTGGAAGAGAGTGCTTGTAAAAAGGCACCAGCTAAAAGGACCTAATTTTTCTGAACTATATCCTCACCCTAAATCTCAGTGAAGAGAAAATTTGATTCCAATATAAAATTCAAGAGCATTTTATTTATTTTAATCTATTAATACTAATTGATAATTAAAATTGTTACCTGTTGTTTTAAAACTAAACAATTATAGTCGATTCAGTTTTTTATGTTTATGAAAGCAAACGTATGAGCCAGATTCGTTAATATATATAAATATCTAGACATATATTTACCTCTAAAAAGAGCTACTACTTATAAGAGGAATTTCGTTGGATTACACCAACTGGGGGCCTGAAAGGGCTAAACCATTGCTTAAATCCTTCACAAAAGGCGACGGACCAGATATAATGCGTTAGCAATTGTTCAGCCCAATGCAACATTGTTCGTGACTTCTGGAAATATCTTGTGAATCCTCCCTTCAGGTAGAAGTGTCATTAATCTTCTATCTACATCTCTGCCAAGAGTAATCTTGCGCGCAGGTAGATACCGTGGAAGCCAATATTAGACACCCTTGAGTTTTGGTCACTGTTGGACTACTACTGCAAAGCAGGGGAGGCAATCCGTGACAATTGTATTGTTTCCCTTACATGTACTCTCTCCAAAATAGTAACACTTACCAAAGAAGAATGCGCAAATGACGGTGTGCGCAAAAATATATTTAAAGAATGTGTGATCCCGTATACACACATTGGGATCCTCGCTGCTGCTACGTAGTTAGTGTACTGTGGTGATGCACAATGGTTTAAAAAAAATACTTTTGAATAAGTAAAATTGCCGTTAGGTATTGGTGCTTTTGAATGTAATTCCCGTCTTATGACGGGCTTTTACACTAGTCAATAATATTACCGCTGATTCCTTTTCTACTAATATTGCTACTAATACTCATAATTTTGATGGGGCTGGCTAGCGTCATCACGTAAAACAAATTGACACATAAACGATCCCTGCAAGAGCACGTGACTGATTGATGCAGGCTCCCTGTAAGGGGACCAGCTACAATGATGGCTACATGCACCATACGACACGTATAGGACAATTATGACTACTAAAAATGATATTGCTACGGCTACCTTTTACTACTAATATAACCACTGCTATCTTTTACTACTAATATAACCACTGCTACCTTTTACTACTAATACTACCACCAGCCAGTGGCGCACTTACGTTTTTTGGATGCTTCCTTTCGCACCCCTCCCCCATCCCATAAAATACGCAGAAAAATACATTATGCCTGGAAGTAGATTTTTAAACAGTACAATACTATCATTATAGTGTCCAGTGACACAGTGTCTGTCACCCGGGGTGGACCGCCTCCCTCGCACCCGCCTTAGTTTGCCCCTGCGGCACTATTACTACTATTATTACTGTTACTACTATTACTACTGTTACTACTATTACTACTGTTACTACTGTTACTACTATTACTACTGTTACTACTGTTACTACTATTACTACTATTACTACTGTTACTACTGTTACTACTATTACTACTGTTACTACTATTACTACTGTTACTACTGTTACTACTATTACTACTGTTACTACTGTTACTACTATTACTACTGTTACTACTGTTACTACTATTACTACTATTACTACTGTTACTACTGTTACTACTATTACTACTGTTACTACTATTACTACTATTACTACTATTACTACTGTTACTACTATTACTACTGTTACTACTATTACTACTGTTACTACTGTTACTACTATTACTACTGTTACTACTATTACTACTATTACTACTGTTACTACTATTACTACTGTTACTACTGTTACTACTGTTACTACTATTACTACTGTTACTACTATTACTACTATTACTACTATTACTACTGTTACTACTGTTACTACTAATACTACTGTTACTACTGTTACTATTGTTACTACTATTACTACTGTTACTACTGTTACTACTATTACTACTGTTACTATTGTTACTACTGTTACTACTGTTACTACTATTACTACTGTTACTACTATTACTACTGTTACTACTGTTACTACTATTACTACTGTTACTACTGTTACTACTGTTACTACTATTACTACTGTTACTACTATTACTACTGTTACTATTGTTACTACTATTACTACTGTTACTACTGTTACTACTATTACTACTGTTACTACTGTTACTACTGTTATTACTGTTGCTACTATTACTACTGTTACTACTATTACTACTGTTACTACTGTTACTACTATTACTACTGTTACTACTGTTACTACTATTACTACTGTTACTACTATTACTACTGTTACTATTGTTACTACTATTACTACTGTTACTACTGTTACTACTATTACTACTGTTACTACTGTTACTACTATTACTACTGTTACTACTATTACTACTGTTACTACTGTTACTACTGTTACTACTGTTACTACTATTACTACTATTACTATTGTTACTACTTGATGCGTGATGCCATATGATGATGGATGGCATCCGCATGTCTGGTTTTGTGTAGTGTGTAGATGTGTTCAGTCAAAACAATGTTCATGCAACAATAACAGGGCAATCCACATAGGACGTCAGTAAACTCACGACGTATAAAGTCAATGAGTCTTGAAACAGCCGTTGACGTTTTTCTTCATTATTTATTGTGGACGCCACAGTGACAAAATGGTTACGCAAATGTGTAGGCACATCAAACAGTCATTATCACAGCAACATTCAATACAGCAATAGACGGTAGACAGCATTACAATGATGAGTCAGATGCATGTTATATTTCATAGTGCTGTAAATGTAGTCAGGTGGAAAACTCCATCCTTTTCTATAACAGCCAGGAGATAACCAGATGTATGAGATCAGTTCACTCTCCTTAGTTTGACTTCAGCAAGACAGACACGTCTGCCGAAGTATAAATAATGTCCTCAAGAATATCCTCTAGATAATAAAGGTTTTCTAAACCTAGTTCATTTAACAAAGTAGCAAGTAATGGTCCTTGGTACATGCATCAACCGATGCAGTACAATGCAGCGACATGTGAGCTGGGAAAAAAACATCTCGTGACGACGACTTTCGGAGACAGGCTATGAATCGAAATCGCTCACGACCCAAAATCGATAGAGTTAATGAAAGAGTCAATTTACCTTGCTTTCATGAAATACACAGAAATATCACGCCTCCCGACATGTGGGAAAACACTAGAGGTATTATCTCGACTAAACGAAATATCCATAAGAGGACTACACATCCCTGACAGAACAAAAGAAAGCGGAGATCCCCTCTTCAACGAGGCATCTCTTTCGCCATTCCAAATCGCTCACTCCCACTAGTGGTGGGCGGAAACCGATCGACAAACAACAAGACAAGTCATGCGCAGTCCAGCGCAAAAATGACCACAGCTCAAAAGTTAACTGCATTCGATACCAACGCGAGAAGACAAATGCTTACCGAGAAAAGTGACTATAACTTTCAAGCAGTTGTTGCCCTTGCGTTATAAAATAGATATTGAAATAAAACGATGTTGCGAGAATTTATCACGCAACATATCACCACCTCCTCCCGATAAAAAAAAAAATGTGGAACATATTTTTTTTTTTAAATATCAAAGAGCAAGCGATAAGCGGCTCAAAACGCACGAATTATGCGCTGATAATTAACTAAATTGCCAAACATGAGGCTAATTATAGAGTGTCTGGTGAGGATATACCTCAACAGAAAAAAATAAATATGTCTCAAAAAATATTCACATCGGGGAGGTGTCACCAACACACATCACGTTAGCATGTAAACACAATATACGTATGCAAGTTACTATAATCATCATTAAACAGCATACTCTAATATTGTCTTTAAAAATGGATGTACAAATATGATAGGAAAATTTAAATAGTACATTCTTTGACATGTAATGACATAAGTACATAGTAAAGTTAAACTACATGACGATCCAGGACATATGCTCTGGTATTCCGAGGGTAAGTACACAATCTAGAACTCGTAAGGTAAGTCCTCAGCTCAACAATGACATTCTGAGAAAGTACAAGCAATATAATGCTAATTAATAACTAATATGCTTCATAAGGTACAATACATTATTAATAATTGTGGCTGTTTAGTAAACTAACGGCCCTTATATTAACTACTCAGTCCTCCTCTATCATTTTAAAAAACGAACAGAAGAAGATGACAACAAAGCACGATAGTGTGTACATATAAAGTAAGTACAGATGTGCTAATCTATTGTAGAAATATAGGTGTGTTATGACTCTGTAATATATAGAAATATAGGACAGAAGTATTAGTTGGAGTCATGTGGGCATCTAGACAAAATGTCAGCCATCACATTATCCGCACCACGGATAGCTCGTACCGTGAAGTGAAAAGGTTGAAGAGCTATAGCATATCGAGTGGATCTCGAACTCTTCAAATTCTTAGTCTGAATAGCTGTAAGAGCTTTCTGATCAGTCTCTAGAATGAAATGTGCGCCCAGGAGGAATCTTTGTAGCTTTAGAATTGACCAAACCATCGCTAACAACTCACGGTCTAAAACCGAGTAGTTCCTCTCTGCCGCATTTAGTTTTCTAGAAATGTACATAACAGGATGCAGAGTATTTGCATATTCTTGCATCAGTGCTGCTCCAATCCCAGTGGATGAAGCATCACTCCGAAGAACAAAAGTCCTATCAAGAGTAGGTAATCTTAAGATGGGAGGAGAAGAAAATATATTCTTGATTTGGTCTAGTGAAGATTGGCATTCTTCAGACCAACGGACCAGATTAGGCGAACCTTTCTTCAACAATGTTGAGAGAGGTGCCATGATCGAAGATAAATTTGGAATAAATCTCCCATAAAATTGAATTAAACCTAAGAGACTCCTAACTTGTTTCTTCGTTTTAGGAACAGAGATGTTCAGTATTTTGGAAGTATTGTGGTCTTCTGTCTTCAAGAGACCATGACCAACACGATGACCCAGGAAAGAGATTTCACCAAAACCAACAAAAGCTTTAGAAGGTTTTGCTGTCAAATTATTCTCACGTAGAGTGGACAGTAAGTCATATAACCCTAAATAGTGATCTTCCCAGGTATCACTGAAGAGACAGATGTCATCTAAGTATGCGATGACATCCGAACGATGTGACAGAATTCGACGCATCATGCGAACGAAAGTGGCAGGGGCGTTCATGAGACCAAAAGGCATAACATTCCATTGAAATAGACCCCTAGGTGTAGAAAAAGCAGTAAGAGGTTTGGCATGCTCTGCTAAAGGCACTTGCCAATAACCTTTAGACAAGTCAAGTTTAGTGAAGAATCTAGAATTAGAAAGTCTAATCAGTAGATCTTCTAACAAAGGCATCGGTTCAGCGTCGAACTTTGTGACCTGATTCAATTTGCGATAATCAACGCAAATTCGTATGTTCTTATCCTTCTTCCGGACAATAACCATGGAAGAAGAATATGGTGAAGTCGATGGTTCAATTATATTTAATTGAATCATTTCATCAAATTCCTTTTCCACTTGCGACTGAAAGTGTATAGGAATAGGATACGGCCTAACCCTAATTGGATTATTGTCGGTAAGAATTATGTCATGTTCTATGACATCTGTGTGTCCAGGAATGTCAGTGAGAACATCCTGAAATGTTTGTAACATCGACGAGACTTGTCGATGTTCGTCACCAGAAAGATTAGGAGAAACAGAAACGTTTTTCCAAGATTCCGTGGAATGTAATGGAACTACTGGAAGGGGAAGGTTGACATCAGAGAAGGTAGCTTCCTCATCCTGAATGACAGACAGGGATGAATAATGACCGTGAGGTGCAGGAGCATCATCCGTTGCCTGGAAAATAGGCAGCAAATAGTCCGGACGTTCGTGTGAAATTCCGAAAGCATGTTTATGTGGAAAGTTTTATGCTTTCCATCAATATCGACCACATAGTCAACATCGGAAATCCGAGAGACTATTGCATACGGACCTTTCCATGCAATAAGAAGTCTATTTTCCCTACTGGGGAGTAGGACGAATGCTTTGTCACCTGGACAAAGTTGTCGTAGACATCTATTCTTGTTAGCAAACTGCCTTGCCTTCTCTTTAGCAATTTCTGATGAAGCAGTTGCTAGCTTACATGCCTCAATGATCTTTTGTCTAAGAGCAATGACATACTCATATGAGGATTGAGTTTCATCGCTAATATCATCGGCAGTGATGAGATCGTGTAATAAAGACATAGGGCCGCGTGGACGCGCGCCAAAGACAAGTTCGAAGGGAGAAAATCCTGTGTGTTCATTAGGGACTTCTCTATAGGCAAAGAGAGCCGCGGGTAAAACCCTGTCCCAATCTTGAGGATGATCTTCAGTTATCTTACCAAGCAAAGTCTTGAGCGTTCTATTCTGACGCTCAACTAACCCATTAGACATAGGATGGTAGATACTACTGAGAGATCGTTCAATATGTAAGGTAGACATTACCTGTGACATAGTGTCAGATATGAGTTGAGTGCCATGGTCTGACAATATTTCTCTGGGGGAACCCCAAGCGAGAAAATATCAACCAAAGAGCATCTGCGATATCTGTAGTAGATATGCTCTTAAGAGGAATAGCCTCTGGCCAACGTGTGCACATATCGACACATGTAAGGATAAACTGATGTCCTCTGGCCGACTTGACCTTAAAAGGGCCAATAATATCTATGGCCATTTTCTGAAAAACGGCCGAATAGGAATGTCAGCAGCCTGGATAGGCGCAGCATGTCGTGGTCCTCTAGATTTGACCTCCTGACATACCTTGCATGATCGGCAGTAAATACGAATGTCCTTATTGACAAAAGGCCAAAAGAAAGCCGCAAGGACTCTCGACTTCGTACGGGCAAAACCCATATGTCCAGCACATTGCGAGTCATGAGCATGTTGTAATATTTTGGACTCTCATGCTCTTGGGAACAAGAATTTGCGAATGTGCCGACGTAGTCGAATCTTGTACCATACGTACAAGTACGCCGTTTCTCATTGCAATCCAAGATTTTCTATTTGTATCCTGATTCGGATCACCTTTCTTCGCAAGAACGAAGAATTTTTTTTAAAGAAGGATCTTCTTCTTGCAATTTTATGAAAGAGTCACGAGTAATTACTAAGTGACTATCTTGGCTATCAACTTCATTATCACTATTCAGTGAAGTTTCGGGTGTTTGTAGAGCTTGTGCTCTTGTAACTACTGCATTTGTAGCTTGCATGTTATTATCTTCCCAAGCAGCAATCTGCTGTGGGGTACACTCCCTAACTCCGTGAATACGACCAATAATAAGGTCCGCAATAGGATTAGGTAAGAGACAAGCATGCACATCTCCAGTAAAGAAAGGAGTGACAATGCGAATTACAGCAGTAGGATATTTTTCTAGAGTGCCGCCAAATGTGACACATTTAATAACCCTTCCTGTAGCACAAGATGGATCTACAAGCGATTGTCTAACACCAATAGTGGTGCATCCGGAATCGAAAAGTAGTGAGACCGGAGTATCATTAACAAGACCCTTATGTAGAATTAAAGAACCCCTCCCGTCATGCGCAACAGCAGCAGGAAGAGCGGGAAGTGGGTGACCACAACTCAAAGTAGTTATGGTACCCGGTTCGAATAAAGTACTGCATTGGGGGCATTTGTTTGCTCTCTCAAAGTCAAAAGCAGAACTAGTGACAGCGTCAAAGTTTTTACTATCAACAACATGATTACAGGCTCCCTCAGTTTCCTGTTGTACAGCATTAGCCTGCTGATATCTCTTTTTTTTGTGTTGAGATCTACCCCGACTATTATTACCTCTGAAGTTATCAGAGTTATTATTATCTCTGCAGTTATTATTGTCTCTATTGTAATTGTTATCCTGGTTCGAATACCAGTTTCCACGATTACTATCATGTTCACATTGATGCGAACATCTATTTGTTTGGTTTTGAGGTCTTCGGCAGGAATAACCTCTATTACCATATCCTCTTTTGAAATGCCTATAATTATTAGGGTGATAGTAACGACCACTATCAGGTTGTCTCCAATTCTTCGAAGAAGAATCACCATGAAATTGATTTCCATGATTTTGACAGAAATTACCGCTGCCCTTTCTATCAAAATTTTGTTGGGATCTACGAGCAAAGTTTTGACCATACGGAGCTGCCGAAGCAACTGGTAAACCTTCTTTCACCTTAGAGTTACCCATGGTTATGTGTGGGTGCGCAGTTACGTATTGGCAACAGAAATCTTCCATTTCTTTTATTGTTTTAGGTTTACGTTCATGAAGGAAAGCAAGGAAAGACTCATTGACAGACGACATGACTTTGTCTCTAAGTATTAAGTCCATAAGTCCTTCATAAGTTTTTTCCGTCTTAGATAGTTCAACCCATCGTGAGAAAGTAATGCGTATTCTTGCAATAAACTCGGAGAATTCAACTCCATTTTCAGGTAACATGTTTTTAAATTGTAGACGATAGCCGTCTTCGTTAAGCTGATATTTCTTTAACAAAGCGGCCCTGACAACCTCATAATTGCTCTTGTCAGGTTCATCCACCATATTTAATATACTTAGAGCTTTACCTGTCAGTATCCCTGATAACTGATAAACATATTTTGCTTTGTCTATGTTATGAGCTGTACATGCTTGTTCAAATCTGTCCAGATAGAACATTATGTCATCACTGGAAGGACTAAATGTTGGTAACTTAATCTTAAAAGTATCATTATTAGCCTTCCCAGAAGATGAACCCTTGTTTGAATCATTACCATTACTCATGCTCGTCAATTTCAATTTCTCCAACTCTAAAGCTAAGAGTTTTCTTCATGTTCCATTTTTGCTTTCCTCTCATCAGACTCTCTTTGTAACTTCCTTTCTTCAGCTTGAGCCTGCATTTGAAGTCTTTCATTTTCAGCTTCTTTTTCAAGTCTTTTATTTTCAGCTTCTTTTTCAAGTCTTTTATTCTCAGCTCTAGCTGTAGCTTTCTTTCCTCAGCTTCTGATTCCCTTTTTTTGTTTTTCCATTTCCATTTGGAATCTCTTTTCATCCACCTGCATCTGCAGTTTCTTTTGTTCAGCTTCCATATGCAGTTTCTTTTGTTCAGCTTCCATTGCTTTATCATATCGAGCAGTTGCAAATTCTTCTAACTTATCACCAGTCTTCCCAAGCAATTTACCCTGCTCAATAAAGTGCTCAAATGTAGACATGTTGTCTAACATATGAGTCCAAAACCTGAAATAATTAACTAATTTATTTCAAACCTAAGTGTAACAAGTATTAATTAAGCACTTGTATATTCACATCACATTATATTATCCCAGTCTCTGTGGGAAACAAGTCTCCAATCAAAGAACTTGTATATGAAATATCAGCACTCAAATCTTGATCATAAGTGCACTTCTCATTCAATAGTGCACGACACTATTCATCATTCATTTATCATCAGTATAGTAGTAACAGTGCATTAGCATAGCCCATTAACTAATTACTATAACTGAAAACAATGACTATGTAAACACATGCAGAATGTAAACATTGAAAATGTAAACAATACAAACAATGTAAACAATAACAATGTAAACAATAACAAAGATCAGCAACAATACAAAAACTTTCGCAGAAATCAACTAAAAATAAAGCAGAAATTAATGAAATATCACAAAAAATGTGACGATATCTGCGATAGAATTAAACAAAAATACATGACACCACAGTGTATAAACAAAAATGTTGTATGAAACTAAATTATAGACAAGAGTAGGCTAACAAATACAAACAAATCACAACAAAACTAAAGAATGTGAAATAATAACGAAAACAATATTAAAACATGTCATCACAGCTAACATAAATAGCAACAGAAGTCGCTTAGCAAATTCCAGTATCGGAAATTTGCAAACCCTACAGAAAACGCTCACAATAGACGACCTCTATGACGTGGCATAATCTAACGGAGACACCACCCAACCGAGAACCCGCTGAAATATAAACATATAAATATACGAATAACATATAAACATATAACATATAGAATGAGATGATACACAGAAGACTCAGCAGAAGTATAAGGGCACAGTTTACATACAAACAGGCCACTTAACTTATAGGCTTCCAATCGTAGAACAGCAGAAAAACGGATGTCAATCAACGTCCTAAAGAGCGAAGCTCCAACGATGATGGCACATCTGAACTGCTTCCACTGCTAACACGATGGTACAAGAGCTTCTGAAATACTGTGTGTTGAGTTGTTTCGGCACTTGACCTTCTAATCCAAAAGTAAGTTGATGGAAATCGGTACTTGGCCTTCTTCAGAAAACAACCCGTTTCAACCGGCACTTGACCTTCTCAAAAAACGACAGCACTGGAACCTTGACAGCAGCAACTTGCTTGACTTGCGTAAAAGATAACAGCAGTCCGAGTTATCCGGCAACATGTAACAACGCCGGGTACTGTCAAATTCTTGTTTCCGTCAAAAAGTTGAAATTTTGACTTTTACCGGGCAACGCCGAGTACTTTGAAAATTTTGAAGATGTTGACTGTATTGAAGAATGTTAATTTCTTGAAGGATGCTGATGAATTCTTGTTGAAAATGAAGTGGGTAAGGGACCCCGTGTTTGCTAGTACCAGAATCAAACCAGCTTATGGCCACCAAATGATGCGTGATGCCATATGATGATGGATGGCATCCGCATGTCTGGTTTTGTGTAGTGTGTAGATGTGTTCAGTCAAAACAATGTTCATGCAACAATAACAGGGCAATCCACATAGGACGTCAGTAAACTCACGACGTATAAAGTCAATGAGTCTTGAAACAGCCGTTGACGTTTTTCTTCATTATTTATTGTGGACGCCACAGTGACAAAATGGTTACGCAAATGTGTAGGCACATCAAACAGTCAGCATTACAATGATGAATCAGATGCATGTTATATTTCATAGTGCTGTAAATGTAGTCAGGTGGAAAACTCCATCCTTTTCTATAACAGCCAGGAGATAACCAGATGTATGAGATCAGTTCACTCTCCTTAGTTTGACTTCAGCAAGACAGACACGTCTGCCGAAGTATAAATAATGTCCTCAAGAATATCCTCTAGATAATAAAGGTTTTCTAAACCTAGTTCATTTAACAAAGTAGCAAGTAATGGTCCTTGGTACATGCATCAACCGATGCAGTACAATGCAGCGACATGTGAGCTGGGAAAAAACATCTCGTGACGACGACTTTCGGAGACAGGCTATGAATCGAAATCGCTCACGACCCAAAATCGATAGAGTTAATGAAAGAGTCAATTTACCTTGCTTTCATGAAATACACAGAAATATCACGCCTCCCGACATGTGGGAAAACACTAGAGCTGCATTCGATACCAACGCGAGAAGACAAATGCTTACCGAGAAAAGTGACTATAACTTTCAAGCAGTTGTTGCCCTTGCGTTATAAAATAGATATTGAAATAAAACGATGTTGCGAGAATTTATCACGCAACACTACTATTACTACTGTTACTACTGTTACTACTATTACTACTGTTACTACTGTTACTACTGTTACTACTGTTACTACTATTACTACTGTTACTACTGTTACTACTGTTACTACTGTTACTACTACTACTGTTCCTACTGCTACTGTTCTTACTACTACTGTTACTACTACTACTGTTGCTACTGTTACTACTACTACTGTTACTACTGCTACTGTTACTACTGTTACTGTTACTACTGTTACTATTACTACTAATACTGGTTACTACTACTGTTTCTACTGTTCCCCCTACTACTGTTACTACTGTTACTACTGCTACTGTTACTATTGCTACTGTTACTACTACTACTGTTCCTACTACTACTGTTATCTTACTACTGTTACTACTGCTACTGTTACTACTATTACTACTGTTACTACTATTACTACTGTTACTACTGTTACTACTATTACTACTGTTACTACTGTTACTACTATTACTACTGTTACTACTGTTACTACTGTTACTACTATTACTACTGTTACTACTATTACTACTGTTACTACTATTACTACTGTTACTACTATTACTACTGTTACTACTATTACTACTGTTACAACTGTTACTACTATTACTACTGTTACTACTGTTACTACTATTACTACTGTTACTACTGTTATTACTGTTACTACTGTTACTACTGTTACTACTATTACTACTGTTACTACTGTTACTACTGTTACTACTGTTACTACTATTACTACTGTTACTACTGTTATTACTGTTACTACTATTACTACTGTTACTACTATTACTACTGTTACAACTGTTACTACTATTACTACTGTTACTACTGTTACTACTATTACTACTGTTACTACTATTACTACTGTTACTACTATTACTACTGTTACTACTATTACTACTGTTACAACTGTTACTACTGTTACTACTATTACTACTGTTACTATTATTACTACTGTTACAACTGTTACTACTATTACTACTGTTACTACTGTTACTACTGTTACTACTATTACCACTGTTACAACTGTTACTACTATTACTACTATTACTACTGTTACTACTGTTACTACTGTTACTACTATTACTACTGTTACTACTATTACTACTGTTAGAACTGTTACTACTATTACTACTGTTACTACTATTACTACTGTTACTACTGTTACTACTGTTACAACTGTTACTACTGTTACTACTGTTACAACTGTTACAACTGTTACAACTGTTACAACTGTTACTACTGTTACTACTATTACTACTATTACTACTATTACTACTATTACTACTATTACTACTGTTACTACTATTACTACTATTACTACTGTTACTACTATTACTACTGTTACTACTACATAAATAAAATAAGAAAATGGTTACAGAGGCACAATCAATGAACATGACCTTTTTATTGAACTGGTTAGACTCATTGCTATTGTTATTGCTGAACAGAATCGATATCATTGCTGTCGGGCAAACCCATAAGTGTTCAGTCTCCCTCAGTTTATGTCGAAGAGTGTGAATGCTAACTGTTCCTGTAGGTCGCTGGTTGTATAAATGACGGATGCATCCTCTCATATGTCTATCTCTGCTAGCCTGACGTTTGATGCCAAATTCCAACAGTCTTAACCTTGATGATTCATCTATTGCAGTGTCATTCTCTAACAGGCGATCATTAATTGTTCTCAGTATCTATTTCTTATCCATATCTAGTGTCCTCACTGTGGATGCTCTTGATGCTAGTCTGTCAGCTCTCTCATTACTGCGTAACTCTGCATGACCAGGACAGGCCTTAGCCAACCATGGAACTTTGAGAGAGTCCGACACAATGACTGCCTTTGTTTCAGTCAGCCACCTTAAGGTTGCAGTAGCTGCCTCTACCTCCATTCGCATGCTAGAAGTTATTATCTTGTAAGCCCCGCTATGTTCGGCGACGAATCTGCCCTTTACCCTAGCAGAGAAGCCCCAACCTGATTTCTCACCACGGATCACAGACCCATCTGTATACACAATGTCATCATTATCCTCCGCAAGATCATGTATCATTTGACTGTTTAGATTCATTAATAGGAAGGATGTGACTGATGAGTACTAACAAGGGCATTGATATTTGGTTGAAGATTGGTGAGTTTTAATCAAAGTCACATGCCATTCTAGGTTCAGTCTGTTTCTTTGCTTTGATAAAGCTGCATTTCCGTGGCTAAAGCCAGCTTCAACTATGTACGAACTAACTTGGTAATGTAAGTAGAAATAGATGAACTGCTACATAAAGCTTGCGGTATTTTGTAGCAGTACTTCCAGGTGTACAATTGCGTCACAGCAAGAATTTTTATTTCTGATATGAAATAATGTTTAATACACCCTCTAGAATTTATCGACCCCGTGGATGTCGATATCGACTACTTCGGGAACTCATGTACAAGGTGAACCATTGTTCAAAAAATAATACGTTTAGGATGCCTCAGTTAAGCTTTTTACCCCAGGAAAACAAAACAAAAAACTCCAGTTCACCAGTCTTATGGACTTCGCCAATTATGCGTCTTAAAGAGTAAATATACACCAGCAAACAGAAAAAGAAACATACTGACAACAACTCAGTGAGTTAGTATCGATACAGTGATTTCTGCATGTCAACCGTTTTACCACAGTGGATCCCAACCTTTTTCAGTCACTGTACCCATGTGGCTTTTAGCAAACCTTCTCGTATACCTCTATTCAATATGAGAGCAGATACATTCTAAAGTTTACCATGCAAATACACATAAGAAAATAAAAATAAACATGTTAACTAATTTGACATAAAGTACGTTTTATTTGCTTCTTCTTCTTCAAGTACCATGCATAATGGCGTAGGAGATCATGACTCTGCACAACTTTCTGTCTCCAGTACAGTTTATCAATTCTGTTGACCTCCTTCCATGCCACAATGTCAAATTGTCCAGTATTTGCTCTCTTTGTCTTCCTGTATCTCTTTTTCCTTCAATTTTACCTGTTGTTACGATATATTCCAGCTTTCCTCTTCTCATAAAATGCCCCCAAAAAGTTGATTGCTTCTTTTTAACTTGTGAAATAAGTTTCTTTTGCTACATAACACCAATAATTTTAACCCAGAAAGCAAGAAGAGTGTTCATTGCATTGGGAAATACACTCTAAACCTGATATAACGTGAAAAACGGTGTCCAAGCTTTGGTACCGTGTTATAAGTGAGACCGCGTTGTATCGAATTCCCTTATTTTGCCGTAAATTTTTAGACATTTGATAGAAATCGGCATCCTGATGAACATCTAGCTTAAATACAAACTACTGTCATACCTACATGAGCAAAAATACGTGAAAGATATAATAATCAAATAACGCTTTCTTCATATTTTCGCACAACTGTGTGGGAGAAGAGTGTAACTGCGGTTCCTGCGCGAGGTACGTTGCCGTGGCAAGCTTCACACTCTTCACAATTTTACTATCACCGTCAATCCATTTTTAAATACACCAAAAATACTGATAAAAATCAAAAGCCATAATTATGAAACAATAATGTTGTTGTAAATCTTTTTTTTTTTTTGTGTGCTAATAATTTCTTTCCGGATTAGATTTATTTTATATAGATCTTTATTTTATATAGATCTTTATTTTATATAGATCTTTATTTTATATAGATCTTTATTTTTAATGTTTGTCTGAACAATTTCTGTTGGCTAAATGCGTTTTCTTCTACTATTGTTTGTTATTGTTATTGTTATAGTTATTGTTGATCAGAATCGACATCATTGCACTCCAGGCAAGCCCATAGGTGCTCAGTTTCCCTCAGGAAATGTTGAAGGGTATGAATGATAAGTGTTCCCGTAACGCGCTGGATGTATGCACGACGGATGTATCCTCTCATACTTCCATCCCTGCTAGCCTTACCGTAATCGTAACCTTTTGGATTCATCGATTGCAGTGTCGTCCTCTAACAGGCGATCACTAATTGTCTGAAGTATTTCTCCCTTGTCTATATCCAATGTCCCCTTTATGGGTGATCTCGAAGTTATTCTGTCAGCTCTCTCATTGCCGCGGAACCCAGCATGACCAGAACAGTAGACTCACACAAGTTCCTGAAGATTTGAGGCTTTTATGGATGTTATCACTCATGTCTGTGCCATCCATTGTGGACCTTCCGCAGCGTATACTAAGAACCTGGCACAATTATTTCTTTATGACTATTGTTTATGATGTTTAAAATATTGTTGGAGTTTATCTTCTATAAATCAATACTTGTTTTATTCTGTGATTTTCTTTCCTTATTATTTTTGCCAATATTATCTTCATTATCATCTCAACCCGTAACCCGTCTTGGGTCGTAAGGGTGCCATGGTGGAAGCATCAGCAAACAGGGTCCTCCACTGCTCTCTATCCTCAGCAATGCGTACAAGTGTGGAAAAACCGTGCCCTGCCCATTCTTTGATGTTATCAGCCCAGGATTTTCTTTGCCTTCCTCTTCTCCGTTTACCTTCGACTGTTCCCTGCAGGATCGTTTTCGAAAGGGAGTCATGACGAGTTAGATGCCCAAACCAGGCAAGCTTTCGACGTTTCACTACTGACAAAAGTGGTTCTTGGTGGCCTGCATACGTGTTTATTTTCTCTCTAACATAGACATTTGTTTTGTGCTCTTTATAGCAAATGCGCAAAATTCTTCTATATTTTCTTACTTTGTTATAATTTTACTTAGCTGGTTCATGGGTAGGTCTTTGAATATCTCTCAACTAGTGTACAAGGTGTATGGTGCCGCCTGGATAAGAAAGTTTCACGGCATCTCGAATCTTATGAACTGGAGATGGGCACATCAAGACGCTGAGAGTTAGCGGCTTTAAGCATCTGGTTTGTGAGCAAGGTGACCACTGGTTATGATGATTTCTGACCTTCATATCGGCCCCCGAGCCCGCACAGTGCTTGCAATGCTGACCCTCTCCGTACTTAAAGCCACACCTTTTCCTTAATCTTTTTTCATGTGTCATTTTATGCAACTCTACAATTCTTTTTCATTTGGGGTTTGGAGGGTTAACATCCTTTTTTATATGCAAAAGCATCTTTGTGCCGGTTTGATTGCACTAACGCCAGAACTGTGGGTGCTGGAGGTTTGATGCCGGTAGACTGGACATTAATCTCACATGGTGCTTCATACATGTACTTAGTTCTTGTACGGTGTTGATTCAGTGTTACAATTCCTTTGATGTTTTCTGGGGAACTTTGTTTCTGTAATAAAGAACATCTGTTTCGCAAACGTATTAAGTTGGGGGAAAAAATATGCTATCGCGTGAGGAGGCGGGTAAGAGCCATAAAAAAAACTGTTGTATAAATAGATAGATGGTAATTTCTATTCAACTTTCTTCCCCTCGTCGCTGTTGGCCAAAGTTGCGCGCATCTATGTGAAAAACGAAACAAACCGGCGGGACGGAACGCGTCTACAACGTAGAAACACCCCGGGGAAATATTCTTTAGGAACACCGCAGAGGTCGATTTCAACCAATCAGAGCTGTTTTCACCCCTGGTCTGTCGGCGGTCCTCGCCGTTTGCCGGAATCCTCCGACTGCCATAGTTGTCGGTGTAGAAAACTTCGCGATAAACTATTCGCTCCGGCGAGAGACGAGCTTGGTAACCTACAAGGATGAGGAATACAATCTATGTCTATGAGTATATGTAGTCATAACGCGTGTTTTCCACATCCTGGATTTATTCGGACCTTTTCTTCACCTGATTAAATTGGAGGGTCGTCGGAAGCTGCGACAGAAAGAGGAACTTCTACATTTGGGATATTTTATCCTGGCACACGTACGTATAACCCTGTCAATTTTTTTTTCTTCATATTTTGGTGTATCACAGGAGAATGTAGATTTTTTTTTTTAGGACATTAAGTTTTCTTGCTTGCTTAATTAACGGAGTTAGTTTAAACAATTAACCTATAGGATTCTGATTTTTAACCTCCTGTACAAGTGTCATAAATTGCAGTTTAAATCGTCATATTAATATGTTTCATGTTTAATTTATCTTTCGTGCATCTCGATTTATTAATAGTTATGTTGCATTTCGTTTACGCTATAACTTAGTAAAGTTTAATATAAATATGTACCATATAGGGTTCTCATTTTATCTTGATTTTCAACTTTGTACAAGTTTCATAAACTCCATTTTAAAAACATTTTGTCAATTTATTTCAGTGTGCATGCCGATTTTATTTTTATCTTTTTATAGGAAGTCTTTGTGCTAACTTAACGAAATTACATTTAAATAACTAACATATTGATTCTGACTGTAAACTTCCAATACAAGTTTCACAAATTCTAGTCTGAAATGTCCTGTCAACTTGTTATGCATTTATCTTCTATGCATGTAGCTTGTGTGTATGAAGTTGTCGTGTGAACTTGGCAAAATTTACATGTAAACGCATAACTTAAGAGATCCTTTTTTTATATTCATTTTCAACTTCGTACAAGTTTCTTAAGCTCCACTTTGTAATAATTCTGTCAGTTTATTTTAGTGTTTTATTAATTTTCTTGCGCATGTTCACTTTTTGCAGAAAATCTTCGTGTTAACTAGGCGAAATAACAGCAAACGTTTGAGATTCTGATTGTGTTTTTGATTGTAAAATTTCTGTACAAGTTTCATAAATTCTAGTTTTAAAAAGTCCTGTCAATTTGTTTCAGGGTTTTATGTCTCTTTTGTGCATGTTGATCTTTTGTGGGAAGTATTCGTGCCAATTTAGCAAAACAACACTGAAACACCTAATCTTAACAATTATGACTTTATATTAATTTTAAACTTGTACAACTTTTATAAACTCCACTTTTAAAATATTCAGTCAATTTGTTTCAGTGTTTTATTTATCTTTCCTGCATGTTGATTTTTTTTTTGTAGGAAGTCTTCGTGCTAACGTTGCGAAATTACGCAAAACACCTAATAGGATTGTGCTTTTAAATGATTTTAAATGTTGTACAAGTTTCATAAACTCTAATTTTAAAACATTCAGTCAGTATGTTTCAGTGTTTTATCTATAGTACGTTAGCATTTTTTTTCTTTCTGGTATGAAGTTTTTGTGTTAACTTAGCGAAGTTTAATATAAACAGTTAAGCGAAGTTTAATATAAACAGTTAAGCGAAGTTTAATATAAACAGTTAACCTATAGGATTCTGATTTTATGTTAATTCTGCAACTTTCTCTTCAGGTTTCATAAATCCAGTTTAAAACGTCATGTCAATTTGTTTTGTGTTTTATTTTAGCGTTTGAGCACGTAGATATATATTGTGGGCCTGAAAATACACAGGGAAAAGACAAAGATTATAAGAATAAATGCAAGAAATGATAACAAGGTTGAACTTGAAGAAACACCACTAAAAGATGTAGAATCGTACACATATCTTGGCAGTAATATAGACAGAGTTGGAGGGAACGAACGAACGAACTTTATTTTCAAAGGGCTGAGAATTGGGCACGCAGGCCCGTTTAACATTCTGCCCTTCCTTTCGCTCACCTTTCATACTGAATTCATTTATTCTCATATGCATTTTACATATTAATTTCAAGAAATTCAACGTTGTAAAGTAAAATAATAATATAGCACACTCAAATTAACATTAATTACTTATAAGCATGACATAATATATGTTGAAAAGTACAAACATCGCCATTAGAACCTACAGTTGATGTATAAGAAAGGATAATCCGATTAGGGTGGCATGTAATCAGAATTCAGAAAGTATTCAAAAAGTCTATGATTGTATGAATAGGGACTGAGGTTGTTTCTTAGGTTATGTGGAAGACACAGACAATGATATCAAAATAGGAATACAAAAAGCAAGAGGAGCTTTCATTGCATTGGGAAATATATGGAGATCAAGAGAAATCAAGTCCAACAGGAAAATAAGAATCTTCAACTCAAATGTCAGGTCAGTCCTATTGTATGGCTTCGAGACATGGAGAGCAACACAAACAACAACCAAAAAGCTACAGACTTTTATAAACAGGTGCTTGCGTAGAATAGAAGGACTGAAATAGTATGACAAAGTCACAAATGTGGAATTGATGACAAGAACCAGACAAGTGCCAGTGGAACAAGAGTTGAGAAGAAGACGCTGGCGATGGATAGGACACACATTGAGGAAACCTGTTGATAGCATTACAAGGCAGTCCTTGTTCTGGAATCCACAGGGAAAGAGAGGCAGAGGTAGACCAAATAACACACGGAGATGAGAACTGGATACAGAGGTGAAAATGATGAGAAAAACATGAAAAGAACTTGAGCGGATGGCACAGGACAGGAATACTTGGCATGTGTTTGTTGAAAGCCAATGTTCCTCGGGGAGCTAAAGGGTATTGATTGATTGATGTATGTGTGTATATGACGACTAGCCTGTAGGATTCTGATTTTATGTGCGTTTTAAACTTCGTGAACACGTTTCCTAAATTCCAGTTTTAAAACATTCTGCCCACTTGTTTCATGTTTAATTGTATTTTTTCGTTCACGTAGATTTTATTTATGAACTTTTGTTTTGATTTATCGAAGTTATACATAAACACCTTACCTTTAGGATTTTAATTTAATACTGATTTTAAACGGTTGGTAAGTGTGGTCTTACTTACTTAGTATTTACTTACGTAGTTGTTCCTCTTCTACCGTGAGGTGTTGGAAATTTAGAAGACAGAGCGCCATACTATCCTATCGTTTGTCTTCCTCCTGGCATGGTTCCATTCTAGTCCTCGGTCCTTCAGCGACTGTCTAATGTTGGCCTCCCAGCGGACTCTGGGTCGTCCTGGAGGTCTGGATCCATGGCTCTTAGCCTCCCATGCCTACCATTTTACAAGTTTCATAAATTCCAGTTTACAAATTTTTTGAGAATGTTTTTTTCTGTTTAACTGTCTTGTCTTTGATCCACCATTATTGGGTGTTAGCTCTTAATGATTAAATTCGTGTTTAATTGTATCTTTTGTGCATGTCGGTTTTGTGTTGTTGTTTTGTCGCTTACTTAGGGAAGTTAAATATAAACACCTAATCTTTAGGATTCAGACTTAATACTGATTTTAAAGGTGTTATAAGTTACATTAATTTTGGTTTAAACAGGTTTTGTCAGTGTGTTTCATGTTTAATTGTATCGTTTGTGTATGTCGATTTTTTTTTTTTTTTGTCGCTAACTTTATGGAAGTCAAACATAAACGCCTTTAGGATTCTGATTTTAAATTGATTTTAAAGGCGTTATAAGTTCCAGAAATTCTGGTTTAAAAAGTTGTTGTCAGTGTGTTTCGTGTTTATTTATATCTTTTGTATATGTCGATTTTGTTGTTGTTTACGTTAGCATTCTAACTTACCGAAGTTATATATAAACATATGAACTACACGGTTATGATTTTAATGTTGATTTTAAACTTTGTACAAGTTTTATAAATTCCAGTTTTAAAACATTCTATCAGTTTGTTTCTATGTTGGTTTTTTTTTTTTTTAATTTTTGTGTGCATATCTATTTGTAGGAAGTCGTCGTGCTAACTTAGCCACGTTAAATATAAACAACTAAGCTATGTGGTTATGCTTTTATATTGATTTCAAACACCATGCACGTTTCCTAAATTCCAGTTTCAAATACATCGTATGGAAAAAAAAGAAAACAAAATGTTAAAGAAGATTGTGACGATAAAGAGACTATAATTTGTGTCTCTTCATGTTGATTGGTTGTGGTATAATACATATCTCCATTCTTCTCTCAAATGCAAACAAAATATTTCGTTTTTATTTAACCGTCCACACTTTTTCCTATCATATTTATTTGCTAAATTGTTCATGTTTGTTCTCTCTAGAACATCTTTTTGCTCAATTGTCATTGTCTTTCAAACTTTCTTCCAGGCAGTAAAAATTGAAAAACAAAAGTGTTATTAACTTTTCACAACAGACTATATTTATTGCTGTAAAAATTCTTGCTGTTGAAGAAATCAACGGTCAGAAGTCTTCTTTGGTAGAAACTCCCGATAAACAGAATTTCGGATAAGCCGAAGTATTTTAGATGGCCCAAGTGGTTTCCGCTTATCCAGACTGCTGTGTAAGTGAAACTGTCTTTCGCGTATCTGTGTATCGTTCAAAAACGATATCAGTTTTACTAACGATTCACAAGAGTGCATTTATTGTAGTCAAAATTCTTGTTGTTGAAGAAAAATGTTATTAATTTTCCACAACAGAGTGTATTCATTGCAGTCAAAATTCCTGCTAACTACTGTGTTTTTAACAGTTAATGTTATTACAATCTTTACAGTTGTCAGTGCTATTATGTTGACATATTTTAAATATTATTTTCCATTTTTATTGTTTAACTGAACTCCAAATGTTCTTTCCAACATTTTCTTTCAAACAAGAATCATCGCGTCAGCTACGGAGATCGTGCTCTGCCGACGATACCTTTGGCAAAACGAAAAAGTATAAATGCAGAAGGATTAGCATTCATACCCTTCGACATTTGCTGCGGGAGACTGAGCACCTATGGGTTTGCCCGGAGTGCAATGACGTCGATTCTGATTAACAATAACATTAACCAACATTTACTTCATACGTCGATCTAATGTGCAGAAGATATACGGAATGTATTGATAATTAACTCACCCTGACTACTTTATTACCTCCCATCAAATCGCGTAATTAGTCAAGTCCAAGAGTGGAGAAATAAATCGCGTGTAATAAGGATTTATTTTCTTCTTCTGCAGTTGTTTCATTTTCAACCACTACAGCTTATTAGTATTATTATTATTATTACTAATTTTCTTATTATTATTATTGCTTTATTATTATAACAGTTACCATTTTGTTCATTATCTTTGAGCATCTTATCCGGCTACCGTTAGTTATGCATTTTCATGTCAATCGTGGGTTGTGCACTTCTGTTCAAATCATGTTTTTGTTGTTGTTTTTTTTGCCTTTTTATGTGAATGATTTCTTATGCATTGCAGTATTTTAACAACATCTATTTTTATCCTTCACATTTCTTCCATTTTTTTCACAATTCTACATAAAGTGAGCGAAATAATTATTGTAGACAATTGCCACTGGGTATTGTAAACGTGTGATCTGTTGCTCCAGCAATTTAGCGCAACCAAATCATTCATAAGATAAGCTAGAATTTATATTTTACACTTTGGACGTTGTTTTCCTAATTTTAAATCGCACATCGTGTGTAGATAATCTCACTTCAACCCTTCATCTTTCTGGAGAAGTCGCTCACACACAACAGACGACAGGAGTAATCCGCCTAGCAGCACGCATAAACATTGTCCCGCCACCAGACGCAGTTCCGCCTTCGTTGTGCAGACCGGCTGAAATAGATCTCCGACACTTTAAGCTAAGGTTTCTTAACCCGTGATCTACGGGTCCCTTGATGTGTTCTAGGGAGTCCTAAGTTTACAATTTAAACGGAATTAATACTTATATAATTGTTTAATATTTAAGCTTATCCGATGAAATATTAAAGATTTTTGCAGTTTAAAGAAATACTCTCTTTTTACAGATAATTGTTATATTTCAGTACTACAATAGGGTGTTTCAAAATTATGTATACACACTTAAAAAATGTATACTTCATGAATAAGAAACAGAATTTTAATGTTCTTGATCACATTTTAAAGTGAAGGACAACATTTGTGTTAGATTAACGATATTTCTTAGTAGTAAAATGTACTATTTGTATGTAAAAATTTAATTATGCTTTTCTGTTCATTAAAAAAAAAAATAAGACGGGGTCCGTAGACTTCCAGGGACAATCAAAGGGATCCATGGCACCCAGAACGTTGAGAGTCCTGTTTTAAGTTCTTTGGTTCAAGGGTAGCGTCCAATTAGCAGAGTGATTAGAGTCCTGGCCTTTCGCGGTAAAGGTACCGAGTTCGAAACACGGTGGCGCCATGCTCCAGTCTACCTAACTGTAAATGGGTACCTGACTTTCCTCTTGAGTTAGGGAAGGAAAAGACAGCGACTGAGGGAACTGGTGACCCTACCTCAGAATGATTGACCTAGTATAGTGAAGTCTCTTACACTGTCTCCCCTCCGGCAGTATCTGATATGGTACTACATTTACCTCTGAACTTTTTTGCTTTAAGGGCACAGAGTGCTAAAATCAATTGCATTCACCTTCTCACTTTTACCTCTCACTTCTATGTACACTTTTTACACGTTTACCCCCCACTTCAATGTACACTTTTTACACATTTACCCCCACTTCTATGTACACTTTTTACACGTTTCCCCCCCCCCCCCCCCCACTTCTATGTACTTTATTATTCACGAGTGCCTGAAAACATACCTTTATATGTGTGTAATATTTATTTACTGTATCGGTACTGGTTTGTTCATATATAAATTTGAAGGATTATTTTACAATTTGTCTATGAAAAACACATTAACTTCGTGAATTTCAAATTGATTGACTAAGAAATAAGCAAGTTTAGTAACATAAAATTCTAAGAAATTCATGATTTTCTTCATAAGGAAAGCACAATAAAGTAAGGGGAAGAAAACAAACAGTTAGCAAAATCAGAATAAACTTACTAAGAACGTGTTTTGACAAATGATTTTTGACATATTTAGATTCAGGAGAATACAAATTATTAGAAAATAAACGAATCCCAATTATCATTTGTGTCTTATTTTGACTTAAAATGCATTGTCGCTCCTCCCCTTTGCTGAGATTTTAGTGCGAATCAACAGTTCTGTTCTAGTGCGGTACGGAATCGTGTGTATATTAGATAGATATTCTCAAAAACAACAATACGTCACATTAACATTGGACATTGTGTACCCGTGTTGTTCTAAGGGGGGAGAGACAGAGAAAAAATATGATTACTGCAACCTCAGGCAGTTCATACAAGACATCCTATATATGAAATCCCAGTTTTTTCTGTCAGTGCGTAACGCTAAGGGATGCAACTTTGGTTGAAAGTTAGACATTAATTGTTTTGTTTCCCTTATATGTACTCTCCCGTAAATAGTAACACTTAGCAAAGAAGAATGCACAAATGACGGTGTGCATGAACAGTTTGATTATACTGTATGGAAAGAAGTCAACAACACAAGTGATAAACAGTACATGAACTGGAAACAGGAAGATGCGGAGATCCATGATTTAAGTTCTACCAGATTAAAACAACAGAAAATCAAGATGCTCTTCTGTCATGTTCAGACTTTTAACATCAGATGTAAAACAAATATTCTTTTTTTTTAAAAATACTTTTGAATAAGTAAAGTTGCCGTTAGGTATTGGTGCTTTTGAATTTAATTCCCGTCTTATGACGAGCTTTTACACTAATATAATATGAAATAGTGCATAGGGCTAGAAAACTCATCACGTAAAACACATTGTCTCAGAAACCGTTGCAGCAAGAGCATGTGAATGTTTGGTGCTGGCTTCCTCCAAGGGGACCAGCTGCTGTGCAGGTTTCATGCTCAATAAGGAACGCAAAGAAACAAAACCAAACAAACAAAACCAAACAAACAAACAAAACCAAACAAACAAACAAAACAATATGTAGTTTAACTTTGCTACTGAAAGGAGCAATAGTTTTTAAGTCTTTTTTTTTTAATGTCTAAAAAAAACTAGAAGTTTTAATTTAAAACACAAGAATTTAGTTCAGATTTGTTTTAAAATCCACTAAAAAGTAGATAATACTATTTTACACACTCAGAGCAACTCTGAGTTATCAGAAAATACTTACTTAATCATCCCTCTTCTACCGTGAGGTGTAGATGTTTGTAAGAAAGAGCGCCACACTATCCTATCGGCTGTCTTCCTCCTGGCTTGGTTCCATTCTAGTCCTCGGTCCTTCAAAGATTGTCTAATGTTGTCCTCCCAGCAGACTCTGGGTCGTCCTGGAGGTCTGGGTCCCTGGCTCTTAGTTTCACATACTTGTCGTGGTAGCCGATCTTCTTCCATTCTGCAGACATGGCCAAACCATCTTAGTTGGGACTATTCTACTTGAGTCTGCAGTGGCTGGGTTTTGAGGCTTTGCCGTTTCGTCTGGTTGCGGACCCTATCTCTTCTTGTTACTTCAACCACCCACTTCAGATCCCTTATTTCTGAGGTTGTTGTTAGAAAATGATTTTAAATAATTGTTATTATTGATCAGAATCGACATCACTGCAATCCCATAAGTGCCCAATCTCCCTCAGCAAACGTTGAGGGATTTGAATGCTAACTATTCATGTAAGGTGCTGGTTGCATACACGGCGAATACATCCTCTAAAACGGCTATCCCTGCTAATCTTATGCGTGATGCCAAATTCCAACAGTCTTAACCTGGTTTATTCATCAACTGCAGTGTCTTTCTCTAAAAGACGACCATTGATTGTCGTCAGTATCTCTTTTCAATATCCAGTGTCATCACTACGGGTTCTTTCGAAGCTAGTCTCTCAGCTTTCTCATTGTCTAGTACCCATGTAACCTGTCCAGAAAACATTATAGAATGCTCCATCCCTACTATAGCTATGAGTGACCACTATCACATATGTTGCACTTGGGCAAAAAATGGGTACAAATCTCCAAAAAATAAACACATTAGTATTCAATATAGGAGTCTTAAAAATTTCAACCGTGAATTATTTTTGAATGATTTGCGAACTGCACCTCTCGCCAACGTTTTACAACTTCCTGATCCTGACGACGTCATCGCATATTGGACAATGACATTTTATAGTATTTTTAATAAGCACGCGCCCACTAAAGAAATTCGCGTGAAAAGACAAAATAAATCTCCATGGATCACACAAGAAGTTCTTGACGCCATGAGGCAGAGATATTGGGCGCATAAAAATAAGGATGTCACTACATATCGGGCAGTAAGAAATAAAGTACAATACTTAATTCACAGAGAAAAGAAAAACGACTTTAGAAATTTAGTTCAGAGCAAAACAAACAGTAAAGAAATATGGAAGGCAATCAACACTTTAGTGAACAAACGAAATTTTCCAGACCCACATACTCCCAGTACGCCACTTACTTGTACAGACTACAGCAATCATTTTCAGGCAGACATCAACAATATAAAATCTGCCATTCCGTCTCCCCATTGTGACTTAAGCAAATTATCAACGTTCTGCGAGAACAAATGTACTAACTCAATTCCACCTGACATCCCTTTTATAACAGTTAACGAAGTTTATAACTATATTACTGGCCTTAAAGATAATAACTCATCGGGACTTGATGGAATCAGTAATCGAATACTGCGCTATGCTGCACCAGCTATTAGTGATTCACTGACATACATTTACAATCAATGTATCGCAAGGGATTACTTTCCATCTGCTTTTAAAATCGCTAAAGTATACCTACTTCTCAAACCAGGTTCAGCTGATAGTAGTAATCTAAGTAACTACAGGCCCATTTCTCTTGTATCGTCACTGTCCAAACCACTGGAAAAACACATCCACAGAACAACAATACAACACCTAGTCAATAATGACCTGCTAATCGGCAGTCAGTCGGGGTTTAGACCAAAGCATTCATGCCACACAGCCTTAACAAAGATGATAGACAATTGGCACCTAAACATCAATAACGATAATATATGTGGAGCAATCTTTGTAGATTTCAAAAAAGCATTTGATATGATAGATCACGTTATTTTAATAAGAAAATTAGAAACAATGAAAGTAAATATTAAGCTGGTGAAGTTAATTAAATCGTTCCTGTCGGATAGACAACAAATAGTGTCTTACAATAATTCATTGTCAAACCCAACCGTTGTCAATACAGGTGTTCCTCAGGGCTCTATTCTCGGCCCTCTTCTCTTTACCATATACATTAATGACCTTCCTCTGCACATCAAACACTCATCATGTGACCTGTTTGCCGATGACTGTACTGTTTATACAAGTGATACAAGTTGCACTACACTAGAACAATCTTTACAAAACGATACACATAATCTTATTAAGTGGAGCAACGAGAATCGCATGCAAATAAATATTAGTAAAACAAAATGTATGGTAATATCAACCAGACAAAAACTACAAAACACGCAGAAAGCAACACTATAGCTCTGCATTGGAACATCACTAATTGAAAACGTAAATGAGCACAAAATTCTAGGTATCACTGTTGACCAACACCTAAGTTGGAACTCACACGTACATGCACTCACAAAGCAAACCGCTCAGAAAGTTTACCAATTAGCCAAAATTAAACATTTCCTGGATGAGGCAAGGAACATTTTCTACATATCTCATATACAAACGCATCTAGACTATTGTTCCACAATCTGGGATGGTTGTTCCGTATCCAGCACAAAAAGGCTCCACTCACTTCAAAAACGCGCCGATAAACACCAATCACATTGTATAGATTTATATAATTATCTTCAAATATTACCCCTCAGGAAGCGCTTCCTGTTTAACAAAGCAAAATTTATTCACAAAATCCTGTCACGGAATTCTCCAACGTATCTTTGGCCGATTTAAAAATACAATGAAAGACGTAGTCAGCGCTTAAACAAATTACAGGTACCCAAGCCCAGGCTAGACCTATTTAAGAATAGTTTGGCTTACTCAGCTGCTCATCTTTGGAACAATCTTCCCAAATGACTTGAAAAACATGCACAGTCCTTACTCATACAATCGTATACTGTTCAAATACTTTATGAGTGCTGATTATATGCCACCCTAACTGATTATGTTTCGAATTAGTATCTATTATACTGTATGGAGCATCTGATGGTCTAGTTTTTCATTACAATATACACATTTTTTTTAAAATTTTGTGATCAGGTACTGTTAATGTATGCTATTATACTGCTTTGTAATGTTTCATTGTCCTTAAATTAATACTTTAAGTACGCTGGAGAATGTTTGAGCAACAGTAACAAAAGATGAGCAAGAGGAAGGAAGAATGCAAGAGGGAACTGTGTGCCCGATTTTCAACCTTTGGAAAATTAATTTCTTTCGTATATGTCTGTCTAACTATCTACCTAGTCTGATTCTGCTCTTGAGTTAGGGAAGGCAAAGACAGAAGGAGAGGAATTGGTTACCCCACCTCATGTTGATGGACCTAGTATTGTGAAGGCTTAAACAATTCACTCCCTACGGCAGTACTTGCTATGGGACTCAAAGCTGCTCACCTCTGGTCAAATCTCTCGCATACACTGGAAAACACACCGAGTCCATAGTCATTCAGTAGCAGACTGTTCGAATGTTTCACGAGTTCTTATAACACACCATCTGATTATGCCTCAAATCACTGTCTAATTTACTGTATGAGGAATTCGATTTTTGTCAATCTTATTGTTTCTTTGTTTTGGTTTTGATTCTTTGTTTTTTTTTCCTCTCATTTAATTTTTTATTTTATTTGTTTTTTTTTTAAATTTGTTTTAAAAACATACTTTGATTATGATGAATATTGTAAATGTATGATGTTATACTATTTTTTAATGATAAATGCCTAAATAATGCTTGCAGTAAATGGGGGGATGAAAGAATACAGAATGCGTGACGAGAGAGAGAGAGAGAGAGAGAGGAAGGGCAGAATGTTAGACGGGCATGCGTGCCCAATTCTTAACCCTTTGAAAATAAAGTTCGTTCGTTCGTTCGTACCCCTGCTTGACCACGACAGTAGATCCACACCAGTTCATGAAGACTCGAGGCATCTATGCAGGTTTTCCATCTTACATATTTTAAATAATTATACATAATTAAAAACATTTACATAAATAGACATTTTGACAGACAAATCTGTTAGGTACTTTTGCTTTCTTCTCAAATGTTAACTCTGTGAGCTTCAGTCACTTGCATAAGGTATTATATTTTGATAGAACCTACACAATATCTCACACAAGGGATACAAAACTGATAAATAGGTTTCCGTTTTTAAAAATCATGTTATTTAAATGGTTTGACCATAGAAAGGTAGTTTGCGCTGCAGTAGTTAGCATAAACATATTTATATTTTTTAAAATTATTTTCTTCCCTTTTTTTTTTTTAGTGGCGCTTTAGAGTAAATCTAAACTTTAAAACTGTTTTTTTTTAAATATTATTTTGGTTCGTTTTTAAAAGTTTTAAAATATATGCAGTAAATAGTGTTGTCGCTTAGAAAAATCGGTCCATGTTTTTAATCCGCACGATCATGTATTTTTTGTTGACCATCTCTCCACAAATCTCTTTTTGAGCAATACAATACTTCTGACACTCGTTTCTGTTTTTTATCCTGCCATATCTTCTTTTCGTCTGCTTCTTGTACCCTCAAGTTTCCCCGCTGTCCGACGGTTTTTTAGGCCCTCCCTTCCAATGTTGGCGCGAAAGGATATTAACTGTCTTTATCTTCACCTTGATTGTCAGTGATGTTAAATGTTTATTTTGTCGTGGTAAAATATTAAAGTTTCTAATGTTATCTGGTGCAATATGTTGCGCTTACATGTTTGATACATCATGACTTACATGTTTGATACATCATGACTTACATGTTTGATACATCATGACTTACATGTTTGATACATCATGACTTACATGTTTGATACATCATGACTTACATGTTAGATACATCATGACTTACATGTTTGATACATCATGACTAACATATTCCCGTAATTTTAGATGATTTGGTTTGATAGACTATCTTCATTGCACACGTACAACTCCGTCAGTGCTCCAGTCTCTTCCCCTAGACCACACAAGGAGGATCTCAGCACAGTGCACGAGTTCGTTAGCACCGGCGAGAATCCCAGTTTGTGTATTATAGGAACCACACATTCTATAAAAATGTTTGTGGTGGGTAGGTTTCTCATTTTTAAATTTTGCCAGGGCAGTGGCCTTGTGGCCTACTCTTTACGATTTCCAACTGCCGTGGGATTTTTTTAGTGCGCAGCTTGCACACGTGACCTTTTTTTCGCCCTTATCCGAGAAGGCTAAATTTGAGATACTGGTGGACACTGATTTCACAACAAAGTACAATATAAACCAATGTTTCGAGCTAACAGGTCTTCTTTGGGTAACACGACTTAGGAAGCGACACAAATGGCTAAGTAACGAGCCAAACCAAGTCATATACAAGGGGCTTGACATAAGTCTTGGGCCTGACCATGAAGGAGTCACAGGAGGAAGATGAAACTTGGCACATTTAAAGTTCATTATATTTGCACTGAATGTGTGAAGTAGGCGTTTGTTTCCTCAATGGGTTTTCCCGCTACGGTGCACGGCGCAATGTACCCTATTCTTCTTCTTCTTCTTCCTCGTTCGCCTTCAGACTTCCACATTTATGACTTTAATAAAGGCAGTAGTCAACCCAAGGCTCCCAACATCTCCAAACAGTTTTTCGTTGACAGAAGTGGGTTGTTGCCATATGCTACTCCGTTCATTACTGTAGGTTGGGCAGTATTGCAGCAGGTGTTCGACTGTCATTGGGCTGGTACCGCAGGTGCAGAGATCTGTTGCACCAATTTTGTATTTGTGGTACAGATGGTATCTCAATCTGTTGTGACCAGTGCGTAGCCGAAAAATGATGACCTGTTCTTTTCTGGATAGTTGATGATATGCATCATTTTTCAAATGTCCCGGGTGCTCTCTTTCCCATTTGGACTTGAATGTAGCCTTTATAGTGGTCTTTGCCGTTGCGTAAGTTGTCTTTATATCATTTTGTTGTAAGGCACCTCCTTCCTTAGCAAGTCTATCTGCCTCCTCATTTCCTGGTATGTTGCAATGGGCTGGTATCCACTGGATAGTGCACTTGTTGAAGCATTTGGCTAGTCTTTCAAGGGAGATTATCAGATCTTTCAATCCTTTAGTTTGGTGGCTCTTCAGCGCTGTTATTATTGAGAGGGCATCTGAAAAGATTACTATTGACCGGATCTGTTGCTTCAAAGATTTGACAAAACAATGGAAAAGAAGGAGGCCAGAGCTGTGATAAAATTTCTGATGTTTCAGGGAAAAACACCTACAGAAATACACAGGGAGATGGAACCAGTGTTTCGTGATTCTTGTCCTTCATATACTTCGGTAAAAAACTGGTGTCAACAGTTTAAGTGCGACCGCTCAAATGTTGCTGATCTGCCAAGATCTGGTAGACCAGCCTCAGAGTGCAACGATGAAAATGCAACAAGAGTGAAGAAAATCATTGACCAGGATCGAAAAATGACAATTGTGGAGATAGCTAGTAGAGTAAAACTGAATGAAAGAACAGTTTATAGAATTTTACACAACAGACTGAACATGAGAAAAGTGTGTGCACGCTGGGTTCAGCGACTGTTGACACGTGAACAGAAGCAAACGAGGGTAAATTTATGTCAACAGTTGCTCAAAAAGTGTCAGTCAAAAAACTTTTGGAGACCATGGTGACAGTAGATGAGACTTGGATTCACCATTATGACCCCGAATATAAAATTGCCAGCATGCAATGGAAAACCCCGGGCTCCCCAACACCTGTCAAGCCGAGAGCGCAGAAATCTGCAGGAAAAGTGATGCTGACTGTTTTTTGGGACGCCAAAGGTGTCCTGTTGAAAGATTATCTGCCTCGTGGCAACACAGTTAATGGACAGTACTATGCAGATCTTCTCACCAAACTAAGAAAGGTTGTGACCAGGAAACGAGGGATGACGGGCACTCAAAATCTTCCTTTGCTTCAAGACAACGCGCCCTCTCACAAAGCACGGCTTGTGCAGCTAGCAGCCAACGATTCGAATATTGAAATTCTTCCACACCCACCATATTCTCCAGATTTGGCTCCATCAGACTTTTTTTCTATTCCCAAATCTTAAAAAAACAGCTAAAAGGAAATCATTTTGACAGCGATGAAGAGGTTATACTGGCATGTGATGACCGGTTTAGTTTGAAAAATAGGGTGTTTTACTCCAAAGGTCTTTTCAAGGTCAAGCAGAGATGGCAGAAGTGTGTCAATTCAGACGGTGGCTATAATGAAACGGAATAAACACTATACAAAATTTCAGCTCTCTGTGACATGTCCTTCATGGTCAGGCCCAAGACTTATGTCAAGCCCCTTGTACAGTGCAGAGGGAGCCGCGCTAGCATAGTGGTTACCACACTGCGCTGGCGACCGGATGACCCAGGATCGAACCCGGGCGAGGACATTTGAAGATTTTTCGTCGACCGGGATTTGGACTGGATTAACTCGAGCTCTGGCGAGAACATTTGAAGAAGTGTCGTCGACCAGGGACTGGCGGCTCCTGAGCCGACCCAGCTCTAATGGGTACCTCCGAAATCGGCGAGTATCTGCCTGAATCTCGAGGGACACCTGTCTCTGTACAAACAGAGTTAAACATACTAACCTGAGATTTCGCCTTGAGTAATAGCGGGAATACAGAATGGTTTACAGTAGAAACAGGGGTGAAACAAGGCTGTATTATGTCACCACTACTTTTTGGAATAGCTATTGATTGGGTTATGAGAAACTATTCCCACAATGAACAATTAGGTATAAAATGGACAAATGGAAAATTCCTGGGGGACCTGGATTTCGCAGATGATTTAGCATTCTTAAGTTCAACATCCAGACAATCCCAAGAAGCAGTAAATAATTTGTGTCATCTCTCGGTTAAAATAGGTCTCCAAATAAATGCCTCTAAAACTAAAGCTATGAACTTTTCTAACGAGACCTTTGATATCATCTTGAACGGGGAAAAACTACAGAAAGTTGAAAGTTTCAATTATTTAGGCAGTAAAATGACTCAGGATGGTGACACAACAAGAGAAATCCATACTAGAATTGCTTTGGCAGCTAGCGCCTTCAATAGATTATCTAACATTTGGAAATTACGATCATTGAATATACATACCAAGCTTCGTCTGTTTAATTCAAATGTTATCTCAGTGTTAACATACGGCTGTGAGAGTTGGAAAATAACAAAATCATTGGAGAACAAGCTGAATACATTCGAGAACAAATGTCTTAGAAAACTCATGAACATCAGTTGGAAAGAATTCAAGACTAATCGACAAATAAGAGAAGAAGCTAGGCAGAAATATGTCTCCGACTATATAAGGAAAAGACGATGGTCATATATCGGTCATGTCCTACGAATGCAAAACAACAGAATACCACTACAGGCGCTCACTTGGGTTCCTGAGGGTAAAAGGAAAAAAGGAAGACCAAAAGAAACACTCAGAAGAACAATAATAAGAGAAGGAAGAACGTTGGGCCTAAATAATGTGCAAGAGCTAAGAGGAGTGGCGTCACAACGAACAACCTGGAGAGCACTGGTTTCTGCCTTATGCGCCGTGTTTGGTGCTTAAAGAATTTATTATTATTATTATGAATAGCGGGCGTACGGGAAAAAAAAAAAAAAAAAAAATATATATATATATATATATATATATATATATATATATATATATATATATATATATATATATATATATATATATATATATATATATATATATATATATATATATATATATATATATATATATATATATATATATATATATATATATATATATATATATATATATTATATATATATATATATATATATATATATATATATATATATATATACAGTGCAGTCCGGATAAGCGGAACTCGCTTAAGCCGAATTTCGGTTAAGTCGAAGCAATTTTGCAGGTCCAGGCCAGAAGTCTTCTTTGGTAGAAACTCCTGATAAGCAGAATTTCGGATAAGCCGAAGTATTTTAGATGGCCCAAGTAGTTTCCGCTTATCCAGACAGCTCTGTAAGTGAATCTGTCTCTCGCGTATCTGTGTATCATTCAAAAAACGATATCAGTTTTACTGAGTCTTTTTTTTTTAAATACTGGTTTTATATAATCTGTTCACTCTTACACATTTCATTCATTTATTCATCACCCCCAAGGAGCTTAGACCTTCAACAAATTTAAGCCAAATATTTGTGTACCGTGCCATCCATCAGCACATAGGTCTTTCCATTTCTTCTTCACAACCTTCCTGTCTGTCTCCAATTCTCTTCTCCATGTCTTCCTAGGTCTCCGTCTACTCGGTCGGAAGCTATCCTTCGTGCGAAGCCCGAGCTCTGATTCACACTTTGCATCTCTGCCTCCAAAAATCTCCGCCAGGTACTTTTTGGTCGGCCTCGTTTTCGCTTTCCTTCTGGAATCCTGTTAAGTTATTTTATATTCATGTACGATCCTCACATGTACGTCTAGTATTTTGTATACGCACATTTGAGCGCATCTAGGTTAATTGTATGTTCTATTATTTGCGTACGACCGTGCACCATTATTAAACGGGTATGTCGCGGTGATTTGTTGCTATACGGGCAACGTACTTGAGGCAGATCCAGATATCCTCCGTCTTGTATAGACGTGAATTTTTCGCGTGCTTGTCCTTAGTCAAGGAAAGACACGGTGATAAAGAAATTATAATCATCTGAAAGATGAAGATGATATTCTTGATGAGCAATACCAGGAATCGTTTTATTTCAAATATTTAGCCAGCAACGGCTCGTTTTATGTATCTCGCCTCCGATACTTAGTCACCTGTAAACGTTATGGCAGAGCTTCAACTTGACCAGATAGGTCAAGTTGTTAGTGCGTCCCAATAACGCTAGGAGCTGATTGAAGCGTAAAGGAATATATATAACTACGTAAAGAATATTAACATGGTCACTTCGTCAGAACCATGTATACAACTAATCCGTTAACCTTAGTGCAGTCAGTCAACGCCTCTGGTGAATGTAATCTTGCTATGTACACTTGTGACATGTCTACGCTATTGAAGATGTTCTGAACTACTGTTATAAGTCTCGTCAAGAATAAAATATGTTATCGTCCATTACTCTTCCAACGAGTGCAGAGTTTATACGTTACCAGTTGGTCATGCTGTGTTGATCCATCCAGAGCTACCGGGTTCCATCATTATTATTCAGATCATCAACATACGCCAAAGTTAAACGGTCCACATCATATTCGTGTTACAAAGAAATACGTCGGCCACATGTTGTAAGCCCGACAGCCCTGACAACATCATTGTCAATTCAACAAACAAACAAACAAATACATCGGTAACAAATCCATAGCTTGAAAGTTCTGGTGATGGTATCAAGATCTCTTCTGAGGATGTGGTCAACCCAGTTCTGGTGATGGTATCAAGGTCTCTTCTGAGGATGTGGCCAACCCAGTTCTGGTGATGGTATCAAGGTCTCTTCTGAGGATGTGGATTACCCAGTTCTGGTGATGGTATCAAGGTCTCTTCTGAGGATGTGACCAACCCAGTTCTGGTGATGGTATCAAGGTCTCTTCTGAGGATGTGGCCAACCCAGTTCTGGTGATGGTATCAAGGTCTCTTCTGAGGATGTGACCAACCCAGTTCTGGTGATGGTATCAAGGTCTCTTCTGAGGATGTAGCCAACCCAGTTCCAGCGTCTACCCGCTTTGATAGTGCGCGTGTCATCTTGGTGTATCCGAGTAAGCAGTTTATGGTGATGGTATTCGGCCAGAAAATTCGAAGAATTTTCCTTATGCGGGTTGAATGGAAAGAGGACAGATTGGACATTTCCTTTTCTGCTACTCTCCAGCATTCTGCCCCGTACAGAAGTACAGAAATTACGCAGATCTTCTATTTTACTTTATTTTTACTTGAGGGTTTGTATATTTGTATTCTTACTTTAGGGTTTGTACTGTACTGGAATCAAGATAGATTGCTTACATATAATTTTATTTATTGGGTAACATCGTGATATACAGAGTTTTTATAAAGTCAGTCCCTGTTATAAAACTTGTGTATTCTCACTTGGCTAGAATAGAACCAGTAAATTAATATGAAACAAATATAAAGGTATGTTATCAGGCACTCGCAGGAAATAAAGAAGTAGAACACCAGACAACAGACTGGTGTTCTACTTCTTTATTTCCTGCGAGTGCCTGATAACATACCTTTATATTTGTTTCATATTAATTTACTGTTTACAGGCCTCGGGTTTCCCTCAATTATGTAGAATAGAACCAGGCCCGGAGGAAGACAGCCGATAGGATAGAACGACGCTCTCTCTTCCAAACCTCTACACCTCACGGTAGAAGAGGTACGACTAAGTAGTAAGTAGTATCCTCACTTGTAGTTATTGAATATTCATACACCACATGTCAAAAACGACGGTCAATAACTGCAATTTGACATGTGACTTACAAGTTTTCTTTTTTATTTCCAGAAGAAACAAAATTAGAACAAAAACTTCTTATCTAACTATCGATAATATTGATGCCCTCTATGTGTTGAAGGGAGCCGCGGTAGCATAGTGGTTAGTGCACTGGCTTCCTAGCTCAGTGGTCTATGGTTCGATCCCCAGATGAGGTGGGATTTTTTTAGGCCGCAAACGGCTCCTGGGTCGACCCAGCCCCAACTGGGTACCAGAGCAACTATGGGAAGGTTAAGGCGGCCGGCGTGATGTTGACCACGTCACCCCTAGTGTGCCGATGGTCAAGAAAATATGGGCCTAACACCATATTCCCAATATGCCTCAATAGGCGTGTAACGGGATCCCTCCTATGTGTTGAACACAGCTATAATATTAATGTCACTTTATTTTGACTTTTGTTTCATTAAAAGTTTTTAGATAGAAGTGAAGAAATAAAAATTTTAAAAATAGGGGGTGACTTTTCAATGACTCTGTAAAGATAGAACCCGAAGTAGGTTTTGAACTAAAATCAAATTATTTTAATTCTTCAGAAAGCTAAATTGCACTCGCATAATGAACATCAAGATTGTTATATATTACTAAAATTATAATTACTATTTTGAACGAAAAAAAAAAATCCAACAATGCAGTCTTGTACAGAAAATAGAAATATACAAAAAATCAACATTACTTTCATATTTAAAAAAAAAAATATAATAAAATCAAGAATTATCCTAATGTACTGAAAAAGGAAAAGTGACCTAGTTCTTCCGAAAACGAAATTGTAGTCTGGAGCTAGCAATGTCACATGTTGATGAGAAAATACTAGTAATGTTTTTGTTTTAACAATCAAAATTATATCCTGAAAATGAAAGTAAGAAATTGACGTTGTTATACTGCCAATTAACTTTATATTTTCAGAGTATTAACAAAATGTGGTTCTTACATTTACAATTAAAATTATATCCTCAAAAATGAAAATAAAAAAATATAACAAAAAATTATATTCCCAGACAAAGAAAGAAATATAAAAGGGGCACATTACTAGTAATCAAAATTATATTCTTAAAATAAAAATGTATATATTGTGTTCTTTTACTAATAATCGAAATTATAGTTCCAAAACTGTGTTCTTGTATTAAGAATGAAAGTTATATTCCTAAAATAAAAAAATAGAAATTTAGTTCGTTTACTAATAATCAAAATTATAGTTCCAAAAACGTATTCTTATATTAACAATCAAAATTAGGTCCTCAAAATGAAAATAACATTGTGTTCATTTATCAACAATCAAAACTGTATCCTTAAAAAAAAAAATGCGTGTTCTTGTGCAATATTTTCAAAATAAAATTAAGAAACAATTAATTTAATAACAATAACAATTTTATTTTATTTTTTTAAAATCGTTTTTGTTTCTTTTACTAACCAAAACAAATTGTGTTCTCAAATAAAAATTAAACGTTGCCTTCTTGTACTTACTTACTTACTCGTTCATCTTCTACAGTGAGGTGTAGATCTTTCTTGTACTAACAATCAAAATTATTTTCTGCAAATAAAAATAAGAAATTGTATTCATTTACTAGCAATCAATATTATCGCTCCAAATTAAAATTAAAAATGTTGATCTCGTACTAACAATCAAAGTTATATTCTCAACATATAAATAAAAGACAAATATATAGTAATAATTTAATTCTACCAATTTTAATGAAGCTTCTGCGCATAAATTCACTTATAGGTTGCAATAACATATTTATGTTGGTACGTGACCGTGCAATGACGTCTGGTTTCGAAGTTTTGTGTTCCATGAAAAATGTTTCTTGTTGATAGCAGAAACTGAAAATTATTTCATGCTGAAAACAAATTAAAACTAGATTTCAAGACAACAGGGGAAAAGTATCCAAATATGTTATGTAAATTAGAAGGTACTTACATAACTTAGATGGACAGGAACCACTGAACGTGTCTTGGTTGTGTTGTAGCAGTGTTAAATAGTAATCCGATCACGTATGTTCAGTTAGGGCTGTAGTTATTGATGTTGTCTCGTTGACTGTAGAGGGTAGAACTATCAAGTCTGAGCCGCGAGACAATGGAACGTTGAAGATCGTTCACTAAACACGCTTAGAAGTATCAACATCCGTTGTAGTGAAATTTCCGTTATATGACAAATATAAATGAGCCGATTTCTCAGCAAAAGTTGAAGTTGGCTGTATACCGCTCCACCTATGTTCCAGTCTTCACCTATGGATGCGAATCATGGGCAATGACTACAACCCACAAAAGCCAGCTCCAAACCTTCAGAAATTAGATATATGAGGAAGGTGGTTGAAGTAACAAGAAGAGACATGGTCCGCAACCAGACGATACGTCATGGCCTCAAAACCCAGCCCCTCCAGACTCGAGTGGAATAGTCCCAATTACGATGTCTGCAGAATGGGAGAAGATCGCCTACCACCGCAAATATGGGAAACTAAGAGCCAAGGATCCATACCTCCAGGACGACCAAGGGTTCGCTAGGAGGACAACATTAGACTAAAAACATTGTCCAACAACATTTTTTCACTTCGCAGCACACTTAAAGTGCCTTTTAAAAGAAAACGGCATACTACAATATTTAAATAAATATTAGACAAACATAAAGGTATGTTTTCAGACACTCGTAAGAAATAAAGAAAACATACCTTTATGTTTGTCTAATATTTATTTACTATTTACAGGCCTCGGGTTTCCTTTCCTTATGTGTTATAAATATTTAAATAGGTGGGTTTAACAAATATTTTAAAATTCAATGCAAACATAAGACAATGCTCCCTAATTTTGTTGTGATGGATTGGTGGATGATGATAACTCAACTTATTATTGGTAAAACTGCAAAATACTTTAAAATAAAATTTTGTCTTGAAGAAACAATCAAAAACTTACATTTTAAGGTTATTTTTAAGAAAATGATGAGTTAAATCCGTTTCCCGAATGGAACTGGACAGAAGCGTGTCTTGATTGCCTATTGATTTAATATGCATCTCCGCATCTTCCTGTCTCCAGTTCATGTACTGTTTATCAATTGTGTTGTTGGCTTCTGCCCATAATCAAACTGTTCATGCACACCGTAATTTGCGCACTTTTTTATTTTCGGGAGAGTACATATAAGAGAAACAATACAATTATTGTCTAACGTTCAACCACAGTTGCACCCCTTAGCTGTGGTTGAAAGTAAATGTACTCTCCCGAAAATAGAAAAGGGCGCAAATGACGGTGTGCATGATGTGACCGACCGACGTACTTACGGCGGGAATTATGGTATTGGGTAACATGTAATTTTGCACACCAGGCAGACATTGGCGGCACACCAATGTGCCGGGGCACACCAGTTGCGGAGCGCTGCTCTAAAGGACCGAGGATAAATTAGAACCAGGCCAGGAGGAAAACAGCCGATAGGATAGTATGGCGTTCTCTCTGGCAAACATACCCCAGGGTAGAAGACGAACGACTAAGTAAAAAAGTAAATGAGCTGTATGGGCTAGTTACACGGAAACGTTCTGGATAAAAACACTACAAAAGAATTCTTGCAGTTACACACGCAATAATTGTCTGTACAAATAAACAATATGAATCATTATCATTGACCTTCAACTAGCCAACTAGCATTGGTCTTCAACAAAGTCATGTCAAATGCTCATGTCAAATGCTCATGTCAAATGCTCATGTCAAATGCTCATGTCTGTGCCATCAAACCACGGTCTTTCCATATCTCCTTACCCTTCTTATTTGTCTTCAGTTCTTTTCTCCATGTGATATTTTTCTGATCTTCCTCTACTTCTCTATACCCTGAGGATTCGTATTCAAGGATTGCCTTATATTGCTATCAGCACGTGTTATCAGCACGTGTTATATCAGCACGTGTTATCAATATGTGTCCTATCTCATATTTTCTTCTACTTAGACTTGTCTTGTTCTTGTCATCAGTCAAATCAGCACTTTGGTACGATTGTTGTTAGCTTTCGAGCAATCTTTAATTTGCTTTTATTAATTGTCACAGAAATGTATTCATTTGGATATTTATTAGTTTCTCATTTTATATTTAGTTTTAACAGATGACCATCCTTCGTTGGCCTCGAACAAACAACCGTTAGGTTAAAAGCCGAGCTAGTTAACCTTTCCATTGCAGTGGCAAAATGAATAACCATACGCGAATTCCGTACAACCAATCTTCCTCTCCTTCTTCGTGTTCGTACATTTTCAGACATCAACTTGAAACAAGTTTAAATAAAGCAGTGGTCAGCCTGAAGTTGTTGGATGTCAGTTCATATAGGGCAAGGGTTTGGGGTCCTGGGCCCCGGGGGGGGGGGGGGGGTTCCGTGAATCGATTCTAGAGGGTCTGTGTATATAACCGAAAATATATAATGTGCACTTTTTTGTTATGCTTTTAGGTACACTTTTCCCCAAGAAGAGTTCGTAGCCTTTATTGAACAAAGGTGTTCATAAACTTCATGGACAATCACAGGGGTCAGTGGCCTTCATCGGACAATCAAAGTGGTCCACAGCCCTCATTTGACAATCAAAGTGGTCTATAGCCTTCACTTGACTATCAAAGTGGTCAATAGCCTTTACAGGACAATATATGGGTTCATAGACTTCATTGGACAATCTCAGTGGTCCATCACCCTCACTGGACAATCAAAGCGGTCCATAGAATTCCCTGGACAATCATAGGGGTCCATAGCCCTCACTGGACAATCATAGGGGTCCATAGCCTTCACTGGACAATCATAGGGGTCCATAGCCTTCACTGGACAATCATAGGGGTCCATAGCCTTCACTGGACAATCAAAGGGGTCCATAGCTTTCACTGGACAATCATAGGGATCCATAGCCTTCACTGGACAATCAAAGGGTCCATAGCCTTCACTGGACAATCATAGGGGTCCATAGCCTTCACTGGACAATCATAGGGGTCCATAGCCTTCCCTGGACAATCATAGGGGTCCATAGCCTTCACTGGACAATCATAGGGGTCCATAGCCTTCACTGGACAATCATAGGGGTCCATAGCCTTCACTGGACAATCATAGGGTCCATAGCCTTCCCTGGACAATCATAGGGTCCATAGCCTTCACTGGACAATCATAGGGGTCCATAGCCTTCACTGGACAATCATAGGGGTCCATAGCCTTCACTGGACAATCAAAGGGGTCCATAGCCTTCACTGGACAATCATAGGGTTCATAGTCTTCACTGGACAATCATAGGGGTCCATAGCCTTCCCTGGACAATCATAGAGTCCATAGCCTTCACTGGACAATCATAGGGGTCCATAGCCTTCACTGGACAATCATAGGGGTCCATAGCCTTCACTGGACAATCAAAGGGGTCCATATCCTTCACTGGACAATCATAGGGGTCCATAGCTGTGGTAAAGTGGGATGATATAAATATTTATAGGGGACTTAGTGTACTGACTGAGATCAGCTGTGAAGGTATCTGTATCTAATAAGTGTGGTGTATTACAGATGACCTTACTTGCTACCAAATTTATACCTCAGTCAGAATTATTCTGGAATATTGTGATGACTACGTTGAATGTCTAGGGTTATGAAAATGATGAAGTGTAAGTCACAACAACAACAGACAGATAAACAATTTAATTTATTCCACAACACTTGACAACACTGTGACACTCACACACATATAACACTCTATAAGACTATCTTAAATGAGTCAAGTGTAAAGTTTAAAAATATATGTATTAATTCCTTTCAATAATAGATATCCTGATTCAACTACACAGTGAACCAGGAATCACAATCAAATGTAATTACAAGTTGTATGTACACAATTTATAGATATGATATTTGTATTGACATATTTTATTATTATTATTCTATGTGTGTAAGTTGTGAAGTGGTACTATGAGGTAATACTGGCTTTTTCAAGCTAGGTTGTTGTTTTTCATCATGACTTCAAGAGTTTGCTTATGGTGGAAATAGTATTGGGAAAAGTTCACAGTTCCTGTCATTTGAAACAATTTATTGTCCCTCTTTATTTAAAATATTGTCAATTTTAGAGGGGGCACATAAAATTGAGCTGCTCTGGCCACAGAATCTTATCTTCTGTGAGGGCGGCAGGAAACAGACTCCTCTGCTCGCTTGCTTCACCGTGTTCTTGAGACACCTCACTGGTCGCTATCTGGACCAAGGGGTATGCTATCAGCCTCTGGATTAAGCAAAACTCAGACCAGGTGCTGCTTCAATAAGTTAGGACCTCGGTCCCACAATTCATGGAAATAATAAACAAATACGTTGACTGGCGATGAATTATGGCACAAATTCCGATCTGCCTCTGTCCCAGGCTTTTATTTAGAAAAATATGAGCTGGATCTCAACGCACTGTTTCTTAGTAAGTTTATTTTAAAAATTTGGCACTGAACAGACGCTCCCAATTGACTATATCAGCGGGTCTAGCCAATAGGACCATGTTTACACAAGCTTTTGAAAAAATTTACCCTTCCTACGTTTCCCCTAACAACCAAAAATAGTATTTGCAATCCGACTAATCATGTTTAGCCTTACATATCATTCCCTCCAATCAAATCAGATTTAACATGGTGGCCTATTTCCCGTAAAATGGTGGTTTCAAAACATGCCACTGTGCGATTATGATTTGGTGCTGTCAGACATCCTCACTATTTTCTTTTGGCTATAATTTGTTAATTCCTAGACTATTTGCGTAACACTTAACATATTCTTTGTCAGCAAGTCCTAAGGAACCCAAATATATAAATTTAATGGGGCTAAGGGGCTGCGTTCAAAATATGCATTTTCTTCTACCTCCCATTCACTTCGATACGATGTGGTGTCTCGGTACTGTCAGGCTTTCAGACATAAAACAGTATAATGTCATGTTTACTAATAAGCATTAAACAGGTTTTTTTAAACCTAACCCTCGTATTGGTAGTGTTTTTTTATCACTGTCTATTTGAAAAAAAGTTAGTGCTTCATGCCTTTCGCGTTGGGGGTGGCATTAATTTTATATCGCGAGACGCGTGTTAGTGTTGCCGGCGTTCCTCCGTTCAGCCCTCTCTCTCTTTCTATCCTAAGTCCATCTGTCCTTTCATTAGGCAGTGTATAAAATGAAATTAATGCTAGTATTAATTTAGGTCATTAAGCAGCTTGCGTATCTCAAGGTTTTCTAAGAAATACAGTACACGTTTTATTGTTTTGTTGAAACGCGTGTATGCTGCTGTAGGCTTTACTAGTAAACGTGAAAGCGTGAGAATATGCAGTCGAAGCATAAAAAGGGGATCTCGAGTACAGTCATTGTGACAGCACTGTTCTTTACCATTCTTCTTTCCTTTTATTGAATTTATGTGTTAGGCTTTACATTTACTTTTTAATTTATATATGTGGATTTAGAATGTTTCACGACAATAGCCCTCACTGGACAATCATAGGGGTCCATAGCCTTCACTGGACAATCATAGGGGTCCATAGCCTTCCCTGGACAATCATAGGGGTCCATAGCCTTCACTGGACAATCATAGGGGTCCATAGCCTTCACTGGACAATCATAGGGGTCCATAGCCTTCCCTGGACAATCATAGGGGTCCATAGCCTTCACTGGACAATCATAGGAGTCCATAGCCTTCACTGGACAATCATAGGGGTCCATAGCCTTCCCTGGACAATCATAGGGGTCCATAGCCCTCACTGGACAATCATAGGGGTCCATAGCCTTCACTTGACAATCATAGGAGTCCATAGCCTTCACTGGACAATCATAGGGGTCCATAGCCTTCCCTGGACAATCATAGGGGTCCATAACCCTCACTGGACAATCATAGGGGTCCATAGCCTTCACTGGACAATCATAGGGTCCATAGCCCTCACTGGACAATCATAGGGTCCATAGCCTTCCCTGGACAATCATAGGGGTCCATAGCCCTCACTGGACAATCATAGGGTCCATAGCCTTCACTTGACAATCATAGGAATCCATAGCCCTCACTGGACAATCATAGGGGTCCATAGCCTTCCCTGGACAATCATAGGGGTCCATAACCCTCACTGGACAATCATAGGGTCCATAGCCTTCACTGGACAATCATAGGGTCCATAGCCCTCACTGGACAATCATAGGGGTCCATAGCCTTCCCTGGACAATCATAGGGGTCCATAGCCTTCACTGGACAATCATAGGGGTCCATAGCCTTCACTGGACAATCATAGGGGTCCATAGCCTTCACTGGACAATCATAGGGGTCCATAGCCTTCACTGGACAATCATAGGAGTCCATAGCCTTCAATCAAAGGGGATTCATAGCTCCCACTGGACAATCAAAGGGGCCCATAGCCTTCACTGGATAATCAAAGGGGTCCATAGCCCTCACTGAGCCGTCACTGGACAATCATAGGGTCCATACTCCTCACTGGACAATCAAAGGGGTCCACAGCCTTCACTGGACATCATAGGGATCCATAGCCTTCATCGAACAATCAATGGGGTCCATAACCTTCACTAGACAATCAAAGGGGCCCAAGGCACAAAAAGAAGGTTAAGAAGCCCTGATCTAGGTGAAAGCCAACTCTAATTAAAAGCCATCTGCTGCCTCGCAGGTCGACTGGGGACAGCCAGAAGCTTAGGAAGACGACCGGTCAGAAACGTCAGTAGAAATCGGATGCACTGGGCCACAGGCTTAACGAAACAGTACAGCTTACTTCGCTTGATGATGATGAGCCAATTTTTTGTTTTTTTAAGTTGATGGGTGGAGAGAGGGTTAGTAACAGCTGACCGTTATTGCCTCTGCTCGTCCACCATCTTGGTCTACCCTGTTCAACCTAATAGTCAGTTATAATTAGGGTATTTGATTGGTTGTTAAATTGGTACTATGCTCTTAGATAAATTTTGGGTGGGCGGTAACATTTGACTTGTTTTTTTATTTTCAGTTTTGTGTTATGGTCAGATAACTATTGTCTTTTGCAATTGATGGTTTCAGTTTATATTAGAATTTGTTCTTTTTAAGTCGTGTTTTTTGTTACTTCATTGTCTTTCCTTATATTACGAGTAGTCAATAATTTTGGTTTTTTTTTTTAATGGTTTGTTAGTTTTGACAAATTATTATTGGTTTGAATTGTTTGTCTGAAGTAGTATTATTATTGTTATTATTATTATTACTAATATTGTTTCTGTTATTAACCTTGTATGTTTTCCTTTGTTTTGTGTATATTACGTTTTAATATCAATTGGGCTTCCCCTGAGGCACCTATACTTAACACTCTTTCACCTGTAATGTCTATATTGTGATTTCTAAGGCACATTTTCAATTCACGCCTCTGTTGCTCGTATTTGTTGTAGTGTATCAGGTAGTGGTCTATATTATTTTCTTCCTGGCATCCTTGGAAGTGTGGTTCCTCTATCATAAAGTATGCTGCACCTAGAGTAGACGGAGACGCCACAACTTTTTCCTCAATGGTACTTTAAGTTCTTCTCTGACCTGGCACGTCCTTGTTTGTTCTTTCAGAAGTTTGAACACGTGTCTGCCTTTACTACTTTCCTTCTATGTTGTCTTCCATTCATCGTTTATAGTTAGCTTCACTTGACTCTTAATCTCAAATTTTCCAAGCACTGCTCTTACATTGTTTTTACTTATTCTTCCATATTGGGCAGTCTGGTCAGCTAACTCGTTATGTGAGCCAATAATGAGCGGGACAATACTATATAACCATTAAAATAGCCAGACTTCATACAAGGAATACCCAGTATATCTGCTTGTGTCTGTATCAGTACTAGTTGGTATCAGGTATTTCACACTATACTGCTACATCCAATATTGGCTGTTTAACTATTAGCGATTCTAGCCACGACTATCTGATGTTATACGACAATAAATCTGATGTTATCTGATGTTATATGATAATAAATCAGATGTTAACTGATGTTATATGACAATAAATCTGATGTTATCTGATGTTAGTTTGACCATTCGTTGCTTTACTGGTTTTGTTTTGCCTAGATTTGCGTGGCACGTCCCGTTCAAAATAGGCACTCATCCCGTCGGTTTTATTAAGGCGTATGTCAAAATATTCCTAGACGATCTTGCAAGACAGGCAGAAGAGGCAGCACTGAGAAATGAACAAAGCACAGTATACAAAATAACTAAATTCATCAGCGGAAAACGAGGTGCAAACAATATAACATTAGTAAGAGATAAGCAAGGAAATCTCATCACGACAGCAGAGGGACAGGAAACAAGATGGGCAGAGCACTTCAGAGAAACTCTGAACAAGGAACCACCAGAGACACAATTGAATGTTCCTGAGGCTGAAAACGATCTAGATGTAAATACAGACATTCCACGAAAAGAAGAAATCATCACAGCAATCAAAGGGTTAAAGAACGGAACAGCTCCTGGCCATGATAACTTAAATGCAGAGCTATTTAAGATAGACCCTGAGCTAGCAGCAGAACTATTAGAACCACTATTTGCACAAGTCTGGAAAACGGGGACAACACCATCAGAGTGGAACAAAGGAATAAATGTCAAATTGCCCAAGAAGGGAGATCTTGCAGACTGCAATAATTGGAGAGGAATCACTCTTCTCTCAGTTCCCAGCAAAATACTAGGCAGAATAATTATACAGAGAATTTCAAAAGCAGTAGACCACAAACTGAGGAAAGAACAAGCAGGATTTAGAAAGAACAGAAGATGTGTAGATCATATATTCACTCTCAGGAACATTATAGAGCAGTGCTCAGAATGGCAAAGACAGCTGTACATTAATTTCGTTGATTTTGAAAAGGCTTTTGACAGCATACATAGGGACAGTTTATGGAAAATACTGAGGGCTTATGGAATTCCAAGCTGCATAGTGTCAATCATAAAAAGCCTCTATGCCAACTTTACGTGTAGTGTTGGGCAGAGCAGCCTAACCTTTGAGGTGAAGACAGGAGTACGACAGGGATGCCCCTTATCAACCACTCTATTTTTAACAGTCATAGATTGGGTGATGCGCCAGACAACAGAGGGTAGTCCAAGAGGAATAAGATGGACTACATTTTCTACATTGGAAGATCTGGAATATGCAGATGACATTGCACTACTAGCACATTCACATCAACACATCCAGGAAAAAACGGATAGACTTAATAATTTTAGCCAGCAGGTGGGCTTGAACATCAATTTAAAGAAGTCAGAGGTCATGACGCTCAATGTGAGCAACCCTGAGCCCATATCAGTAGGGAATCAGCAACTGGTACAGACAGACACCTTCACATACCTAGGATGCATAGTAACACCAGACGGCGGGGCAGGCAAAGACATCAACATCAGAATGAATAAGGCAAGAACAGCTTTTTTTAGCCTAAACAACATCTGGAAGTCCTCCCAATACAGCACAAGCACAAAATTAAGATTATATCAGAGCTGTGTGCTTTCTGTGCTTCTCTATGGTGCGGAATGCTGGAGAGTTACAGAGAAGGAAATGTCGAAATTGTCCTCTTTTCACACAACATGCCTAAGAAAAATTCACCGAATGTTTTGGCCGAATACCATCACCAATCAAGATCTGCTTACTCTGAGCAAGCAAGAGGACATGCACACCATCATAGCTGGCAGACGCTGGAGCTGGGTTGGCCATGTCCTCAGAAGAGATCCCGATGCCATCACAAGAACAGCTATGCTTTGGACCCCTGAAGGAAAACGAAAGAGAGGCCGACCAAAAACAACCTGGCGGAGGACTGTGAAAGCTGAGATGCAAAGAATGAACCAGAGTTGGGGCACTGTACGAAGGATGGCCACCGACCGAGCAAAGTGGAACCAATTTGTTGTTGCCCTACAAGTTATGGCCACTGACTGCTTTGACGGTCGGCGGCTAAGGATCAAAGAAGAAAGAAGAAGAATGTCAAAATATACGGTCAGATATATGCAGAGTGATTAAATCTGTTACCTGTCGCGGCAAAGTTTCCAGGTTCAAAACCTGGCACCTGAACGCTCCAGTATACTTAATAGTTAATGGGTACCTAACTCTGCTCTTGTGTTAGGGAAAGCAACTGCAGAGAGGAACGGAACTGGTCTTCACACTTCATCATGAAGCAGAGCCTAGTATAGTTAAGTCTGAAACACTTCCATCCCCTACGGCAGATATGGAATTATGTTTATTTTTGTGTCTAAATACAAAGGACAGTGTGGCCTAGATATATAAGTAGTCTTTTCATCATTCTGTCTACGTCTGGTGTTCAGTCTGATTTAATTTCTGGTTGTTCAGCCTAGCCTAGTACTAGTCTCATTAATTGCTCGTTGTTCAGTGTACGTCTAGTACTAGTCTCATTAATTGCTCGTTGTTCAGTGTACGTCTAGTACTAGTCTCATTAATTGCTCGTTGTTCAGTCTACGTCTAGTACTAGTCTGATTAATTGCTCGTTGTTCTATCTGCGTCTAGTACTTGTCAGTGGAACTGCTATTTGTTACATCTACGTCTAGTAATAGTCTGTTTAACTGTTCATTGTTTTTTCTGCGTCTAGTATTGGTCTGTTTATCTGTTCATTGTTCTATCTACGTCTTCTTCTTCTTCCTTCTTCCTCGTTCGTCCTGAAAAGGACGTTGGTTGCGTTGTGCCTGTTTACGCCGGAGCTGTGATATCTGCACCTTTCGGTCGACACATCCGACTTCAGCAGGGCAGTTTTTGGGACCGGGTTTGCCTTCCCTCTGCGATCCCTACTCTTTCAGCCAGACTGCAGTGATGCAGACTGTTTCCAGGACCACCATGTGGAGGTGGAGTAGGGTCTTAGTCAGCTCTGGTTCGCTGACTCTGATGCAAGCAGTCAAGCTATGGGTCGCTGACTGCATTCTCTATTGCTGCATCTTTGGGTCCCCTATCTACGTCTAATATTAGTCTGTTTATCTGTTCATTGTTCTATCTACGCCTAGTGTTGGTCTGTTTATCTGTTCATTGTTCTATCTACGTCTAGTGTTGGTCTGTTTATCAGTTCATTGTTCTATCTACGTCTAATATTAGTCTGTTTATCTGTTTATTCTTCTATCTGCGTCTAATATTAGTCTGTTTATCTGTTTATTCTTCTATCTACGTCTAATATTAGTCTGTTTATTATTCTATCTACGTCTAATATTAGTCTGTGTAACTGTTCATTGTTCTATCTACGTCTAATATTAGTCTGTTTCAATGTATATTGGTCTATCTACGTTTATGATTAATCTGCTTCACTGTCCACTGTTCTATTTATGTCTAGTATGAGTCTGTTTAATTGCTTGTTGTTCTGTCTACGACTAATACTAATATGTTCTTTGTTCTATCTGTATTAAATTCTAGTCTGTTTACCTATATCTCTATCTACGTCTAGAACTGGTCTATTTAATGGTTCATTGTTCTATCTACGTCTAGTACTGGTCTATTTAACTGTTCGTTTTCTTTCTACGTCTGTATCTTAATTCCCGTCATGTTTATCTCGCTGTTAATAAACATTTTATTTTTCGTCGGGCCATGCACGAGGAGGGGAGGAAGTGTCTGAACGCCAATGCTTTAATTATCTCCCTTTCAATCTTTCCCTGTCAGTGTCCAAATTAATACGCCGTTTATTAATCACATTTTGTCTTTTTTTACTTAATTTTTTTTTGTTCGACAATCCTTAATTTGTTGTCTTTAAGAAAAACTTCTCCCGTCCTCAACTGATTTCTTCTTCTTCTTTTTCTTGTCCTCTTCTTCTTCTTCTCCTTTTCCCCCATCTTCTTCTCCTTCTCCTCAGCTTCCTCTTGCTCTTCTTCTTTTTCTTCTCCTCTTCCTCTTCCTCTTCTTCCTTTTCTTCTTCATTTTCTTCTTCCTCTTCTTTCTCTTGTTCTTCATCTTCCTCTTCTTCTTCTTCATCTGCTTCTTCTTCTTCTCTTTTCTTCTTCTTCTTCGTACACTTTCAAACATCAACGTGAATAAGTTTAAGGAAAATAGTGGTCAGCCGGCAGTTGTTTATATCTCCACAGAGTTTGTCTAGGAACGGTACTGGTAATGGCCATTGGTACTTTCTCTGTTCCTCATATGTTGGGCGATGTTGCAGCAGTTGTTCAGGTATATGAAGAAAACGATATCTTATCAAGTAAAACACACCAACTCAGAATATAACAAACTCTTGCATTAAAACAAAAATACGTTGAATCTTGCTTGAGATGAATTCATTTTATCGTTCCCACACCCTAACAATTAAAATCGTTGCATCTTAAATTCTTACCAGACAATATAAAACATTTTGGTCCGGTCATGTGATCTTAAGCAGAGAGTTTATTTGCTTTTATCTTTATGTTTTCTACTTAAATCTCACTTTCTATCCTAATCATTTTTTGTTTGTTTGTTCCTGACGAAGGCCTTATAGTCACATCGCAGGTTTTTCCTTGTTTGTTGTCCTTGTAAGACATAGTACCTTTTCCCCCACTCTACCGTTTACTCATACGAGTAGATCATATGAGGGGATCTCAGTACAGTGCACGAACTCCGTAGCACCGGCGAGGATCCCAATGTTCTAGAAATATTTTTGTGGTAGGTAGGTTTCCTAATTTTTAAATTTTGCCAGGGCAGCGGACTTATGGCCTACTATTTACGATTTCCAACTGCCGAGGGATTTTTAACTTGCGCAACTTGTACTGCACACGGGACCTCCTATTTTTCGTGCATATCGGAGAAGGCTAGGCATCCAATCTCACTATCCAGGAGATCGGAGGGGAGTATGACATCATTGGGAGCCACTGGTTCTGAAAAACAAAATTTCCATCACTTATATTCCCTGTACTGATATCCAATCCGGTACCTTAAGGAATTAGAAGCAGAAGTCATACCTCTAAGCCACTCCGATCCCTGATTTAAAATTTACCTTGTGCCAATTATTATTATTATTATTATTATTATTATTATTATTATTATTATTATTATGAGCTAGTAACTCGCTAAAACATATCGGGAAATAATTACGTTGTACTCTATCTGCTACAGTTCTGATGACGGCACTTTATTCTCATGTTGTTATTTCATTTCTTTCCATTTCATTTCAACTTCCTTAGATCTTTGTAGTCAAACATTTCATTAGTAATGATTAATGTACCAAGGCAAAAATAGAAAAGAAAAATAGAAAGGCCTGCGTGTTATTTTAATAACTGTCCAGTTTAGCCTTCTTGTGCAGTGCGCGCCTTTATTGTATTTTCCCGAAAAGCTGGTGGGAATTTTTCATTGTTCATTGCAACCACGACGTTTCACTAAGATATTTAGTGTATAGGGGATTAGTATTTTTATTATTATTAGTAGTAGTATTAAGCGACTTCTGTATCTCACCGGTTGGCAGTGATCTCCCTTAATTTCTTCCTTCTCATTTCTCCCCCCTTAAATATTCTCTCAGAGGTACCAATGTTTCATTAAAGAAGCGTATGCTTATAATTATATATAATAAGAATATATATATATATTTTTAAATTGTATATTTATTAATAAAATTATCTAATGGAGGAAACCTGAGGCCTGTCATTAGTAAATAAATAAATGTAATTTTCAGGCAATCTTTGAACAGAAAGCAAAGAAGGATAACACTAGACAACAGAAAAGAAATAAGTGATAGGATTACCGGGAATAGAACCAGGCATCACCCAAAAGGTGCCATCGCCTTGCTATGAAAGTAAATAGTGAAATGACGCAAGTCCAGATTAGCACCCGGATGGTCCTTGGTTCAATTCCCGGTAAAACAATCACTATATTTATTTTCTATTGTCCGATCTCCTCCTGTCTGTCCAGCGAGTGGCTGTTAATGAACGTTATTTATTTGAATAAAAAAATATTCCCGTTCAACCTCTGATAGGTTATAATTAGGATATGTAGTCTATCTAACTCCAGATAATATGTTTAATTGCCGATACCTGATAGTGGCATCATCCATCCGGTCCAGTTATTGGAAATGGGTAAAAAGGTATTCCCATAACAAATACTACTGTATGGGAGTGAAGTGTTAGAGACTTCACTATACTAGGTCCAGCATCGAGAGGTGTGGTGACTAGTTCCCTTCCTCGCTGCCTTTTCCTTCTCTACCTCAAGTGCAGAGTCAGGTACCCAGTTACAATTGGGTAGACTAAAAGTTGTCGATATCGTGAATCAAACCCGGAACCTTTGCTGGGTGAGGCCAGCGCTCTAACCACTCTGCCAGTAGGATAGAGTCAATTAAAATAAACAAATCGTATGTGTCTGTGTCCGTATGTATGTGTGTGTTTTCTTTTCTTTGTTCTAAAACGGTAGTATCCTCACACTTGTTATGGTGTAACCAACGGTAGTATCCTCACACTTGTTATGGTGTAACCAACGGTAGTATCCTCACACTTGTTATGGTGTAACCAACGGTAATATCCTCACACTTGTTATGGTGTAACCAACGGGAGTATGTGAAAGTCTGCAGTTGTTTAGGATGATATTTCATTTCCTCTGTATGCGTCATTAATAGTATGTATTGCTAGAACCTCACCAGACCTTCACTGTTCCTACATGCCCTCTATAATAATAGCCCCTTCAATCATAACTGACTATGGTAATACGCCCCTGAGGTGACAACCCTCAGTTGCTTTTTTCCTGGTGTTCCTTTCGACGTTTTCTTCTCTCTTCTGCTTGCAGTGAGAGCTTTTCGCCCAATCTGAAGTGGCGCCGTAGAGAGCCCCACCACTTGGAGCGATCGCCAACTTCACCCTCCCACGTTGCGGGATTTATGTCCAGTGCCCTCATGTCTCTCTTGTTCACATCTTTGAACCTCAGCTACGGTCACCCAACTGTTCTTTTGCCATCTGCCAGTTGTCCGTAGAAGAAATCTTTCGGAATGCGACCATCTTCCATGCCGCGGACATGGCCAAGCCAGTGTAGTCTGCGTTGTCTAAGAAGTGTATACATGCTTTGAAGATCAGCACGTGACAACACCTCGAAATTTGTCACTTTGTCCTTCCACGAAATACCGTGGATGTGGCGTATGTGACGAAATGGACTACCTCTTTACGATCTTTGTTTCTCTTCGGCAGTATCGGTGCATTTGTGATACTGATATTTATTTGTGTACTTTTAAAAGTACCAATTTCTTCTCATTATCGGCTAAGGAGCAAGTAGTTTCTATGTTCAAACGTTTGTGACACTCCTTGCAGATAATGTTTATCCTAGCTTGCGTTGAGCAACTGATATAAGATAGTCGCCGGCGCGTTTAGATTGAACCGCTGATAAGACGAGATTACTGTCTGTGTGTCACATGTGGGCAGACAAAGGTGACATAATCGCTTCCGGGCCGACTAGTTATGACAACATTACTTTCTAATAAAGTAATAAGTATTACAGCTTACCCATGTTGTCATGTTTGTCTACCGATCTGCCTGTAAGTTAGTACACAAGGGCATCGGACATCTTATTGCCATATATGGGAGACGTGACCTTTGCAACATTTTTCCATGTCGGAAATATTTTGAAAGTACCACACCCAACCTGTTTGAATATGATTGGAGCGTTTATTTAACAAACGAAGGCGATCGAAGATAGGAATATAGTCTGACCTTTTCGCAGTTTTATTTCACTGTGAATTTCACGCTCGCCAAGACAACATCAGACCTCGCCAGAGTGAAGACTAGATTCATAATCCCTTTTGTTAACCGGACCTTTTATTGGAGAACCAAATAAGACTTACAAAGCACAGGAAATCTCTACATTTTAATAAGAAACACCGGGACTAGGAAACTGAAGAAACACTGGTATAGATGGTATCTCAATCTGTTGTGTCCAGTGCGTAGCCGCAAACATGTGACCTTGTCTCGCCTAGATAGATGATGATATGCATAATTGTTTAAATGATCTTTCTGCTATCTTTATCATTATACTTCAATGTGGCTTTTATAGCTGTTTTTGCGATTTCATAAGTTGTCCCTATATCATACTTTATAGCGCTCCTCCTGCCTCAGCAAGTTTGTCTACTTCCTCATTGCCTGGTATGTTGCAATGGGCTGGTATCCACTGGATGGTGCATTTGTTGAAGCATTTGGCCAGTCTTTGAAGAGAGTTTATCAGATCTTTTAACCCCTTGGCAAGGTGGCTCTTCAGAGCTGTTATTACTGAGATGGCATCTGTAAAGATCCCTATTTGCTTTTCTCCATGTGCTTTGCATTCAATACGACTTTCTGCTGCCTGTTTCATGGCTTCTGCTTCAGCATTGAAGTTATTGCAGTACTTGCTAGTGGCGATTGCCATAGAGTGGATTCTATTCTTTAATTGTAGGAGGATTCCAGCATCCCCATTCTCAATTGCGTTTTTTGCTGAACCATCAGTATATGCGTATGTTCAGAGCTTTGCTGGAAATCTTTGGTCAATACTCTTGTTTGCTATACACTTTCTTTGTGTTTCTGTCTGTGCATTCCTTTACTTTCAATGCCTGGAATATCAGTGTTTAGCTCCGGAAAATATCTTCTTTTCCACAGTGGGACACAACAACCGGGTTCCTGGATTAAAACCTGGTAACGTCACGTTCCAGTCTACCTGGCTGTAAATGGGTACCTGACTCTTCTCCTGAATTAGGGACGGCAAAGGCAGCGTGGAAGGAAACTAGTCACCCCCACTTCATAAAAAGCTGGACCTAGTAAGTGAAGACTCTAACAGTCAGATTCTACTATGGAGATACCTTTCCTCTTTTTTTAATACATTTATCAGTTTTTTGTATATGATGTTTTCAGTGTTAAAATATTTAAAACAGACAAGTAGATGACTCATTAAACAAGACCCTCTGTATTCAACCCTCTGTATTCTTTCAGGCCGGTAAACAAAGCAATAAAGGCCTCATAAAAGTCAGCGTCGTGTTCTGATATAACGGCTCATTTCCTAGTGCAGATCGAGCTGTCTTTCAACAAAATCCCCTTTAGTGTTTCGCCACTGCTCTGTCAGTCATACCTTTTTGCTTATACAGTGCCTGGTAGTAACAGAATAAGATGGATTGTTAAGATTAAGTATATTAAGTTACAAACAGGTTAAATGCAAGATGGGAAATTATCGTTGCTTAGTTTATTATGTTATGAATGGATTAATAGAATAAAGGAAATTGTTACCTCCTAGTTTATTATGTTACGAATGGATTAATAGAATATAAGAAATTGTTACCATCTAGTTTATTATGTTACGAATGGATTAATAGAATATAAGAAATTGTTACCACCTAGTTTATTATGTTACGAATGGATTAATAGAATATAAGAAATTGTTACCACGAAGATTATTATGTTCCGATTGGATTAATAGAATAGAGGAAATAGTTACCACCCAGTTTATCACGTTACGAATGGATTAATAGAATAGAGGAAATTGTTACCACCCAGTTTATCATGTTACGAATGGATTAATAGAATAGAGGAAATTGTTACCACCCAGTTTATCATGTTACGAATGGATTAATAGAATATAAGAAATTGTTACCATCTAGTTTATTATGTTACGAATGGATTAATAGAATATAAGAAATTGTTACCACCTAGTTTATTATGTTACGAATGGATTAATAGAATATAAGAAATTGTTACCACCAAGATTATTATGTTCCGATTGGATTAATAGAATAGAGGAAATAGTTACCACCCAGTTTATCATGTTACGAATGGATTAATAGAACAGAGGAAATTGTTACCACCCAGTTTATCATGTTACGAATGGATTAATAGAATAGAGGAAATTGTTACCACCCAGTTTATTATGTTACGAATGGATTAATAGAATAGAGGAAATAGTTACCACCCAGTTTATCATGTTACGAATGGATTAATAGAATAGAGGAAATTGTTACCACCCAGTTTATCATGTTACGAATGGATTAATAGAATAGAGGAAATTGTTACCACCTAGTTTATTATGTTACGAATGGTGATAATAGAAATTGGTAAATTGTTAATATATGGCTTCTGATGCTGCGAATGGTGTCAATGTTGTTATTGATCCAGCGGCGCTTGGGTTCTCGCAATGCCATATAGTGACGTCTGCATGTTTTCACATGTTGTTTTGTTTCTCCGTACAAGGTGTTCCACTTATCTGGCCTGGGAGGAAGGGGCATTTTCCTAACATCATCGAGTGCTGGGCACTCAAAGAGGTGGTGGTCAACAGTTTCGTAGGGGTAGTTACACAGCTGCCACTCTGAAGTGTGTTGTGGTTGGGTTCTGTTCAAGTGACTGTTGAGTGGTATATGTTGTGTTCTGAGCCGAAAAATAGTGCTCTGATCCGTCCTTGTACGATGGCCGATGTTGTCATTAGGATCAGAACCGGCCATATGTCTGTAAAAGTGTCTCCCGGTGTTTCCCATGGCCCATCTGTTCAACTAAGTTTCTTTGTTTGTTGTTTGTATGAGAGTTTTGGATTTTTGGATAGTTGTTGCTGTGAGTGGTTGTTCTTGTCGTGTTTCCTTTTTTGCGAATCTGTCTCCTCTGTCATTACCTGGTGTATTTGAGTGAACAGGGATACACTTCATAACTATTCTGATGCCATAGGAAATGATAAGCTGATCAGCATCCAGGATTAATTTGGCTAATTCAGTTCTACACTGTTCACTGCCTTCCAAATCTTGAATTAAAAATGAGACGTGTTGAGCCTTTGAGGGACAGGCAACAAATACAGTCTTCAGATGGTATACGGCTGTTTCCGGTGCAATGATGTCAGCTTCATAGTTGGAGCAAAACTCCCAGCATGCATCAAACAGCTTGTCGGAGGATCCATCTGGATAACATATGTAGAATCCATAACCTGCTTTGATGGTGGTCTTAAATGCAGATCCATCAGTATAGACATGCAATCATTCTTCAGGGTAGGCATCAATTATTCGTTGTAATGCGCTCGTAAGACTGACTGGGTCGGAATGTTTGGTTGTTCCATCTACTAATTTTATTTGTACTTCTGGTGTTTTTTAAGCGGGTATGTGGTGGTAAATTCTTTAGTGCTTTCTGTATATCTTGTCTTCTTTCTGGGAGGTGGTATCTATCTTGAATTTCATGGACATGGTGTAAGACTCACTTGTGTTTTATTCTTTGCTTGTGTTCCCAGTTTTCTACAAGGTCTCTATTGGGGTGGTTTCGGTCCATTCTCTAACATCTTTCATAATAAACTTATAAAGCAGCTTTATTCCTCCGCAATCCAACGGGTTTCACATTTTTGTGTATTTCACACGCAGCAGTTGGAGTTGATCTCATAGCTCCACTAATTAGCTGAAGGGAATTGCTTTGCACTCGTTAAGAGAGCCTAGGTTTGTCTTGGAGCAGGTTGTAAGCAGTGAGTTGTTGTATTCTATCACAGAAAGGACACAGCCAAGATACAAGTCTCTCAGAGTTTCCTTGTCTGATCCCCATGTAGTGCCAGCAAGACTCTTCGATAGTTGTAATCGCCTCAGTGATTTGTTCTTTATATTCTCAATATGGTTCCTGAGGCTGAGCTGCCGATCAAGTGTGACCCCAAGATAAGTGGAATGTTCTTCTTTTGTCACTTGGTGTTTGCCTAGCCACAGGTTGATATTCTTCTTGGTTTTTTTATGTCCTTTGTATGGTTGACCTTTAGTTTCTATGTTTGGCAGTACTCATGCAGTCTTCTAAGGTCTCCGTTTAATCTCTGAGCTCATATTTCAACATTATCATAACTCTGCCATATTGCCAGGTCATTAGCGTAAAGAGCTTTTTCGGCTTTGATCTGGTCAGATTGATATAGATGAGAAATAGGGTACAGCTTAATGATGAACCTTGTGGTAAGCCCTCCTCTAAGACTTCTTTAGATGAGATTGCATCGTTTATCTTTGTCTGGATTGATCAATCAATAAAAAAAAATACTTTATCCAGTTGTATAACTTGTCATCTATTCCTATGTAAATCATCTTCATCAGAAGGACTTCTCTCTATACACGATCATGGGCCTATTGGAGGTCAAAGAAGATGGCCACAGTATGTTTTCTATTCTGAAAGCCATCATTAATTCTCTGCGTCAACCAAAAAAGCTGGTCTTCTGTGCAGCTGCTGGTTCTGAAGCCTGCCTGTTCATGACACAGAATACTGGAACTCTCAAGGAACCAATAGAGACGTGTGTTTATCATTCTCTCAGCCATTTTGCCCAGGCACGATGTTAGAGATATCGTGCGATAGCTTTTGGGTTCATCTGGGGGTTTGTTGGTTTTTTTTTTAAAAATGGGAACAATATGTTCATTCCTCCGGGCTTTCGGGAGTTTGCCTGATCTCCACGTCTTATTAATCAGCTCATGAAGAATGGTGTCAATTAGAATATGGGAAATTATTACTAACTACTTTATTGTGTTACGAATGGTGTCAATAGGTGTGGTGGATTTGGTGTTATAGATGTTATTATTCTGTATTTCTATTGTACTGAATGAGGTCAGCTGTGAAGGTCCTGATTATAACCAATTTTGGGTTGAGTTATTGTGGTGAAGTGGGATGTTATAAATATTTATAGGGGACTTAGTGTACTGACTGAGATCAGCTGTGAAGGTATCTATATCTAATAAGAGTAGTGTATTATAGATAACCTTACTTGCTGCCACATATATATATATATCTCAGTCAGAATTATTCTGGAATAGTGTGATGACTACGTTGTATGTCTAGGGTATGTGTATGATGAAGTGTAAGTCATAACAACAACAGACGGATAAACAATTTAATTTATTCCACCACACTTGACAACACTGTGACACTCACATACATAAAACACTCTACAAGGATATCTTAAAGGAGTCACTGATAACTTTTCAAATAACAATATGTATTCATTGCTGTCATGAATGAATATGTGTCCTGATTCAAATACAAAGGGAACCAGGAATCACAATCAATTTTAATTACAAGTTATATGTACAGAATTTCTCAATATGAATATTGTAGTGACATATATTATTAAAAGTATCCTATGTGTGTCAGTTGTGTAGTAGTAATATGAGGTAATACTCGTTTTGTTTTGTTCAAGCTCTGTTGGTATTTGTCATCATGACTTCAATAGTTTGTCTTATTTGGAACTAGTATTGGAGATGTTCTCAGTTCCTGATATTAAAACAATTTACTTCCCCTCTTAAGTTTATGTTACATTGTTATTTTAAGATGGGGGTACATAATTTTGAGCTCAGCTGGCCACATCAGCTTATCTTGCGTGATGGCGGCAGGAAAGGACTCCTCTGCTCGATTTCTCCCCTGTGCTCTGGAGACACCTCACTGATAGCTAAATGGACCAAGGAGTATGCTGTCCGACTCTGGATTCAGCAAAGCTCTGACCAGGTGCTGCTCAATACCATCAAGACCACGGTCCCTGAAAACAAGAAGGATGTACCTTCTACTTCATAACTAATTTATACTCTCTTTTTACACTGAGCACAATACATCACAAACATTGAGTTCAGAGCGTTAGGCCAACTGTCAGCTTCATCTGAAATACTTTATACCAGTATTAACCTCCTTAATGGTTACTACGCCTCTGCACTTCCAGCATTATTTCTGTCTAGTCAATAATCTAGGTGTCAGTGTACTGTTTGGCCATTCCATGCCGTTTTACTTTCCTCCGACACCTTCTGTTCAGGCTGGAGCATTATAGGCTTTACATCATGTTTGCTACTGAACTACACATATATACAGGCATAAATTAACAATTCACATTCAATTTTCATTAAAAGATACTGAATGTTTCAAGCTTACCACAATTCATGGAAACAAACACAGATACGTTGATTAGCAATGAATTCTGGCACAAATACTGGCACAAATTCCCATCTGCTTATGTTCCAGGCTTTTATTTAGCAAAAATATGAGCTGGCTTCAACGCACTGTTGCTTTATCAAGCTTATTTGAACTAGTGGTCTCGAACTAACGCTCCTAAGTGAGTATATCAGCGAGTCTGGCCAATGGAGCCACGTTTCGACAAGTGTTTGAAAAAATTTTAACTTCCTACGTCTCCCCTAACAACCAAGGATAGCATTTATAGCCCGACTAATCGTGTTTAGCCTTACATATCATTCCAGCCAATCAGTTCAAATGTAACTTGTGGCCCATTTCCCGTACAATGGTGGTGTAAAAAAATCTACCACTGAGCGATTCTGATTTTGGGTGTTGTCTGACAGCACTATCATTTTATTTTGGCTATAACTTGTTAATTCCTAGACTATTTGCATAACGTTGTACATATTCTTTGTCAGCAAGCCCTAAGGAACCCAAATATACCAATTTAAAAGAGCTAAGTGGCTGCGTTCAAAATATGCAATTTCTAGGATAGTCGTGTAGTTGTTTTTTTTTTTTATTTTTTTTTTTATGTGAGAACCGCCACCTGTCCTGCTGTACTGTCAGACTAATGTCAGGATTTCGGACATAAAACAGTAGAATGTCAGGTTTCCCCAATAAGCGTTTTTCAGGTTTTAAAACCTAACTCTGGGAAGGGTAGTGAATTTATCACTGTCCGTCCGAAAAAGTTAGTGCATGTGGCCTTACACGCGTGATAGTAGTAATTGTGTATCGCGCGACGCGTGTTTTGTGTTGCACGTGTTCGGCTTTATGCCTCTCCCTTCTCTCTATCCTTTAGTCCATCTGTCTTTAGTTACGCCGTGTATAAAATGGAATGAATGAAATATTAAAATTAGGTCATTGTTCAGCTTGGTATCTCAATGTTTTTGCAAGAAATACAGCACACGTTTCATTGAAGAACGCGGGTAATAATACAGTAGGCTTTTACTATCAACGTGAAAGCGTTACAATTTGCCGACGAAGTAGAAAACAAGGGGGATTTCGAGTACTGTCATTGTGACAGCACTGTTCTTTACCATTCTTCTTCCTTTATTTATTATATGTATTTATTAGGCTTTATATTTACTTGATAATTTATATATGTGGATTAGAATATTCCACGACATCTCCCCTCTTAAAACAGACATTATATGTCAGTCCTTTATTCTATATACACATAGAGAAATTTATTATTAGTTCTGGGGTTTACGGTGATTCTCATCACACGGATGGCGGCTTAAAAAATCCGCTCCCAAATTTGTTTTTTTCCAGATATATACTCAATGCTAAAATTATAGGGAGCCAAAAGCAAGGACCATCGGAGTAACCTAGAGTTCTCATGCCTAGCCTGGGCTAGAAACGATAAAGGTTTGTGGTCCGTTTGCAACTTAAATGCCTTCCCATACAGATAAATATTGATTTTCTTTATTGCCCATATTACTGCAAGACATTCTTTTTCGCTAGTTGAGTAGTTGATTTCAGCTTTATTCAACTTTCTGCTAGCATATGCCACTGGGCTTAATTCCCCATCCAATGCATCTGATTTCTGTAGTAGAGTTGCACCTAACCCAATATTACTTGCATCCGTCCTTACTATGAATTCTTGACTTAAGTCAGGTAATTTCAAAATAGGTTTACTTGTGAGCTTTTCCTTCAATTCTTGGTAAGCCATTTCACATTGTGGGGTCCATGTAATGCGATCTGGATGTCCTTTACGTGTCAAATCAGTTAACGGTGCACATATGGAATTAAAGTTCCTGATATACTTCTGGTAGAAACCACATAATGAGACAAAAGATCTCACGTCCTTCTTGGTTTGTGGTCTCGGGGCTTTCTTTAGTTTCTCTAAGTTCTTTGGGTCAGGGGTCATGTTTCCCTGATAAACTGTGTGTCCCAAAAATTCCAATTCTTTACATCCAACGCAACATTTGGTTGGTCGGGCTGTTAAATTTGCTTCCCCAAGTCGATCAAACAGCATCTTCAGAGAGTCAATGTGTTCCTCAAATGTTTCTGTTGCTATAAGGATATCATCCATGAAATTTGTTATACATGGATTATTCAGAGGGTCCAATAACTTTCTCATCATTCTAGAGAAGACACTAGGCGCATTCTTCAATCCAAATGGCAATCTATTAAACTCATAGTGTCCTTCTGAGGTACTAAAGGCTAGGTATGGTCTAACCTCAGGCTTTACTGGAATCTGATAGTATCCTTTACTCAAATCCACTTTTGAGAAATATTTAGCTTTATTTAGTCTGGCAAACAGCTGATTTGTATCCGGCAATGGATCCACCTGTCCTTCTGTAATAGCATTCAGTCTCCTGTAATCTATACAGAGTCTATGTTCTCCAGAGGGCTTCCTTAAGAGTACCACACCGGAACTATATGAGGATTCACTGTGCGAAATAATTCCTTCCTTCAACAGATAGTCTATCTCTTCCTTCAAAGCTTTCTCCTTAGCAAACGGAATCGAATATGGTTTCATACATACAGGTGTGGGGTCTATCAGTTTCATATCATATTCCAATAGGTTTGTATGCCCTGGTCGGTCTGTTAACACCTCTGCATGATTATTTAGAACCTGTTGCACTCTCTCTTTCTGAGTTTTCGTTAAATGGGTACTGATTTTCACCTGGGCTGCTGTCTCACAGGGGTGTAATGGATATTCAAATGATGAAAGTGGTTCCTTTTTCATCTCCATGGCGATGGACAAGGTCAACAAGTGTGTCTCTTCCTGATGTTCTCTTTCCAAATATTTCTTCAGGAGATTCACATGATAGATTTTTTCTTTCCCCTTCTTATCTATCTTATAATTTGTTCTAGACACCTTCTCTAAAACTGTATATGGACCCTGCCATCCAATTTGTAACTTATTCTGACTCCCGGGCAAAAGAAGCAGTACTTTCTCTCCCACAGCCAAATTTCTGTCTTTCGCCTTCCTGTTATAATAGGCAGCATGTTTCTTCCTGGCTTGTTTCAAATTTTCATTGGCAAGTTTCCAGCCAGTTTTTTAAACGAGTGGTCAGCTCATTCACATATTGGTATGAAGATGTAATGTTTTTTCCTCTGCCTTTTCATCAGTCCACGTTCTTAACAAAGCTACATATGGACCTTTAATTGTGTGGACCTATTTGTCCATGCACCGGTATGGTCTCTTCCACTCGAAGCTTTATAGTGATGATTTTTCCTCCCAGAATTATCATTCACAAAACGACCGCTACCAATTTTCCTCTTGGGGCTGTCTCCCCACTTAAAATTCTTGATGAGAGATTTCCTCCCTACATCCTCTTCCTCCAGTTTGTTTAAGTCCGATTGAGGGATTTTCGGCTTATCCTGGGGTAAGACATCTCTTTGCACTCTCCGCATAGTGGCCATTGTAAAACAGTTAAGTGAAGCTTGTCCGTGAAAAGGGGCTTCCCATTCCATTTGGTCCACTTTATCAAATCTATTTTTCTTTTTATTATCAGGCCTAATTTTGCCCCGTGGCGTGTCCAGGTCCTGATCCATGTTCCCACTTGTGGGTGTTCCCTCATGTGCTATGCTACACCTTTCTACAAAATTCTCAATGTCCCATCTTGCTTTGGGCCAATAATAATTGTGAGCCACCTTTTGAATGATGGTACCTATTTTCTCATGGTCCCCATCTGGTTTCACATGTAGGCTCCTTATTAAGTCTGCCCTATATCTTTTAGGAAGTACCAGCTGTCCCTGACTATTGGATCTAGCTCCAGTCTTCCTATACATCAACTTGTTTTTCATGTAAAAATCTCCCTTGCCTGGAGTTGTATGACAAGTTGACAATTTTCTGAAACAAGGCTTGAGTGTTTTATCCCCAGCCTGTGCCTTCCTCATCTCTTCTGGAGTGGTATCTAACATAATATCCTCCTCCTGTCTTGAGGTCGACCTGACCTGAAGGGTTGCCATATACACAGGTTTCCTTCTACAATGGTCAGTGTCATGATTGTTCATCTTACAATTTTTACACCACCTTTTTCCTTGGTTGAAAGATTTTCTTTCATCATATTTCCTTTCATCGAATTGTGGGGTTTTATTTTTATTTTCATACCGTGGCCTATCAAACTGGTGCTTACCTTTGTTTTGATCCCTAGGATCAAATTTATTAAAGTTCTGTGGTGCCCTAAAGTTATCCACTTGTTTCTTTTTATTACCTGTTACCTCTGCTTGAGCTGCTTGATACCTTTCAGCAACATTTAGCAACTCACCCAGCCTCTCTGCACCTTGTTCCATGAGAAACTTTCTCAGGTCTGGAGCCATGGACTCTCTTAGCTGCTCTATAAGGACCATTTCCTTAAGATCTTGGGTTTTCCCCAGAGAAGTCCATTTCTCCAAGTATGTCTCTATTCATGCAGAGAACTGGTGATAGGTTTCACCTGACAGTAGTTTAGCATTCCTAAATTTTTTCCTATAAAATTCTGCATTCTTTTCATACCTTAACAAAAGAGCCTGCTTTAGCATGTCATAATTTTCCTGATCACCACTGCTCATTTTTGCAAAAACTTCATAAGCTGCCCCACGAAGTCCTTGAGATAACTTTAAGCTCCACCTTTCTCTCTCTAACCCATACGTGGTAGCTAATAGTTCATACCTATTTAGGTAGCTCTCTATATCATCGTCTTTCTCAACAAAATGATCTAAATGAAAATTCATAGCTGAGGTTGAGGCTCCCTGAGTAACCGTAGCATCAGAGGCAAAGGGACTGGCACCATTTTCAGGAGCATGGCCTTGAAACTCAAACTCCCTTAGTCGTAACTCATGTTCCCTTTGTAATCTCTTATCTTCTGCTTCCCTTTCTGCAGCTAATCTCTTGTCTTCCCTTTCTGCAGCTAATTTCTTCTCTTCCCTTTCTGCAGTCAAGCCCCCCCCGGGGTGGGGGGGGGGGGTGGGGGGGGGGGGGGGGGGTTCTTCTTTCTTCTGCTTCCCTTTCTGCAGTCAATCTTCTTTCTTCTGCTTCCAATTTCTTAGCCTCAGCCTCAATCTGCAATCTCTTAATTTCTTTTTCAGCCTCTAACTTTCTTTCGGCTTCAAACCTTCTTTCTTCGCGTTCAATAAATTTGTCACATTCCGTAGTGACATAGGCAACCATAACTTGCCCATCTAATCCTAACTCTTTTGCAGTCTGAACAGCAGCAGATCGAAACTTGGCCAGGTCCGCCATTGTCTATCAGGTAAATTTATACAATGTCTAACCAACAATTTAATCTCTAAATATATATCTAATGGACAACACAGGCACCGTGAGCTCAACCTTATTTAATTCCACCCAAGGATACCTTTTAATTCTTATATTCCCTGAAGTGAATTACCCCCAATATTTTTAATAGGGAAAGATTCAAAATCCCGGACGAGCCCCCAATATATGTGGTGAAGTGGGATGTTATAAATATTTATAGGGGACTTAGTGTACTGACTGAGATCAGCTGTGAAGGTATCTATATCTAATAAGAGTAGTGTATTATAGATAACCTTACTTGCTGCCACATATATATATATATCTCAGTCAGAATTATTCTGGAATAGTGTGATGACTACGTTGTATGTCTAGGGTATGTGTATGATGAAGTGTAAGTCATAACAACAACAGACGGATAAACAATTTAATTTATTCCACCACACTTGACAACACTGTGACACTCACATACATAAAACACTCTACAAGGATATCTTAAAGGAGTCACTGATAACTTTTCAAATAACAATATGTATTCATTGCTGTCATGAATGAATATGTGTCCTGATTCAAATACAAAGGGAACCAGGAATCACAATCAATTTTAATTACAAGTTATATGTACAGAATTTCTCAATATGAATATTGTAGTGACATATATTATTAAAAGTATCCTAGGTGTGTCAGTTGTGTAGTAGTAGTAGTAGTATGAGGTAATACTGGTTTTGTTTTGTTCAAGCTCTGTTGGTATTTGTCATCATGACTTCAATAGTTTGTCTTATTTGGAACTAGTATTGGAGATGTTCTCAGTTCCTGATATTAAAACAATTTACTTCCCCTCTTAAGTTTATGTTACATTGTTATTTTAAGATGGGGGTACATAATTTTGAGCTCAGCTGGCCACATCAGCTTATCTTGCGTGATGGCGGCAGGAAAGGACTCCTCTGCTCGATTTCTCCCCTGTGCTCTGGAGACACCTCACTGATAGCTAAATGGACCAAGGAGTATGCTGTCCGACTCTGGATTCAGCAAAGCTCTGACCAGGTGCTGCTCAATACCATCAAGACCACGGTCCCTGAAAACAAGAAGGATGTACCTTCTACTTCATAACTAATTTATACTCTCTTTTTACACTGAGCACAATACATCACAAACATTGAGTTCAGAGCGTTAGGCCAACTGTCAGCTTCATCTGAAATACTTTATACCAGTATTAACCTCCTTAATGGTTACTACGCCTCTGCACTTCCAGCATTATTTCTTTCTAGTCAATCATCTAGGTGTCAGTGTACTGTTTGGCCATTCCATGCCGTTTTACTTTCCTCCGACACCTTCTGTTCAGGCTGGAGCATTATAGGCTTTACATCATGTTTGCTACTGAACTACACATATATACAGGCATAAATTAACAATTCACATTCAATTTTCATTAAAAGATACTGAATGTTTCAAGCTTACCACAATTCATGGAAACAAACACAGATACGTTGATTAGCAATGAATTCTGGCACAAATACTGGCACAAATTCCCATCTGCTTATGTTCCAGGCTTTTATTTAGCAAAAATATGAGCTGGCTTCAACGCACTGTTGCTTTATCAAGCTTATTTGAACTAGTGGTCTCGAACTAACGCTCCTAAGTGAGTATATCAGCGAGTCTGGCCAATGGAGCCACGTTTCGACAAGTGTTTGAAAAAATTTTAACTTCCTACGTCTCCCCTAACAACCAAGGATAGCATTTATAGCCCGACTAATCGTGTTTAGCCTTACATATCATTCCAGCCAATCAGTTCAAATGTAACTTGTGGCCCATTTCCCGTACAATGGTGGTGTAAAAAAATCTACCACTGAGCGATTCTGATTTTGGGTGTTGTCTGACAGCACTATCATTTTATTTTGGCTATAACTTGTTAATTCCTAGACTATTTGCATAACGTTGTACATATTCTTTGTCAGCAAGCCCTAAGGAACCCAAATATACCAATTTAAAAGAGCTAAGTGGCTGCGTTCAAAATATGCAATTTCTAGGATAGTCGTGTAGTTGTTTTTTTTATTTTATTTTATTTTTTATGTGAGAACCGCCACCTGTCCTGCTGTACTGTCAGACTAATGTCAGGATTTCGGACATAAAACAGTAGAATGTCAGGTTTCCCCAATAAGCGTTTTTCAGGTTTTAAAACCTAACTCTGGGAAGGGTAGTGAATTTATCACTGTCCGTCCGAAAAAGTTAGTGCATGTGGCCTTACACGCGTGATAGTAGTAATTGTGTATCGCGCGACGCGTGTTTAGTGTTGCACGTGTTCGGCTTTATGCCTCTCCCTTCTCTCTATCCTTTAGTCCATCTGTCTTTAGTTACGCCGTGTATAAAATGGAATGAATGAAATATTAAAATTAGGTCATTGTTCAGCTTGGTATCTCAATGTTTTTGCAAGAAATACAGCACACGTTTCATTGAAGAACGCGGGTAATAATACAGTAGGCTTTTACTATCAACGTGAAAGCGTTACAATTTGCCGACGAAGTAGAAAACAAGGGGGATTTCGAGTACTGTCATTGTGACAGCACTGTTCTTTACCATTCTTCTTCCTTTATTTATTATATGTATTTATTAGGCTTTATATTTACTTGATAATTTATAAATGTGGATTAGAATATTCCACGACAGTTATCAGAGTACCTTGCTGTTACCACCTTATGACCTCAATCAGACCTATTCTTGACTAGTATGTATGATAGCTACGTATAATGTCTAGGGTTATGACAGTGTGTAATGTAGTGTAAGTAAAATTAGTACAAACACATTTAAATTCTAACACATATATATATATGACTGAGTCAATACCACAACCACAAACAGACTAACACTCTATTATATATCTTATAGAAGTCTGTGGCTGAATATTATGTAATAGGCTAGATTACAATTTATTTTTCTCTGATTCAGAACAACAAAATGAATTTTATGGTTTTATTTACATAAAGATTAATAACACAATGGATCTTCTGTCCATACAAAGAACTATTATAATCTAATTATATTTGGGTATTTCTCTAAACTAAGTAACACTGGTAACTAATGGTAGGGTGGGGTGTTGTCATCATCCCCTCTCTTTATATTAGTCTCTTGTGGAATATTTATTGGATAATCAATTATTTTATGTTCTTTTTAATAAAGTCAGTGGGTGAGCTATTAAGTGCCGACACATAGGCACTTATCTTGATGTAGATAGAAGTTAGGATGCTGACAATCTCCTTTCGTTCACTCGAATGACCAGACTGACACAGTCCCTGGTGTAGTATAGTATAGTAGACCGCTTGGTCCAGCAAAATTTCACTTTCTTTCTCTCTCTCCAGTAAATTCACCAGGGTTCTGGTACTAACGTAGCACCAGAACAAAAAACCCTGAAACAAGGTTATCATTCTTTATAACATATCTACAATATTATTCCACAAGTAATACATGGCATAATTCAATAACAGAAAAGGGTCAGATCTCTCTGACCACCCCATTTCAACCATTTTCATCTGAGATAACAACTCATACCAGTGCTCCTATTCTTTTCCCTAATGGCTACAACGCCTCTGACACTGCAACAATGATTCTCTCCCATAGAATAATGTGGGTTAGCCTTCCCACTGGTAACTGTGAAAATCATTTTAAGTTATACAACTCATGTCAATTTTTACTGCTTTTGTGCAACACCACAGGCCATGCATAAGTCTGCTGGGGACCTCTGTACTTAGTCGTAACCTCCTCAATAAAGCAGTATCACATACACCAAATTTTGTTGTAATAACAAGATTAATAAATTCGTTCTTACCACAATTCAAAGAATTATCACAAACATACGTTGACTGGCATTAGAATTAATAGGTAAGTTTAGCTTTGCCCCGGTCCAGACTGCCAAGGTTTATTATTTCACTCTTAGCACTGCTGTTCTCAACGCAGCTTGCTTACAAAACTTCTGTATCAACTGGTGACACGCCTTTGAAAGCTTTTTGCCAATATTACTAGACTGGCCCAATCACAGCGAAGGTCTAGCTTGTCAATTCAAATTTTAAAAAACAAAACTCCAAACTTCTAGGAGTGAGTCTTCAAAATATATTTAGCTTTTTTTTGCCTAACCAATACCCTCCTTCCTATACTCTTCTACCAGCCAATCGGATTTGAATCAATCCAATGCCTCTTTTTTAAACTTGCGTCCCCAACTAACGTTATGGATAAATGAGCAAAAACAACAGTCTGTCCGTCTTAGCGTTCGTAGACATATATTATTATTTCAATATCTTGGCTAATAATTAGACTACCATGTATATTAAAACATATTATTGCTCAGGAGACTCTAAGCTATCTTTATATATGATTTTTATGGCTATATTATTTGTCGTTTAGATTTTCAGTTTTGTCACTGTTAATCATCAATTACAACTGTTCCATAAGTCGGCCATCTTTTCCCCTCCTTCTCTATCATTTTTCCATTCAAATAAAGTAACTTGTTTGGGGTTACGTCAGAAATGCACTACTCGGCGAGACTTGAAAACTGTCTGTGTGTTTATATATTCTGGCGTGTCCCACAGCGTCTTGATATGTATGGAACAGCGTGTCAAGCGAAGATGTGTGTTTGCAAGGCGGCGTTAATCTTGCGTTAAATCTTGCCGCAGTTTCGTGCCGCAGATCGGGCAAAATGTTAAAAGGTTAATTATAAGCCTTGCCGCAGTTTCGTGCAGCAGATCGGGCAACATGTTAAAATGTTAGTCTCAAGGACTAAACTAGGAAAGCGTGTTAGATTCTACGGCGGGATCATTTTATAAGCATTTCCTCTGCACAAAAGGCAGCGCTCTACTGGCGTAGAGACGACGTTCGGCGAACACATACGGGCGGGTTTATTTAATATCATAGGATTACAATCTTACTGAATTTAGCAATTATCTCACAGATTTCGCTACAATAGGAATGGGGAAATTGTAACTACCTAGTTTTATAGTGTTACGACTATGTTAATAGATAGAATATGGGAAGTTGCCACTACCTTGAGGTGCAACTTTGTTACTAGAATAGGAGAAATTGCTACTACTTAGTTTACTATGTTACGAAGGGTGTTAATAGGAATAGGGAAATTGCTACTACCTATTTTATTATATCAGGACTAATGTTAGTAGAATAGGGGACGTTGCTACTATCTATTTTATTATGTTACGAATGGTGTTAGTAGATTAAGTGAAATTGTTGCTAACTACTATATTGTGTAACGAAAGGTGTTAACAGAATAGTGGGAAATAGTTACTACCTAGTTTATTATGTTACGTCTGTGTTAATAGTGTTGGACAGCGCTTCTGAAAATGTGGTCCGCGGACCTTTGGAGGTCCCCGAGACCCTTTCCGGGGTCCGCGAGGTCAAAACTATTTTCACAATAATCCAAGACGTTATTTGCATTTTTTTTTTCACTCTCATTCTCTCACGTTATAGCCCACATAAGCAAAACCTCTTTGGGGTGCTCACTAATTTTTAAGACTGTAAAAGGGGTCCTGAGACCAACAAGTTTGAGAAACTCTGGTATAAGGACATTTGTTACTAACAAGTTTATTGTGTTACAACTGGTATTTTTGGAACAGAGGAACATGTTACTTCCAAGTTTATTATGTTACAACTGATGTGTTTGGACCAGAGGAAAATGTTACTTCCAAGTTTATTATGTTACAACCAGTGGCGTATTCTCTATGTGTGCTGTGCGTGCTGCGCACACCTATGCCCGAAGGAAAATAAAAATTTAATGTATTATTCTATAAAATATTTCTCTTCTAAAGCTCTGCTTTCGGACCGCACGCATCAGGATAACGGATTTTCCCGCATATCTAGTTTCAGTTTCCCAGACGCGTTTTATAGTGCAGTTTTTATTGGTTGGTTACAATCGCCCGAAGTCTCTCGGATAATTCCGTCACAATGCGTGCTGCGTCTTTCGGATTCACATCTGAAGATTGGTTTGTGTGGATTGGGGTCAATGCCAAATACGTCAATACAATACGAACATGCGTGCGGTGGATTTGCAGCTCTCGAGTTGTAAAAATCGGCTGTGTCCGTCCAGTGTTTTTTGTTATTAATTTTTGTTAGTTGCCGAGAATGCAGAATATTACAGTGGCAGTGAGTTTCAAGTTGTAAGTTAATTAGTATTTCGGAGATAATTGACATATACCACTAATAACCATCGTTGCGTAATTGAATATAGTTGGTTTTTAAATTAAGAGGGGAAGAAGTTAAATAGTAGGCGTACATATTCATTTTAAGTAGCAGCACGCCTAGCTCGCATTACCAGGATACGCCACTGGTTACAACATGTGTTTGGAACAGAGAAAAATGTTACTTCCAAGTTTATAAAGTAACAACTGATGTGTTTGGAATAGAGAACAGGAATCTTTATAACTAGATGCGTTGTAGTCACTATCAGACAGCATGTTGTTTACGATATGTTAAGACGAGTTGTTTGCAAAATATCCAAAATGGCGGACGGACAAATGCGGTGTTTACGTTTTTCCGTGTGTAATTTAAAAGCCAAAATAAGTGAAATCTGTATATTTTTTAGCACAGATATAATTGTTAACATGTATTCTTAATATAAAACATTGATTTGAAGTCAAAATTAAAAGATAAATGTGCTTTTTTTACTCCAAAAGTCATCGTAAGATCGGAACGATTTTTAAGTTTCCGGTTCGAAGAGGTTATGCCCCCTTTAGACATTTAAAAACATGAAATTACTTTTCAATCAAGCTGTAGTTTGTGCCGCGTGGTGATAATAAATTAAGACTGTGATTTCCAGCCAGAAAACAGCGAAACCTTAGGGGGTTGCGAGGGACGTCGTAAGGGGTTCCAAGATGACCAGTGGAATCAATGCATAACAGTTAGAAATTATTGTGACATAATTTTTGCGCTCTCTTCTCGTCTCCGGTGGTATTCAACTACATTTGTTGTGCGTACTGAATTATGTGCATTATTAAATTGTTAGCAAATTCTTTTTCCCTACTGTTTATTGTTTACGTTCCACGCTTCGAAGCATGACAGGGCCAGAATGGCGTATCGCCCATCCCTGACAGATTAATTGTATCACTAAAATGTGTTAATTCCACATTGACTCCAGGTAGATGCGAGCATGAAGTGTTTGCTTAAGACTGTATAATCACTTCCAACTCGGCTGTTTGGGACACGTGATTATAGATAAACGCAGTCTTGGAAGACATTTGGAAGAGTGAGCAGGAAGTGTGATATAAGTCAACTTTGACAACATTTGTCGGATGTAGAAACTCCATATACGAAGGATGATTGTTTGAAATTTTCAGACGCATGAGTCATGAAAAATATTACATGAGGAAAAGTTATCATAACATGTACTTTGAATGTATTGGCTGGCATTTGAGGCACCAATAAACAATCGCGCTGATTGGGAGTTTATATATATATATATATATATATATATATATATATATATATATATATATATATATATATATATATATATATATATATAATATATATATATATATATATATATATATAATAAGAGGAATTTTGCTGAATAAAATCACCTGGGGGCTTAATCGAGCGAAATCATACAGTATACATCTTCACAAAAGGCGGTGGGTCAGATAAAATGTTAACGTTTTGAGACGCATTCAGCATTGTTCTTGACTTCTGAAATATCTTGTGCACACTCCATCGAGGTAGAAGCATCATTATCCTTCTGCCTACAACTCTACCAAGAGTAATCTTGTGCAAAGATAGACAACTTTGAAGACCCACATTAGATACTCTTGGTTTTGGCCACTGTTGGACCACTACTGCAGAGAGCAAGGGGGAGGCAATCCGTGACAATAATGCAGGGGGTGTAACCTGGAGATTTTCAGTACTTACGTCATTTCTGTGTGTTCCAAAACGCTTCGTCTTGCTGGTTGGTTAGCTGATATTGCTCTTGAGTTAGGGAAAGCAAAGGCAGCGAAGAAAGGAACTGGCAGCCTCACTTCATAAAGCTAAGATCTAGTATAGTAAAATCTCTTACAATTATTCCCCCCTACGGCATCATCTGCATCATCAACATCATCGCCTATAACATCATTATCAGCACCAAAATCATCATCAACATCATCACCTATAACATCATTATCAGCACCAAAATCATCATCAACATCATCACCTATAACATCATTATCAGCACCAAAATCATCATTAACATCATTATCGCACTTCCGTCTCCAGTTCTCTTCTCCATGTGTTCTTATGTCATCCTTTATTCTCTTTCCCTGGGGATTCCATAATAAGGACTTCCTTGTAAAGCTATCAACAGGTTTTCTCAATGTGTGTCCAATCCATCTCCGGCGTCTTCCTCTCATCTCTCGTTCTATTGGCGGCACTTGTCTGGTTCTTGTTATCAGTTCCACGTTGGTGACCTTACCATATCACTTAAATTCTTATATTCTAGGCAAGCATCAATTTAAATGAAGTTTTTATGGCTTACGTTTATTCAGGCTGAAGTAGACATTCACAAGCCCAACCCTTGTTAGTGTCTTTTTACGACATGCATGGTAGATTGCAGTGTTACTAATCTTTGCTCCCCTTTCTAGCCCCGGTAACACACGGATGTTTTTTTGTAAGCATATTTTTTTTTACTAGTTATGGTTATAGTTTTTTTCTAGTATTAGTTTTTTTTATTACACGCTTTTCTTTAACTTGCCTTGTATGTCACTTTCGTGTCACCTTCAAATCTTGAAATCGATTTTTCAACCACTTCCAAATTAGCAATAGCTCTGAAATTTGGCGTAGTTGTGTATTCCCGATGACAATACAATAATCAGTCGTAAAAATAATAAAAATTAATAAAATTAAAATTAATAATTATTTTTGTTTACATTGCATCAGCACGGAAATGGGCAATAACTGCAAATAATCTAGGTGTATTCTTTCCAAGAAGATTGTCTCTCTTGAGAGAAAATGTTGAAACTTCTCCCCCTCTCCACACACACACTATCGCACGCGCGTGCACAGACATACACACAACTGACAAATACATTTAAAAAGTGTCATTTACAACTCTTTTGAAAATAAACAAAAACAAAAAACAAATATATTAACTTTCCGTGTAATATACTGAATAATGAAATCCGCTTCCTGTGCTCTATACTTGTTTATCGCAAACTAATGACGTCATTAGCGGATCGATTACATTTGACTTAAATTTAAAAACAAACAAAAAATAACACTAAAAAGAAAAAAAAAAATTTTTAACACAGGCTTTTAATGCACTTAAAAGCCACAAATAATATTTCAAGGAGTTTATAGCTTGCAGTAAAAAAAAAATGTAACATCAAATTGACAAAAAGCGTGGGGCGCTGATTCTGCACGAAATTAGCTTAAGCTTATTTTTTTTTTTTTTTATATTTTGTATTTACTTCTTACCCTACAGTTCTTGTCCTCTTGGAACTTGTATTTATTTTTGCATCAGTTCTTGTATTTTTTGTTACTTGTTCTTCGTGTTTTTTTTTTTTTGGTTTTTTTATATCTTTGTTTTCCTCAAGTACTTTGACGTCTATTACCTATTTCTGCACTTACAAAAAATAAATAAAAGCACCCTCATAACAGTTACTTTCGCTGGGGAGTGAAGAGTTACGACATAAACTATACTAGGTCTCTGTTTTAATGAGGTAGAGTGCCGGTTTCCCTTCCTCGTAGCTTTTGCCTTTCCGAACTCAACAGCAGAGTTAGGCACCGATATACAGCTGCGTTGACGCGAGTGTGATGCTAGCCGGGTTTCTAACAAGTAACTTTGCCTCGAGAAGCAAGTGCGTTAACCACTGTAACTCTCGACGCACTTTCTGTACTTCATGCACTTGTTCTGGTATGCGAAATCTTTTGTGTCACTGTCTCATATAACTGTCACACCTGCTCTCCCGTTAACACATGAGGTTGTTACAGAAGAAGTTGCTGTCCGTTCACGCCTAGTGTCACAGGAACCGCTGGCTGTAAACGGTCACGTTTATTGCGATTTGTCTCAACTTTTTTATTTAAATGTAAATATTGGAATATTTATCAGAGGCCAGTTAAGTTTGATCTTAGTTGGTTAGTTAAGCAGACAGACAGACGGACGGACGGATGGACGGATAGATAGATAGATAGATAGATAGATAGATAGATAGATAGATAGATAGATAGATAGATAGATAGATGGATGGATAGACAGATAGATAGATAGATAGATAGATAGATAGATAGATAGATAGATAGATAGATAGATAGATAGATAGATAGATAGATAGATAGATAGATAGATAGATAGATAGATAGATAGATAGATAGATAGATAGATAGATAGATAGATAGATAGATAGATAAGATAGATAGATAGATAGCTAGATAGATAGAACAAGACACAAGCTAACATTGTGCGTCAAAAAAGAGGATTTAGAACGAGCGTAAACATGTCGGCCCTGAATGTAACGCAATAACAATAATATGAAATATATTCATAAATCCCCCATATGTAGAACCGGTTAAGTGATATGTCTGTAACCAATAGTGAACCAATCCAGCCGGCGTACATTGTACTGTGAAAATTAAACTGAACATCGGTTAAAAGAAATACATACCGGTACCTTTAAATCTTTTGAGAGTGACATTTGTCACATTTCGTCCAAATTATATATTTTTATAATTATTGATACGTCAGCCGATAAAGTCGCCCAGGTACATACCCCCTTAAATAATGTTTTGGAGAAGAAGTAATGAAAAGTTTATTGGGAATTTTGTTCTGTGTGTATTTTAGTTTATTTTGTTTTTTATTTTGATGTTATGAATTTGACTACAAATTGTTTTTGTTGATCAGAATCGACCTCATTGAACCTGCAAACCCATAGGTGCTCAGCCTCCTCCAGCCAATGTCGAAGCGCGTTGGTTGCAAACACAACGGACGCATCATCTCATACGTCCCTCTCTGCTAGTCTTCCGTTTGCAATCTTAGCTTGTTGATTCATCGATTGCAGTGTCGTTATCTAATAGGCTAACATTAGTTGTCTTCAATATTTGTCCCTTATCCAAACCCAGTGTCCCCACTATGGTTGCCCTCGAAGGTCGTCTTTCAATTCTCTCATTGCCGCATACACCTGCATGACCAGGACAGTAGATCCATACCAGTTCCCTAAAATCCGAGGCTTCTATGGATTTATTGACTACAAAGATTCAATGAAGTTGAGACGGAATGAATAGGAAAGAAATGGCAATAGGAGAAATAATGCCGTCATCAAGACACGCAGTACAAAACAGCAGATAAGATTTTATGCCGTCATTTTTGGCGTGTTACTTACTCTTAGGAGCCGCGGTACCGCAGGGGTTAGTGCACTGGCTTCCTAGCTCGGTGGTCCATGGTTTGATTCCTAGTTGAGGTGGGGTATTTTAGACCGCAAACGGCTCCGTGGTCGACCCAGCCTCATGAATTGGGTACCAGAACAACTCTGGGAGGGTTAAGGCGGCCGGCGTGATGCTGACCACATCACCTCTAGTGTGCCGATGGTAAAAAAAAAAATACGGGCGTAACACGGTATTCCATATATGCCTCAATAGGCGTGTAACTGGATCCTTTTCTTTACCTTTTACTTACTCTTAATCTACCAAACTCCGCCTAGACTGGTCCCAAGCCCGGCGGAAAAAGGAGGAGGGCGGCCTGCATATAGGCCGTAAGGAGGCAGCCCTAGGAATTTTGCCGCCCCGTGCAATACCATACCTTGCCGCCCCAGCCCAACCTCAAATTAACGTTTGAAATTTTTAAAACCATTATGTTAAACAAGCTTCAACATTAATTTCATGACCATTAGCCTAATTTTAAATAGGACCATTAATATAATAATGTATTGATAAATTGATGTCATAAAAAATAAACCATTGACCATTGACTTTTTATCAGAGACAATTATATGAAATAAAATGTAGTTACATTACTTACATAGAGGAGATGCTCTTCTCATGTGGAACGATGAACTGTTGAGTCACAAACACTTAACTATAGTATGTACATGTTTATAGTTTTTTAGCACTAATTTTCACATTATTTGGATTTATATTGTTTGAAGTATGTACTGCTTAAAAAGATACCTTTCTTGCTTTCATATTTGCAAAAGCAGAAATAAGGTTACTTTCAGTTCATCACATAGCTCAATGGCATCAATGTCTCTCTTTTTCTTGATGTGTTTAAAATGTTGTAGCTTCAACAAGAAAATTTTGAAATGATTCATCATTTATGAGATTCTTAAGGCTTTGGAGAACATTTCTCAAAGTTTTTATGGCACGAGTCAATTCCATTTTTATGCTTTGCAACAGTTTACTAGCAACATTAATTTCGTTTAAAACATAGTGCCATATAACCAGACAACGTAAAAATGTAAAATCTCTGAGTTTTAGGGCAAGGGTTTCAGCTTCATGTCTCGCCATTTTGTCTACTGACTCGTCATCAGAATTTTCTATCAATGCATCGTAAAATTCCTCAATATAATATCTTAAAGGACGAATGGCCTCGATTCTAGATTCCCAGCGAGTTGTACTTAGTGGCTTGGGCGTTAGAGTTGTAATATGTTTCTTAAGGATTCCCCAACGCAGTGTTGACGCTGAGAAAAACACATACAATTTCTGAACCGTTTCAAAAAATAAAACCCCTTCTCTAGATGACATCGCTGCATCATTGACCACCAGGTTGAGAGAATGAGAACAGCAAGGGATATAAAAAGCTCTCGGGTTCAAGTCCCTAATACGTTGTTGAACTCCTGAATGTTTTCCTTTCATATTTGATCCATTGTCATACCCCTGGCCACGCATGTTTGCGATTGGAATATCCATGTCTGACAATTTTCTTAGAATGCATTCGGTTAACGCTGAACCTGTAGTGGCTTCTACAGTGACGAAACCAAGAAAATGCTCATGAATGTTGATATCATCTGGATTCGTATTAACAAATCTTACAATTAGTGTTAATTGTTCAATGTGACTTACATCGGGAGTACAGTCTGCAACTATGCTATAATATTTAGCTTTCTCCACCATAGAAATTGTTTCTTTTTTTATGGTTCCAGAGAGAAGAGCAATCAATTCATTTTGAATGTTTTTCCCAAGGTAATGTTGGGTCGATCCACGAGCTACTCTCATTAAATGTTCACACATAGCACTATCAAATCTGGCAATCAGTTCAACAAGCTTTAAAAAAGTTCCATTGTTAGGGTCATATAATTTATCAGATGTTCCACGAAATGGCAAGCATTGTTGGCTCAAGAACTGGACAATAGCAATTAGGCGTTCTATTATGCTCCTCCAGTGTCGAACTTCTGAATTTAATAACTTTTGTTGCATTGAATCAATTGTCTGTACTGATTTAAGCCTGGACGATAATTCAATCCACTTTGTATGGGACTCCAAGTGGTTTTTAGATTTTTCGTGTTCATTAAGATACACATACAAATGACCCCAATCATTATAGCCATCAGTAGTGAGTGACATTTTATTACAGGAAAACAACTTACAGCAGAAACAAAATACAGAATCTTTTTCTTTTGAATACACTAACCATGATCGATTAATATGTTCTCCATTGCTTAGCTCCCTAGTGTAAAAATTTAGTGAAAATTTCCGACCATTAGAGCTGCGCGGAAAAACGAACTCATTTTTTTGGTCTCTCTGGCAGGCCTTTTTTTTTACGATTTCCAGTCTTTCGGTATCGCTTAAAGAAGGATTCCATCTTGCCGGATCAGTGTACCTCTCAAGTTCATCACTTAAATCTCTGGAATTGGAAACGGTCAAATCAGTCTCATTTTCGACATTGTTAGTAATATCTACGTTACTGGGGTCCGAGTTAGAAGTACTTGCCATGAGCTCAGAATCATTTGTTTCGGTACATTTGCTTATTTTCTTCTGTCCTACATCAGCTGTTTCAGTTTTTAGATATTTATGTAAAGCCCCGCTATGTTTTTGAATATCGCGTTCTTTTTCCAGTTTCCGTTTCCGATATTCGGCACCTGATAGTTTTTTTTTTCTTTTATCGGACATTATATCTATTTGAATATTAAAACTGTTTTAATAAACCCTACAATAAAATGTATTATTTAGTAATGAATGGAGGCTGAAGCACTGTACTAATTTCCATAAAACGTTTAAAAAACTTATTTATCACTGTAACACATAGCACACTAACACTGAGCAAAATCAACTTCCTTGAATGCACACTCGAAAACAACTGAAACATTCGAGCCGCCAACATAGAACGGTCGATAAAAAAATAAATTCCTGATTCCCACGCCAAGTTAATTAATTCCCGTCTCTCGTTCAGCCATGCCGGAAGATTTATCGTGGCGGTCTTCATTTGACCACTGAACACGGAAATATAATCCTCTGGGAACCACTGTGGTTTCGACCAAGCGAATAAATTGTACTGACGTCCCTAAAGAAATACCTTTTAGTGCCTTTGTAGGAGAAGATAGCATTAGGATCGTATGGCAGAACTATTAGTGAAGACTTGAAAAAAACAGCTAAAGAACAGACCGCAGGTGCAAATATTTCGTAGAGAAAACAGACAAAATGTGAAGGAATAGAAAAGTAAGGAATTTTAAAATAATCTAGACGAAACCTTCGAACACTCCGTGACACCATCCACAGAGGGTTTATTTCAGGAGCCGTTCAGGTTATTCAGTCAAAATCCTAGCGGTCGATGACACTCCCCCTACAAATGCCCGCGCCCGTGCAGATGGGCTTGAGCCGGCCCTGCCCCTCCACCATGAACACCTGATCGCATCATGCTCGGAGATTTCAATGCCAGAATTGGAAATGACAATGCTAGATGGGGTGGAGTTATCGGAAGATATGGAGAAGATACTCTCAATGACAATGGAAAGCGACTCCTTAGATTCTGCAGTGAGCAGAATCCGATCATTACAAACACAAAGTTCCCCCATAAGCGCATACATGCATACACTAGATGTGAACCAACAAAGAATGAGAAGTCAGTAATCGACAATGCCATTGTTAGGAGGAGCTCATTCAAATATGTCCGGGATGCTAGAGTCTGGAGGGGGGCCAGAGATTGGAAGTGATCACTACCTGCTTACAATCAAAAGAACAACTGAAAGAGTTGCTCAGCCTAGGAACTGCCCAACATCACGCAAGAAACCAAGTAAACGAACGGGAGAAATGAGCATTAAGACCTACAAGCTGAGAGAGCCAGAAATTAAGACCAGATATCAGGGGCTTATTGCTGCAGCGGTGAGAAACACAGAAGAACTACCTGATGACTTGAAAACCCTCTGGCTTAAATTCAAGGACATCATAAAGACAGTTGCTGCAGAAGCATGTGGTGAAGTCCGACTTGGGAACAAGAGAAAGAGGACACCTTGGTGGACAGAGGAAGTCAAAGAGAAAATAAGAGAGAAGAAAATGGCATGGAAACAATACTTAGAAGCTAGAAACACAGCAGGACAAATAGAGATATATAGAGAAAATGCGATACTCAGAACAGAAGCAAAGAACAAGGTCTTAGCAACAAAACATAAATTCTGGGAAGAATATGGAGAAAAACTAGAAAAAGACTCGAGAAAACCAGGAATTGTTCTACAAAACCCTAAAGAATATCTGGAAGGAAAAATAATGCTCTCTCAAATTTATAAAGGACAAGCAAGGCATATCGCTTACTGCCCCGAAGGAAGTAATGGAACGATGGAAAGAATATTTCTCAGAACTCCTGGATGGTGAGCAAGGTCAAGCATCATAAATGATAACCACTAGCACAGAAGAGGAAACCAATGATGGTGAAGATGACATAAAGATGGAAGAACTGAAGGCAGCACTGGAAAAATCAAGATGGGCAAAGCAGCAGGGCATGATGGTATAACACCAGAAATGGTTAAGTACATGGGAGCATCAGGCGACCTATTACTCTTAAGGGTCCTACAGGCAGCGTGGTGCAACAAGACCATAACAAAGGATTGGGAGATTGCCATCATAACACCAATTTTCAAAAAGGGTGACAATCGACAATGTGGAAACCATAGAGGCATATCGCTTCTCAGTGTCCCTGGTAAAATCTACTCTAGAATCCTAGAGCAGAGACTCCGACGCCTAGCTGAGCCACAATTGGATGAGGTCCAGTGCGGATTCCGAGCTAACCGAAGTACTCAAGACCTAATCTTCACACTCAGACAGCTGAGGGAAAAGGCCCTTGAGTATAAGAGTGAGATCCATCTTTGTTTCATAGATCTGGAAAAGGCGTTTGACAGAGTCCCCGGGAGCAAACTTTGGGACTGTTTGGCAAGGAAGAATATTCCAGCACCTCTGATTCATGCTATACAGAGCTTCTACAAGTCTTGCAGAAGAGTTCAGGACCACCACTGGTGTAAGACAAGGTGATATCCTGTCACCATATCTTTTCATACTCCTCATGGACGATGTCATCAAGGCATGTAAGGAGAGAACAAGAAAGTATTCAGTGGGGTACTGGAAGATGAGACATGTCTGTATTTCGGAGCTGGGATTTGCTGATGATGTTGCCCTGATTGCTAAATCAGAGGCACATCTCCAATCCAACCTGCAAGTCTGGAAGGAAGAGCTGGAGAAGAGAGGGATGGTCATCATCATCATAACCCTCCACTCCCAAAGGAGCATAGGCCTTCAACAAACACATGCCAAGTCATAAGCAGCTCTTAAAAAAAATCCATGGGGATATCACGAGAAGAAAGAAGACATCATAATGTGCTGGGAGAACAGGTCCTGGAGCAGATCGACCACTTTAAATACCTCGGAGCTATTATAGTCCGAAAGGGAGGCATCAAAGAAGAGTTGGCCACTCGAAAAGCAGCAGCTGGGAGACCTTTTCAGGCTATAAATCGAGGATTCCTCAGCAAGAGAGAGGTTGGTAAGAAAACGAAGATGGCTGTGTGATAGGGTGGGCGAGAGATGATGATGCTGTTGTGATATGTGATCACTTTCTTGCACACTCGCAACCGACCAGATCAACAATAAAACTCTGATTCTAAGGCAGGGGCTGTATTTATTCATACAACCCTGTCAGTGACCCAAACCCACAAAGCAAACCAATGAACAAACGTTAAACAAGAAAACAAACGAAACAAAATACCCAGCCAGTGCTCAATTGCTAATCTAAAACGCAAACAAAGCATCGACTAGTTAAAATCATAATAGTTAAATAATGAGAAACACCATGCTTTCACCTGTCAACTGTTCTTCTTCCACGCTACCTGAAACATTCAACTATCATGCACACACACTCAGCCCATGCATGTCGTCTAATCAGACTAGTATGGTGTTGTGCATGAAGCTCGCAATCTTACCATGTAAACACAGATTGCTACCGAAACTACTACTGCACGAGCATATGAATACTTTGTGAGGGCTTCATAAGGAGCGAGAAGAGAAATATATATCTCCAAGTGAACCAACGTGCTCTCACAAACCATTCTACACATAGCAATAATTTAATAATAATAAAATGGACATAGAATAATGTTCAACTATATGTACAACAAATACTCTCATTAATGAGCATAAACCTCCACCTCGCAACTGATCCAAATCAGCATTCGTCCCTGCACTCTGAAGTATGTCGTATATGCCGACTGATGAGATTGGGAACTCATCATATGAAACACATTGTTACAGAAACAAACCACGTGCCATAGCATATAAATGCTTCGTGCGGGCTTCTGTTGGATTAAGCGCACTGGTGTCGCCATGCTCCGCAAGGAGCAAACAATGGAACGTTTATGTCTCAAACGTGCTTCACGTACCAAAAGCAGGCGTATCATGTTTACAAGGCATATTAGTAACTAGAACTAAATACATTACCTAAAGGAAATTTAACACGAAAACTATCTCTTCCAATACTGAAGAAAATTACATTAACCTGCCTTCACCCACGCGTAAATTCACCCAATATAAAATAGCATAACATTATAGGCCTACAACACGTGGTAACTAAGCGTGTTATTGTCGACTCACAGGCGCAACCTTTATGCACATTTAACACGTGGCCCTGGCTGCCATCTTGCCAACACTTAATATTAGTAGTAGACTGCTTTTCTGCCCGGCCTCACGAATGAAATAATTGCTACTAAACTCTCACAGCTGTGATCTGGACTTAACGTGCCTAATAAAATCTATCCACTAATCTATTACTACAAAACTAACTCTAATGTCCTAAAAGAAATCTCCTCAGGAAACACATTTATTTATCTATTTCATAAACATGATACCAAATAGGTGGCAGACTTACATCCCTATATTCTTTCTAACACTGTAGACCGAAATATGAGGAATCACCTTCTACCTAAATTAACTCACGTGTTCAAGGCATCTTCAGATCGACTGTGGTTTCTTATTCTGGTTGTCTCACATCTTGCCTCTACCGCGAATTTCACCAAACTGACCCTTCTCCTGCGTTAGACTTTTCAAACGCCAGCGATGAGGGCTCGCACAGTCACGTGAGCTGGGGCTTTATTGTGGCCCTCGCGTAGTCACGTGGGCTGGCGTTCTCGTTGGAGCGCGCACATCGAAAATATATGTGTAGAATACACTTTGCTGTAGAATAAACGTGTTGTTGTGTATTGGCCACTGTTGTAGAATGTCTGGATGCGGATGTTATGTTTAGAGTCATGCACTGATCATCACTGAAGAAAGTCTTCTTCAGTTACCTCTGCATCATCGAATGAACCTGTCATATTGACATTGAGTGGGAGTGTCAAGTAACGCGAATGGTGTAGTAGTTCGGTGTAACAGACCACTTGATAATACCTCTCACACACTCTCATGTAATGCAATGACGACTTGAACTGCCGCTGACATTTCAATAGTTTAATGAAGGCACGCACACTGGACAGCACGGATACAGTCATGGGTACATGTTGACATAAATTCATTGGTTATTTGAATCGTGGATGATACATTCATGTAGTAGTGAAATAACATTCAACCTAAGGTAGCATTCACTGTTCTGGTAACTAATCGCCGTATCCTCTACTGACTGAACGCGTCAATGAGGATCGGTAAACATACAAAAGTCATTGGCCCAACCTTCATTTCATGGCTAAGTTCTTAAGCTGAGATATGTCCAATGTTTGTATAATAATCATAAACCACGATAGTGGGTTTTCACCTCATAACAAGATCTCGATACCACTGCCCGATAGTAGGATACATAATCTGTTCTCTTGACAGTGATCAAAAATATGATGACAGGAATATAACATGGCCGCCTTCCTGAGTTGTCGCTCACTCACTCGCAGGAGGGTAGATATAAGCCAAAGTTAATTTAGAATGTGCATATAAATAATTTCATAAAGTTTTTCCATACAGCTCTACAGTAATCAAGTTACTTCATGTAGACATAACTGCTGTAGGAAAGCCTGTCATCTTCGTCGATACAAAACACGACCCTAGCGATACGAAGCACAATGTTCCATCTAGGTCTAACCGACTCGAGATCATCAAAAATAGGGTCTGGCATACCTGGAGTCCGAATCACACATATGAGGAGGATCTCTGACAAATAGACTCTTGCAGAGACATAAACTTCTCCTGGAAAAACATCTACGAATCACTGTTAAACCTTAAACAGTGCCAGCCCTGGAAAACACACTCAGCCATTCTTGGGCGACATTATCGGAACTCTTCACAACCCAGTAGGACTACGAAAACCTGCGCTAGATTCCGGCAGAAAGAATATAGTCCGACCTGAACATACAAAGGTATACAATATACGACTGAATCTTCTTTCACTAGACAAGTAGTACACATGAATTCAGGCCATAAACATAACAAGCAAAATTAATCTATTTTCTGGCCCGAACAAATAAGAACGGACATGAATTCAATATCCATGCGCCGAATCAATATCAAGAACGATCACTCATATAATCAAAAGTGTAAATCAATCATGAATTATCTAGCTTTACCAGAGGAAGCATTTTCATACACAAATGAATGCAAATATATATTTTCCATATTAAATAGCCATATCGTATTTTTGTAATATGTGCGTCAAAATATGCACGCAACAGATTACCACACCCCTCGGGAAAAAAAATGGTACATTTTTTTTTTTTGAAATACATCTAGGAGCAACATACAATAGGCTCACAACGCACCAATAACAATGCGCAGATGATAAGCATTGAGAATATATTTCATGATCTTAGAGAAAGTATTTCTCTAAGTATAAATATTTCCAGAGAGGTGTCACCAACGCATACTACAATACTGGCAATGCCACACTTTCTACATCAGTTTATACATAAATTTCATCTTAGATATCTTAACATCATGATCATCAAAGACGAAAAAAAACATTGAAAGATCAGCGGTGAATAAACATCAATGAACCGCTAAGTAGTGTTACAATCAATATATGATATATTAAGGACAGACATAAGTCTGGAAGTGTATCAGGAAATCTTAAGACAATAAACTTAAGTGGACTCATGTTGAGATCTACCGTCGTAACGAGATCTATCCAAATTATGATCTCCGTTTAGACCATTGCTTTTGTTTACACTCCATTTACCATAGTTTATGAAAAGTTGTGTTCTTTACCCTTATGATCAGTAGGATTTTTGTTGTTGTCCACAAAAAAATTATTATGAGGTTGGTACCCTCTATTGAAGTTCCTACTGTTACTGGGACCAAAAAATTGAGCATCATCAAATTGCCTCCAGTTCTTTGAAAAAGAACCATTACGTGAAAAAGAAAAATTAACATGTGATGAACGCCCTTGGCGCTGTTCATAATTACGCCTATCTTTTCTAGCACAATTGTTGTTATTTTTGCCTGTGGCAATGTGCTTAACAGAAGGATCGTACTGCTTGGGCTGAGTACGATGTGTACTAACAGTTTTTATTCTCCTTTACCAATCTATCAGAACCTTGAAAAGTTGATGCACGGTTTTTCTGAGGAATCTTGTCATGACATTTATCAAAGTCCTCACCGTGATCCAAAAGACTGACACTTGATTTTACTTCTGTCGGCCTCACGCCAACTCCCATTAGAGGCAGTATCGTTATTTCGTGGGAAACCATATTTTCCACGAAAAGATCTGTTGAAATATTGTTTCATGTCACCACTAGCATGTCGTTGACTCTTTGCACTAACATAGTGACCATCAGATTTGTGTTCAAATCCATTCACCTTATTATTAGACAACATCTTATTGTTCAAAACAATATCTAACAAACCGTCGACCCTCTTACGAAGTTTTGTAACTTCCACTTCTGCCAAAGCTTTCTCTCTAGAAAAAGCTTTCTGAGTTTTCTCATTAGTTCTCACTTCCCAGTTATAATCTAACTTTGTAACACGTAACTGAGATACAAGAGTTTTCTCTCTAGCAATACTATCTTTGAGATCTGTTCTCAATTCTGTCATCTGAGACGTAGTTTCTAGAACCTTAGTCTTTTCTTGAACAAGTTCAAGTTTCAGTGCTTCCATAGCACTATGATGAGTAGTCATCAGTTTATCAATCTTTTCATCATTTTCTTTCTTCGCTCTCAACTGTGTCAACTCCAGTTGCAGTGACTGAATCTCCATATCCTTCTTATTCTTAAACACCTTAATCTCCTCCTGAGATATTAAATTCTTTTCTTCTAGTTGGCGGCTTAGAAACACATTCTGACTCAATAGATTAGTGAGTTTATCATTATATATCTTCTTGTGTTTCTCAGCCTCCACTTTTAATTTCTCATAGTCCATTTTTACTTGTTCAAGCTCACTAATAAGAGACTGTTCTTTATTAAGATGATTGCTCTTCATTAAGCTCAATTTAACTTCTAAATCTTTTTTCTCCTTTTCCGTTTGAGATTGTCTCAATTTATTCTCACTAGGAAGAGCTAATGTTTCTATAATCTTCCAAAGTAGTTTTAAATCAAGCGTGGAAGAGCTCACCTTATTTACCTGATTACCCAACATCTCTTTTAATGAGGTCACTTCATTCTCTAACTCTTTCTTCTGACTAAGAGAAGAGTCATATATCTTTCTTATTATTTTCTGTCAACATTATCATTTTTATCCTTTAATATTGTATTTTTCAGAATTCACTGCTGATAACTTATCAATAAGAGCTTTCTTGTCACTTTGAAGCTCATTTATCGTTTTCTTTAATACATTCAACTCCAAAGCTAAGAGTCTATCTTCATCTTCTCTCTGCCACTGTTCAGCTTCTTTGTCTAATTTTGCCAACTCAGCTTTCAGTTTCTCAATTTCCAATCTTTGTTTTCTCTTCAGCCTCAGCTTCTCTGTCTAGTCTTTTTTCTTCAGCAGCAGCAGCAGCATCTTTTTTCTTCTTCAGCAGCAGCTTTTCTCTCTTCTGCCTTCAATACCATTGTCATATTGAGCAACAGTCCATTCTTCTAAGTCTTTACCAGTCTTATCAAGGGATTTCCCTTGTGTAATAAAGTAATCTAATGTAGACATCCTGTCTTATTAAATCAGAAACCTGAAAAAGTAAATAAATTACCTTATTTCACTTTCATGGGAGACAAGTCTATACTATAGACTTAGTCTTAGTGAAAAACTTGTATGGTTATTTTGTTTATAATATAACCAATGATAACTTGAGTACCTGTGGAAAACAATATCTGTATATCCCAAACACTGTGGGAGACAAGCCTTACAAAGGTCTTGTATACTTCCTTAATGTAATCAATGATCACTTGAGTACCTGTGGAAAATAATATTTTCTATCCCAATCACTGTGGGAGACAAACCTTACAAAGGTCTTGTACACTTTCTTAATGTAATCAATGATCATAAGTACTGGTCTGTACTATAATATAAATATATTCAAATATACCTTATATATATTATCTGTCAACCAAAGACATTAACAAGGACAAACAAGAAAAGACAATATGAAAACAATTGCAGGAATCAAATTAAATCAAATAGAAAAAATCAAAAAAAAAATGATCACAGAATCTGTGATGATAACCGCAATGAAATCAACAAGACAAATAACGCCACAGTGTATAAACATAAGGGTGTAAAGAACTGAAATGAAAGGAAAGATGAGACCTACAATTATACAAACAAATCAAACAAAACTAAAGAACATAGAAATATTACAAAAACAACAAGAAGGACAGTTTCGTCACAGCTAACAAATATTTGCAAACAATGTTGCATGCAAATTTCAATTAAGAAATTTGCTCCCTATAGAACGCTAGAGCAAGACCAATGTCACTTGGTATTTCTTGTTCTAGTCACCTCCCATCCAGGCCCGCAGAATACAAACTAACTTAACACACAACAAATAACATATAAACATAAATACATGTAAACCTTAATAGCATAAATGCATACATAATATGATTAAATAATATGGCAATGTGATGTTAATAGAGTGTCGCAGAAAGGATGTGTTGCAGAGAAGGCTTATCTTTTATTCAAAATAATTTTTCACTTTTAATAAGTTATTAAATTATTGAATTAACTTATTACAATGTTCAATTCTTTTGAGCATATGAAGATCCAACGATGAAATATGCACTTTATGTTCAACAACACTATGATTCTTCTGTACAGGATCAACAATCACTTCTTTCTTCTGTACGATGAGAAATGTCAACAGTACTGCTCCCGATATTTTATACACTTGATACAACTGTCCTGTATAATACCGTCTGTACAGCGAAAAAACTGTCAACAAGCGCTGACCTAGATACAGCATCCGATCGGTAATACAGGTCAAGCTGACATCGACTGCCCCGTTGTAACTTGTACACTGGTGTTCATGCGTGTCGTATGTGGCGTCAGGGATGGTCTGGTTATCATAACCCCAGGAATCTGGTTCACCACTGTAGAATACTTGTAGGCTCCTGGATGTCTGGATGCGGATGTTATGTTTAGAGTCATGCACTGATCATCACTGAAGAAAGTCTTCTTCAGTTACCTCTGCATCATCGAATGAACCTGTCATATTGACATTGAGTGGGAGTGTCAAGTAACGCGAATGGTGTAGTAGTTCGGTGTAACAGACCACTTGATAATACCTCTCACACACTCTCATGTAATGCAATGACGACTTGAACTGCCGCTGACATTTCAATAGTTTAATGAAGGCACGCACACTGGACAGCACGGATACAGTCATGGGTACATGTTGACATAAATTCATTGGTTATTTGAATCGTGGATGATACATTCATGTAGTAGTGAAATAACATTCAACCTAAGGTAGCATTCACTGTTCTGGTAACTAATCGCCGTATCCTCTACTGACTGAACGCGTCAATGAGGATCGGTAAACATACAAAAGTCATTGGCCGAACCTTCATTTCATGGCTAAGTTCTTAAGCTGAGATATGTCCAATGTTTGTATAATAATCATAAACCACGATAGTGGGTTTTCACCTCATAACAAGATCTCGATACCACTGCCCGATAGTAGGATACATAATCTGTTCTCTTGACAGTGATCAAAAATATGATGACAGGAATATAACATGGCCGCCTTCCTGAGTTGTCGCTCACTCACTCGCAGGAGGGTAGATATAAGCCAAAGTTAATTTAGAATGTGCATATAAATAATTTCATAAAGTTTTCCATACAGCTCTACAGTAATCAAGTTACTTCATGTAGACATAACTGCTGTAGGAAAGCCTGTCATCTTCGTCGATACAAAACACGACCCTAGCAATACGAAGCACAATGTTCCATCTAGGTCTAACCGACTCGAGATCATCAAAAATAGGGTCTGGCATACCTGGAGTCCGAATCACACATATGAGGAGGATCTCTGACAAATAGACTCTTGCAGAGACATAAACTTCTCCTGGAAAAACATCTACGAATCACTGTTAAACCTTAAACAGTGCCAGCCCTTGAAAACACACTCAGCCATTCTTGGGCGACATTATCGGAACTCTTCACAACCCAGTAGGACTACGAAAACCTGCGCTAGATTCCGGCAGAAAGAATATAGTCCGACCTGAACATACAAAGGTATACAATATACGACTGAATCTTCTTTCACTAGACAAGTAGTACACATGAATTCCGGCCATAAACATAACAAGCAAAATTAATCTATTTTCTGGCCCGAACAAATAAGAACGGACATGAATTCAATATCCATGCACCGAATCAATATCAAGAACGATCACTCATATAATCAAAAGTGTAAATCAATCATGAATTATCTAGCTTTACCAGAGGAAGCATTTTGATACACAAATGAATGCAAATATATATTTTTCCATATTAAATAGCCATATCGTATTTTTGTAATATGTGCGTCAAAATATGCACGCAACAATATGGCGTTAAACACATAACTATGACATGAACTTGAGGGGCCCCTGGGGTGTTTTTATGACCCCATCACAGCTGTATACCGCTCCACCTATGTCCCAGTCTTGACATATGGATGCGAGTCATGGGCAATGACTACAACCCACAAAAGCCAGATCCAAACCTCAGAAATGAAGTATCTGAGGAAGGTGGTTGAAGTAACAAGAAGAGACATGGTCCGCAACCAGACGATACGTCAAGGCCTAAAATTCCACCCCTTGCAGACCCAGGTAGAACAGTTCCAACTAAGATGGTTTGGTCATATCTGCAGAATGAGAGAAGATCGGATACCACGACAAGCATGGGAAACAAAGAGCCAAGGATCCATACCCCCAGGACGACCAAGAGTCCGCTGGGAGGACAACATTATACAATCTTTGAAGGACCGAGGACTAGAATGGAACCAGGCCAGGAGGAAGACAGCCGATAGGATAGTTTGGCGCTCTTTCTTCCAAACCTCTTCATCTCACGGTAGAAGTGGAACAAGTAAGTTAAGTCTACCAACGTGTCAAGGTTACATTTTCAGCCTGCTTTTAAAACAAGTTCGCTGCATTCCATGAATATTAAGATAGCTAGCAACATTACAAAAGCAACACCTGGACCCATGCCTACACAGATGGATCAGCAACAAATGCAACAAAACAAAGATGTGGAGGTGTCCTTCTGAGCTTAAGCACTGGTATACAACACAGATGTCAGTGGCAACAGGAAAATTCTCAAGTAACTTCAGAGGCAGTGGCCTTGAAAACTGCAGCAGAGGTTCTAATGACAGTGAAAAGTTGCTTTTTTCTGAGACGCACTGTCAGTAGTTGCAACGTTGATGAGCCAGAATAATGCAGTCCTGGATGACCTAATTAGTGCTGCAAAAACTGTGTCAACGATTCAAAAGAGTTATGATCCAATGGATCCTATTTCTTTGTAGTATCCCCGGCAATGACGAGGCTGACAGATTGGCAAAGGAAGGTGGAAAGTTACTTGAACCTGATACAAGCATAACTTTAGAAGAGGCAAAGAGTTTTATCAGAATCAGATACAGCAACAAACGGGAAGCAGATCATCCAGGTCACACACACAATGATGCATACTACCAGCTTAGCAGAAGAGAACAAGTGGTGATCCTGAGACTCCGCACTGGCCACAACAGATTGAGATACCATCTATTCAAGAAGCCTTAGGTAGGAACTACTGATGAGTGTAAATGTGGCACTGATAACATGACTGCTGAACATCTGCTTCAAAGATGCCCAACATATGAGGAATATAGAAAGCGCATATGGCCATCACCAGTACCATTCCAGGGAAAACTCTGTGGAGATACAAATTGCGTCATGCTGGTCACTGCTTTCTTTGAAAACATTCAAGCAATCGTCTGAGAGTGTACGAAGAAGAAACAGAAGAAGAAGAAGAAAAAAAAAGAACACAAAGAAGCAGATGACAGATAGTATAGCAAATAAACCCATCAAGACAAGACGACAAAGAGTTGTGGTGTGCGATTTCTGCCTCCTGTCATAAGAACAGCACCATTTCACCTGTATCCAGTATATTACTTTCAATTTTCTTCCACGTTGCACCGAGCGAGAAGACCCGCCAACATACACACGCTCGCGCACTCATACACACTTATAATCTATAGTTAATAGAAAATTCGCTAAAAAACTGAAGACAGATGAAACAATTAAAATAAATACACTAAAAAAAACATGTGCCGAAGACTGAATGCAGAATGGTTGCGTAGAAAGCAAATGTTATAGCCACTAAACCATTGACTTGCCGTGGAAGATATGTGGGTTTTAAAATCTGAACCATTTTAATTATTGCCTGCCTTAATCAGCGTTGCGTTTGTTATTTGCGGACACACCAAACATTATCTTGTTACAGAAGATGTCGTTAAATTAATTATTATTGTCATTATTTTCTCTCCTATTGGCGCCTGATAATTAACTCTAGCATTTTTGTATTTTAATTTAAAGTTTTTAGCAGGGCTGTGCAGTCGGAGTCGTGGAGTCGGTCTTGTTTTGTGCAGGCTATAGTTGGTTTTTCCACACTTGTACGCATTGCTGAGGATAGAGAGCAGTGGAGGACCCTGTCTGCTGATGCTTCCACCATGGCACCCCTACGACTCATGACGGGTTACGGGTTGAGATGATGATGATAGTCGGTAAAAAAAATTGCCCGGACTCCGACTCCGAATTTTATGCCAAGTGACTTGTAAAAAACTAGTTGGAGTCGTAAATTTTTTGGGCCGACTCTACAATCATGGTTTTTAGGACTTTACAAATTTACTTTATTTATAAATATGTTACTATCAGTGCCAGGAAAAGTGTTAAACAGAATCATCCTTGAGAGATTAAAAGAGTCCATAGACAAGCAACTGAGAGATGAACAAGCAGGTGTTCGACAAAACAGATCCTGTACAGACCAGATAGCCACATTGAGAATAATAGTTGAACAAAGTCTGGAATGGAATTCACCGCTTTACATTGGATTCGTGGACTACGAATTTGCATTTGACAGTGTAGACAGAGAATCACTTTGGAAATTGATGAGGCATTATGGAGTTCCCATGAAGATCATTAACTTTAATAAGGAAGATCTATGATGACATGACATGCAGAGTTCTTCATGAAGGACAACTTACAGAACTGTTTAGGATTAGAATGGGAGTGAGACAGGGATGCCTCTTGTCTCCATTTCTTTTCTTACTAGCAATAGATTGGGTTATGAAAACATCGACATCACACAACAGAAATGTAATCCAGTGGAATCTGACTAAACAGCTTGATGATCTGGATTTTGCAGACTTGGCTCTTCTGTCCCATAACCATAATCAGATGCAAAAGAAAATGAAAATTCTCGATGAGGGGTCACAACAAGTGGGCCTGAAAATACAGAGGGAAAAGGCAAAGATTATGAGAATAAATGCAAGTAATGATAACAAAATTGAATTTGAAGAAACACCACTAAAGGATGTAGAATCGTACACGTATCTTGGCAGTAATATAGACAAAGTTGGAGGGACAGACAGTGATATCAAAATAAGAATACAAAAAGCAAGAAGCGCTTTCATTGCATTGGGAAACATATGGAGAACAAGAGTAATCAAGTCCAACACGAAAATAAGAATCTTCAACTCAAATGTCAAAGTCAGTCCTATTGTATGGCTCTGAGACATGGAGACCAACAAAAACAACAACCAAAAAGCTACAGGCTTTTATAAACGGGTGCTTGTGTAGAATAGAAGGACTGAAATGGTATGACATAGTCACAAATGTGGAATTGATGACAAGAACCAGACAAGTGCCAGTGGAACAAGAGTTGAGAAAAATATCCCTTGCGATGGATAGGACATACATTGAGGAAACCTGTTGATAGCATTACAAGCGCAGTCCTTGTTCTGGAATCCACAGGGAATGAGAGGCAGAGGTAGACCAAAAAACACATGGAGAAGAGAACTGGAAACAGATGTGAAAATGATGAGGAAAACGTGGAAAGAACTTGAGCTGATGGCACATGATAGGAGGACTTGGCATGTTTGTTGAAGGCCTATGCTCCTTTGGGAAGCTAAAGGGTATTGATATACCATATAATATCAATATATATATATATATTATTTATATATATATATATATATATATATATATATATATATATATATATTATATATATATACTGAAGCGCATTAAAAACACACCAGTATCAACGTGAACTGTTACCCCCCCCCCCCCCCCCCCCCCCCCCCCCCCCCCCCCCAGGAGTCAGAGGTCCATATATTTGTTAAGAAATCCGGAACTAAGGTGTTATATAGAGCATGCATGCGCACACATATTCGCACCAGAAATGAAAAAACAAGAAAAAGAAAGAGAAAAATCTAGAATATTTGTAACAACAACTATAGGAATGTGATAGACATTTAATAAAAATCGTACCTTTTTGTGTGGTGGAAGATCAGCTATCAATGATATTTAATTCTTTTTTTTTTTTCTTCTGTCCTTTTTTTGTCCGTTATTTTTTTCTTTGCAATTTTCTTCCACTGTCATTTTTTTCATCATGAGCAGGGACAAAAACTCTCCTGTCAACTCATTCCTAGTCTCTCTCTCTCTCTCTCAAACTAATTCTCTCATTCCTCTCTCTCTCCTCTCTCTCTCATCTCTTTGTTGACATTGCTCACGATTTGTGGGTGTGAGTCATCATATTGTAGGAGTATATATTTGTATTCTTGTCCAACTTTCCATCATTCTCTCTTGTCCGAGTTTTATTTTGTCGGACTCTCAGTCCCATGCTTCAGAAGGTCTAGAATAGATGGTTACCGCATGAACGGACAAAATGTACATAGAAGCTTCGAGTCTTCAGGAACTGATGTGAATCTACTGTTCTGGTCATGCAGTGATACGCGGCAATGAGAGAGAGCTGACAGACTAGCCTCGTGAGCACCCATAGTGGGACACTGGATAATGGAGAAGGCAGAGACACTAAGGACAGCTGATGATCGCCTGTTACATGGAATGACACCGCACCAAAATGAATCATCAAGGCAAAGATTGTTGGAATGTGGCATCAAACGTAAAACCAGCAGGGATGAACAAGTAAGAGGATTCAATCCGTCGTGTTTACAACCAGTGAGCTACAGGAACAGTTAGCATTCACACTCTTCGACATATACTGAGGGAGCTGAGCACCTATGGGTTTGCCCGGAGTACAGTGATCTCGATTTTGATCAACAATAACAAAGCGATTTTCTTTGTCTTTTTCTGTGCAATTGTATCAGCCTTTTGTATTTTTTTGTTGAGCATCTTTATGTAGTTTTTGTCAAATGAACTTTTGTCTCCTTTCTTTATGCATCGATCTGTCGGAATTTCTCTTCACTAATTGTTTCTTCTATCATTCTCTTTTCTTTTTGTTTCTGTCCTTCTGTTTTTATCTTTATTTTTATTCTCTCATTCGGGTTTTTATCTTCTGTTTTTTTCTCTTTTCATTGAGTTTCTCACTCTCAGGTGGTCTCTTTTCTATGAGATTCTGTTTTGTCTGTGTTTTGTTTTCTTCTCTTCTTTCATTGTGTTTCTATCCCTCTGATTATCACTGTTATTTTGTGTTTCTGTATTCCTGGTAGTATGGTTTTCTGTGGATTTGTCTTTCTGTTTGATCGTTTCTTTGTGTTTACTTTCTGTTTGTCTGTTTTTTGTGATGCTGTCATTATCTTCGCATCGTTTAGCTCTGCTTACATCTTTTTGTTTATGATTTTCATTTGCAATTTTAAATTTGTATGTTCTTGTTTCCTTTCTTGTGTTTCAGTTTTTTTATGTTTTTTCCTCTTTCGTTACTGTTTCCATCATTGTGAATTATCTCTGTTTTTTTGTGGTTTCTATCTTTCTTTAAAACTCTTACTCCCATCTGTGTTTCTGTTTGTCCTCCTCTCACTCTCTATTTGTATCTTTCTCTTTTATATCACACTTACATTATTTTGTTTTTCACTGATCATCTCCTCATCTATTATTACGCCCTCTCACTCATTATCCTTGAGTGCCTCTTTGTCACGGATTGCCTACCCTGCTTTGCAGTAGTGGTCCAACAATAGCCAAAACTCAAGAATATCTAATATTATTTTCCAAGGTATCTACCTGCACGCAAGTTTACTCTTTGCAGAGATGTAGATAGAAGATTAATGACGCTTCTACTTTAAGGTAGATATTTCCAGAAGTCACGAACACTGGTGCATTGGGGCTGAACAATTGTTAACGCATTATATCTGGTCCGTCGCCTTTTTGTGGACGGATTTAAGCAATTGGTTTAGCCCGTTCAAATCCCCAGTTGGTGTAATCCTGAACGAATGCCCTCTTATAAGTAAAAGGCTCTGTTTAGAGGTAAATATATGTCCTAGGTATTTATATATATTAAAGAATCTGGCTCATAACGTTTGCGTTCATACATATAAAAAAAACGGAATCGACTATGATTGTTTAGTTTTAAAAACACAGGTAACAAATTTTAAATAATCAATTTAGTACTAACAGTTTAAAATAAAATAAAATGCTGGTGATTTTATATTGGGAATCAAACTTTTTTCTCTTCACTGAGATTTTAGGGTGAGGATATAAAACGAAAGCCCTTTTTTGCTGTGCCTTTTTACAAGCACTAAACTTTGTATAAAGGAGTCCTGCAGCTGCGGTTAATCAATTCTGTGATGACGGAAGCCTTCTCCACACTCTCTTCCACTGTAGGCTGGATGGGGTAGATACTTTTCTCTCACACTAGCTGCGTTAGTGGTTCCACAAATCGTCTCATGGCTTGTAACCACGAAACTTTAGACCAAATATAAAGAAAACAAATGCCTGCTAAGTACATTAGTTCGCCGCAAACTAACAGGTCCATTGTCATGGCGCTAACCACACACCAATGTTAACCCCTCAGAAGAATTAAATTCCCGAGCACACAGTGTAACTACTCATGGAATATGAAGAAAATTCACCAATATCCTTCTGGGGTGTTAACTGGGAAATTGCTTCTGGAGTGCGCGAATAATGATTTGCCTGATTACAATTAAAAAACTGTACATAAATATCACAAGATAATATGTTACACCTTAAGCACATGTGATGTAACCATCACTCATTACTCATCACTACTCCCGTCGGAGTCTGGGGTATGCTCTGCTGTCGGGTTTTCCCGCACGACTAGTCAGAAACCAGTCTTGCAGTAGTCGTTCATGCATATACTATTTTCATATGTTGATGTTGCCAGCCTTGTATATAACCACTTAGCAAGAAACATTGTAAAATTTACATTAGTAAATAAATTTTTTTACACTTACCCCAAAATTTTGGGAATACACAATCTCCTTGCATCAATATAGACTGGATACAGCTCTGTATTAGAAGCTTCGAAATCACTTAGGTCTGGAAATTAGAGTTAAATTCCTCTGACGGCGGGGTGTTCTGCGAAATCATGGCATGGGAAAACTTTTGTTTAATTCCTCTATGACTGGTGATCAAATTCCTAAGATAATTTTTCCATTCTTTTATTAAAAATGCGGGTTTACTTGTGAATTCCAAAGTTGCCCAATGCTCGATCTGTTACTTATAGTTGCAGAATTTCTAAGTCCAATGTCTCCTTTATCTTTCTGGCTTTTAGGAGTCGCTGATATGACTTGTGCGCTGCAGTCTCACTGTGTGATCTGTGTCTGTGTTTTCATCACCTATATTCTCAGGTCTTAGTGCAAATCACAGATTGCACTTCCAACTAGTTGTGCCAATAAAATACATTGTATATTCCAGCTCTCACTTCAAACCATCAAATCTCTCTAGCACTGTGTTGGTGTTTTTATTTTAAAATATTCCCTCGCGTGTTTCAAAAAATTAAATTTAATATAGGCGCGTGACCTCTTCAGTGATGTCATATCGTTGCGTAAGACTTCCGACTGCACCTATCTGCTTCTCACCATATTGTGACCATGTGTTCCTGGCGTAACGTCTACAAATCTTGAGTTTCCAAACAGATTATCTGAGATTATTACACACAGGGATGGTCTAAGCGGAAACAAATTAAGCATTACCACTTGTGTTTCGCTAGACGGATGTCCGCCAGATTAGCCACACAATCTGGGGTTCTATTCATAGACCGTGCACAATGCAAGCTTGAATAAACAGGCACAATCGCTTTGAATAGGTGGTCAGCCTCATAATACGTGATAAAATATTATCGCTGCCCGAGTGAATAAACCTGGTGTAACACAAACAGTCGAGGAGTGAAGTGTTAGAGACTTAACTGTACTGATCCAACGTAGAGAGTAAATAATGGTGCATAAAATATGCCACATAATAATGACAGGGGAGAGAAAAATAAGAAAATTTCACTCGCACGGGAATGTAATGCAATCCTGCCGGAGTGGACTTGAGATCGCACAACCGTATCGTCACACTTTTATTCTCTCTGATTACCTTATTTGTGTTTTCCTCTCTTTGTGTTTTCCACTCTTTGCGCCTCGCACTCTTTGTCAGTGTCTCTTTTTTTGTACATCTCTCACCACTTTCTTTCTATCTATCCTCCAAGAATATTCCTTTGCTCACGTGGTACTCTCAGAGAGACGTGACTTCCTCCTTAAACCTTTTCCAAATATTCTTGATATTCATATTTACTTCTTCATTTTCTTTCACATGTGAACTCCCCAAGAAGCATATGCCTTCAACGATCGTCTGCCAAGTCTTCATGTCCCGTGACATCCTTCAACAATCGTCTGCCAAGTCTTCATGTCCCGTGACATCCTTCAACAATCGTCTGCCAAGTCTTCATGTCACGTGACATCCTTCAACAATCGTCTGCCAAGTCTTCATGTCACGTGACATCCTTCAACAATCGTCTGCCAAGTCTTCATGTCATGTGACATCCTTCAACAATCGTCTGCCAAGTCTTCATGTCACGTGACATCCTTCAACAATCGTCTGCTAAGTCTTCATGTCCCGTGCCATCCTTCAACACTCGTCTGCCAAGTCTTCATGTCCCGTGACATCCTTCAACAATCGTCTGCCAAGTCTTCATGTCACGTGACATCCTTCAACAATCGTCTGCCAAGTCTTCATGTTCCGTGCCATCAGCTTCAGGTCTTCCATATTTTATTCAACCCCTTCATGTCTGTCCCCAGTTATCTTCTCCATTGGTTCTTTGGTCTTCCTGTACCTCGAGCTTACCCTGGCGATTCCAGAACAAGGTAATGCTATCAACAAGTTGTCTTAGTGTGTGTTCTATCCATCTCCGGCGTCTTCTTCTCGTCTCTTGATCCACTGGCGCTTGATTGGTTGTTTCTGGAAGTTTTTATGGTTTTAAGTTTCAACAGAATGGCGTAACCGGGGCCCATGCCCAATCCTCGTTAGTCGTATTTTACGACATGCATTTTAGGTCACAGTGTTACTATTTTTTGCTTCACTTTCGGAGATTCCTAGTTACACTTATTCTTTATTTAGAACGAAGCGTTGATTGGCTAAGGCGCTTGCCTATTGGCAGCAAAGTTATTAGGTTCCCGGATCGACACCCAGCTGTAAATGGGTACCTGACTGAGGCAAGTGGGAAGGGTACCGGTCACCCAACCTCAAATATCTTCACCCAGTAAAGTGAAGTCTCTAACACTTCACTCCCCTACGGTAGTGCCAGCAATAGTGGCACCTTTACCTTTTTTTTTACATTCCTCCCACTTTATTATATATCCAAGTATCTTTATACCGTTCATTTCTTATCCCTCACTTTTATACACACTCACCTGTCATCTCTCTCTATCTCTCTCTCTCTCTCTCTCTCTCTCTCTCTCTCTCTCTCTCTTTCTCTCTGTTTACTCCGTTCCTCTGGACTCACCAGCAGAGGCATACTGCATGGGCAACAGCTTGACCTCTTTATCCAAGCGCCCAACCTCGTGCCCACCGAGACATCGTTACGGTGGCGCGTTTCTATAGTCAGTAATGACTGAAAGGGGAACTTGATTGTTGATTACTACTGAAGTTAAGAAATTTACCAACTATTGAGTATGTTAACAACAAAACAAATAAATCAAAACAACTATAAAGAAGATTGACTGAACTCTCGGGCACAGGCTAAAACAGGAAGGAGACTCTTCATACATTTAACAGCCCCAAATAAGGAAGATGCTATCAACCATGTCGAAGGAAGATGCTGTCAACCATGTCGAAGGAAGATGCTATCAACCATACTGAACGAAAATACAAAACCAGAGTCTTCAGATTGAGAGCAGGTCACTCTACACTAAATGGCCACAGAAACAGAATGTGTTCACAAAATATAGACACTGTCCAAACCCGTGTGAGACAGTAGAACACTATCTACTACTGTGCCCTGCACTCCAGGGAATGAGACAACTCCTCCTACCACACAACCCATCCATAGACAAATACACTTTATGGCAGCCCAAAACAGCTGTGCTCAGTACCACATAATGGCATCAAGGTCACCAAGATCTGACGCTCAGTGACAGTGGGTTAAAGTTAAGTCAAGTCATTGAAGTTAAGAATATTTCAATTTGAAAACTCTTTGAGAATTATATTATTACAGGGCAGAAATGTAAAAAGGCTATAATGCTTATTTCTTTACCCTGTTACCCTGATGAAATAAGATTTCGTCCGTTCGTTCGATTTCTCCCCCACTCCCTTTTATCTCCCTCCCCTTCTCTCTCTCCCCCCCCCCTTTTAAAAAAGTATCCTATTACTTTCTTATTCTTTCACTGGGGGTCGGAGTGGCTAAGAGGTATGTCGTCCACCTCGAATTCTAGAGGTACCGGGTTCGATTCCCAGTTGAGGGAATATAATTTATGGAAATCTTTTTTCAGAACCAGTGGTCCTAATGACGTCATACTCCCCCCTGGTCTCCTGGGTAATGAGATCGGATGCCTAGCCTTATCGGATAAGGGCGAACAAAATAGGAGGTCCCGTGTGCAAGTTGCGCACTTTAAAAATCCCACGGCAGTTGGAAATCGCAAAGAGTAGGCCATAAGGCCGCTGCCCTAGCAAAATTTAAAAATTAGAAACCTATCCACCACACAAATATTTATAGAGTATGTGATTCCTATATACACATTGGGATTCTCGCCGGTGCTATGAAAGTTCGTGCACTGTGCTGAGATCCTCCGTGTGTGATCTAAGGGTGGAGATATGAGTACTGATGGAAGTTGTCCATGTGCATTGAAGAAAGTCCTTAAAACCAAACCAAACTATTCTTTTTAATTTTTATCTCATCTGGTTTTCTTTCCCAATTACTGAAAAGGACACTTTTACACCATATGCCACAATTTATTCGCGAATTTCATTCAAACAAGATCGCACCACCTTGTCCCACCAAAAAACGTCCGCCGCCCCACCTTTGCCAACAGATAAGGAAATCTCCGACTACTTCGTCCCCAAACACGCGCTGAAGAGACCTCATACAAATTACTGAAAGAAAAACACCATACAGAAAATAAAGAGTCTGTTAGTAGTCGGTCAAAGGACAAGCTTTTAACTCAAAAAAAAAAAAAAAAACGAACACGGTGCTTCAGCATAATAATGCCCCCCGATAGAATATCCTAGCGGGACGAAGACGTTGAAAACCTTTCGGCTTCATATTTTGATTTGACGTTATTCTGTTTGTTGGTCTATTCAGCGAGAACACGTGTAGTTTGTATTACTGATATAAACTGAACTGCACATCGTGGGGGATTTTATTCAAAGATGGATGTATCCTGAAGAGAGTAAGTTTTTCTTTCGTAAATGTTAGAAATCATCACTATTTTCATTTGTGATCCTTGCGCGCGGAGCATGAGACAATCGTTGCGGCTGATTCCCTGGCAGGAAACCTGCACCAAACCAAGCAATCACGTGCTCTTGAAAGAGTGGTTTACGTGGCAAATTGTTTTACATGATGAGTTTGTCAGCCCTATACACAAATGTTAGCAATAGACGTGATGTAATAAATATTGGAAGCGTGTAAGACTAGCTCTTTAGCAGTTAATACCAAGTTGAAGAGTTCTTAGTATTATCTACACTGTACATCTAGGTTTTCCCTGTGGCTCTTCTACCATTCCGAAACGTGTTGATTTGAAGTCATGAGCTCCAGTTTACCCAGCTTGGCTTGCATGTAACGGATCATCACGTCTGGACCCAAGCTAGGAGAAAGAAGCAAGTAGCATACTCTGCATTCCCCGCCGTCCATGGGGACTCTCTAAATATGCAGAGCTAAAATACTGTGCTCTGGTTCTAGACTCTCCCAAGGAATAGTCTATCACGTCCTACACAGAGCCACTTCTCAGCTTCTCCTGCCTATCATGGGTCTACAGTGAGATCTTCCTGCATGCAGCCAACCGGGTAAAGGCCAGATTTACGACTGGAGCTCGACTCCTCCAAGTTTAGTGTAAATGCTGAGCTCTCAATAAGTTTCACCACAGGAGGAATCATGGAAGTGTACGTATGATTTCAAGAGTCCGTAAGGGTATGATTATCTTCATAGGCAAAGGTTCCCATCCATATTTGTATACTATATTAAGTCGAGGAAGTTGAGGGGAACTGCGGTAAGACGTGGAGTACAATGGATGGGTTTGGAAAAAAATCGAAAAAAGGTGATTCGTCTTACGAGGACAAAAGACAAAGAAAATAGCCAACGTTACGGCCACAGGGAAGTACCTAGTTTTAATTTTTATATTTATTTAGGTTCTTATGTGTCCTATCTAGCCTTCACTTTCTTTCCTTTCCCTGACGAAGGCCTTGTGGCCGTAACGTTGGCTATTTTCTTTGTCTTTTGTCCTCGTAAGACGAATCACCTTTTTTTCGATTTTTTTTTCTTCACACCCACCCATTGTATACTATAGCATTGTGCACAGCTGGTGGTCAGATAAGGATACATTTTCCATCATTGTTTTGATCGGTACACTTGCTCCTATATATTTTATTACAACAAAAACAAACACTCCAACATCATACCTCACGCACTAATATAAACATATCTATAAGTAACCGTTAAAACTATAAACAAACACATCACGGCTGGTAATTAAGTAAACGTGTTATGCAAACATGGGAATAACCATTGTTGTCTTCCCTAGAAAACCCGGATAAATGAGGCGTTTTCAATAAAGATTTCCCAGATTTGTTGCTCCTGGACCGCGCGACATCCCAGATTAATGATTATATTGTTAGGGCGGGGACTTCTTAAAGATGGAAGGAAAACACTCTGATATTTAGCCTATGCTTGAATGAAGCTTATCATACACATTAAGTGAATCAATCATCGGATATGTTAGATTGTCGTGGTTAGTTATGTGACCATAGTTGATACTTGATCTATCTATCTATCTATCTATCTATCTATCTATCTATCTATCTATCTATCTATCTATCTATCTATCTATCTATCTATCTATCTATCTATCTATCTATCTATCTATCTATCTATCTATCTATCTATCTGTCTGCATGCCTGTCTGCATGCCTGTCTGCATGCCTGTCTGTCTGTCAGCATCTCTGTCTGTCCCTCTGTCTGTCTGTCTGTTTACTTGCCGGCTTATCTGTCTGCCTGCTTGTCTGTCTGCCTGCCTGCCTATCTGTATGTCTTTCTGTTTGTCTGCCATCTGTCTGTCTGCCTGCATGTCTATTTGCCTGCCTACCGGTGTATCTGCCTGTCTGTCTGTCACAGCAATTCGATATAAAAATACACATAGAAAAGACACAGATTGTGAGAATAACTACATCTAATGATAACCATATTGCACTGGGACATACATCTCCACTAGATGTGGAATCATTAATATGTCTTGCCGGCGATACATACAAAGTTGGAAGAACATATGTTTTCTTCCTTTCTGTTTTTTTTCTGTCCGTCCGTCGGCATGTTTGTTTTTCCGGCCGTCCGTCTGCCTATTTGTCTGTCAGTCTGTCTATCTAAAGAATTCTCTTTCTTGTTGCCATTGACAAAGAATTGTTGAATAAAATACTTTTCTTTTCTTAAACGCGCTTTGGTTTGCTATTCTAATCAATCTTCACTTCTGTAATGCATTAGATTTTATTGGCTTGTTGAATTCTCATTTCAATCTCTTCGTCAAATGCTCAATTTGCATTTGGACTTTTCGCAAAGGTTTTGAACTTTTTTTCTTATTGTTATTTGATATTACCAACAAGTTTCCGTCTCTTATTCTTGCTATTTGTCCTTGTACGTTTCCAGTCTGTTTATTCGCGTGATCTGCCCCTCTTATTATCTTTGCTTACTATCAAACAATATGATTTCCTTTTGCATGTCCTGAAACGTGTGAAACGCCGAGTAGGGATGCTTACATTTAAATTTCTTCTAAAGCGAGGGGAAAAAAATTGCACCCATTGAGATTGTGTGTGAGATTGAACATTTAAATCACTTCAACCCAATCTTTTCCTAAGTACATGACTACAATCTAAATTTTATTCGGAATTAACAAGACCGTTTGTTATCATAATAATTTTCCTTTGCGTTCAGTATAGATCATGTGGCCGCCAATGTCCTCTTGCAAGAAGCTTCCACCAAACATTGACATGCGCCTGCAGCAGTAGTTTATGTGACAATCTGGTTTACATGATGAGATTGTCAGCCACATGCATAACCTTATATTAGTTGCCTTTTACGACATGCCTAAAGGTGCAGCTGCCATGTTCTTTCAAATCTCTACAGATATCCCAGGAAACTACGTAGAACAATTTGAGTACACGATGTCTATCATTTCAGATAATGTATTTTATTGATTGTGATATATGTTACAGTAGACTCTAAATTGACGAGCACAGTTGGTTCTACAGAGTCACTGGCAAACTGGAAATCTTGACAACTGAATTTATTTTTTTCAATAGGGTGTTCGATAATTAGTTCCGACTCACTGAATTCCCTTTACATTAATTATTTACGAATTGAACTGCTTCGTTGAAGGTGAATCACCTTTCATAATTATGTACTTACTTAGTCGTTCCTCTTTTACTCTGGGGTGTAGAGGTTTGCCCGAGAGAGAGAGAGAGAGAGAGAGAGAGAGAGAGAGAAAGAAAGCGCCATACTATCCTATCGGCTGGCTTCCTCCTGGCGTGGTTCCAATCTAGTCCGCGGTCTTTCACATATTGCATATTATTGTCCTCCTAGCGAATTCTGGGTCGCCCTGGAGATTTGGACCCCTGGCTCTTGGTTTTCCATATTTGTCGTGGTAGCTGATCTTTTTTCATTCGGCAAACCAACGTAGTAATGCTAGGAATCTCTGAAGTACAAGATTGCCAAACATGTAAGTCATTTGTCAGGCCAATCAATGCTCGCATTCTTTGGCGAGTTAGTTAGCAGATGCGCTCGTCACAGTCGCCAGTAACGCTATTTTAAAAAAAATCTTTGCAGGATTTACCTCGCTAATCGAAATTTTGTTAACTGAACCGCTCGTTAATAGAGGGTTCACTGTAATTGTTTTTTATTGCATTATGTTGTTTTATATATACATACCTTCACCCCTTATCTCACTTATTTAATACTGCATTGTTAAAAATGTGTTGTTAGCAACCAAAAACCTACACTGTCATAAATGGGTGCTTACATAGACTAGAAGAATTGAAATGGCTTGACACGATTACCAATGTGGAACTGATGACAAGAATCAGACAAGTGGCACTGGACCAGGCGATGAGATGAAGACGCTGGAAATGGATAGGACACACATTGAGGAAACCTTGGGATAGCATTACCTGGCAGTCCGTGTTCTGGAATATCCAGGGTAAGACAGGTAGATGAAGAACAAAGAATATTCTGGGAACTGAAGACAGACATGAAGGGGTATCTATCAACGCTGGTCGAGCTAGCAGCCCATATCAGAACTTGGTATCTATCAACGCTGGTCAGGACTTGGTATCTATCAACGCTGGTCGGGCTAGCAGTTCTTATCAGAACTTGGTATCTATCAACGCTGTTCGGGCTAGCAGCCCTTATCAGAACTTGGTATCTATCAACGCTGGTCGGGCTAGCAGTTCTTATCAGAACTTGGTATCTATCAACGCTGTTCGGGCTAGCAGCCCTTATCAGAACTTGGTATCTATCAACGCTGGTCAGGACTTGGTATCTATCAACGCTGGTCAGGACTTGGTATCTATCAAGGCTGGTCGGGCTAGCAGCCCTTATCAGAACTTGGTATCTATCAACGCTGTTCGGGCTAGCAGCCCTTATCAGAACTTGGTATCTATCAACGCTGGTCAGGACTTAGTATCTATCAACGCTGGTCGGGCTAGCAGTTCTTATCAGAACTTGGTATCTATCAACGCTGTTCGGGCTAGCAGCCCTTATCAGAACTTGGTATCTATCAACGCTGGTCAGGACTTGGTATCTATCAACGCTGGTCAGGACTTGGTATCTATCAAGGCTGGTCGGGCTAGCAGCCCTTATCAGAACTTGGTATCTATCAACGCTGTTCGGGCTAGCAGCCCTTATCAGAACTTGGTATCTATCAACGCTGGTCGAGCTAGCCGTCTTTATCAGGAATAACCCTTTTCGGGGCTACTTCATGCCAGCTGATAGAAGCTAGTAGTCCTTTTCAGGGCTTATTTCTTATCAACAATGCGCTTTACTTAACGGAGTTCACTTATTTTTGAATGATAAATTGCTCTCTGGTATAACCAACGGTCTTAAGACTAGGTTGAAGGGACTAGCCTCGACACAAGTAGGCAAACCCTTCAAAATAAAAACCTGCATAAGTAACGTTATTTTATTGATCGCCCACTGATGTTCAGTCCTGGCATTTATTGTTAACTAAAAAATTGTTTCTGTGTGAATATTAAATAGCCAAGGTATAGTACGCAACTTTGTCTCTCTCTTTTTTTTAATGTCTCTTTATGGTGAGTAATTTCTGCCAGATCTTACTGTCACGCTTTCTGCACTATAAACGTATTTAAGGCTAGGTGGTGGGTGCCGTTCGGAAGGACCTGGTTCGATTCTCGGTAAGCCTATCACTTCTGTTATTTTTATGTTGTCTAGTCCTCTACTTCTTTATTTCTGACTGAGTGCCTGATAACACGTGACCTTTGTGTGTTGTTTGTTTATTTATTTTCTACACTATACAGTAACGAAGGATATATATATATATATATATATATATATATATATATATATATATATATATATATATATATAATATATATATATATATATATATATATATATATATATATATATATATATATATATATCATTTGATCATTCTCAGTTTGAGTTTGACAGTTTATTGTTTGAATGCCAGAATTTGTCTCATTTGATGTGCTGTTTTGTTATGTCTTATCCTCACCGGTTAAGAATCCTTGAACTAATGTAACGCGAATCTACAAAGCACAATCCCCAAGCTTTGGATCGTCTTAGTGGTTACCATTAAATAATCAGCGACTGTGAATTTCTTTTATCAACTTTATCTTCTTTCATCCAGGAGACTATTCAACTGTGTTCCGAGTTGCCTCCCCTATTTTCTCACCTGATAGAAACTCGTGAAAGAAAACGGCTTGCGGTGCTGCGGGGTGCAATAATTTGTCCCCACCAAAGAAGGCAAGGTGACAAAGGGTGTCTGGAGGGACGGTTTTTTCATGGAAAGATGGGTGTTAAAAATATGATTGGTATGAAGTAAAGAGGTCAATTTACCACTCTGTCTTCTGGCCACACACACACAAATAAATGCACACAAACTCCCACTCTCAGAGTGTTTTACACACACGTTATTACACACACACATACATTTCTTCACACGCTATTTCATACACACCAACTTGTATACACACACATACAAGCATGCAGCGTCTTGCACAGCCACATACACACCTTTTCTATTTCCCTGTTGCACACATTGCCCCATAGTTCCCGGGTGATCGCCCCATAGTTCCAGGGGGAATCATCCCATAGTTCCCGGGAGAATCGCCCCATAGTTCACGGGGGAATCGCCCCATAGTTCACGGGGGATCGCCCCATAGTTCCGGGGGAATCGCCACATAGTTCACGGGGGAATCGCCCCATAGTTCCCGGGGGATCTCTGAAGAGACAAAGAAAAAATTAGCCTACTGCACCATCAGGCATGTCGTACACGGCAGCTAATATGAGGTTGGCAACCTCATCATGTTGCCACAGAAACCCCACCTGCCAGAGCAAGTGAATGTTAGGTGCAAGCTTCCTGCTTAGGGTCCACAACAGTGCTTGCTTAATACTCTGTAGGGAGCGCAATGGAAAATAATGAATAATTAAGTTGCACACATTACCGTGTTTTTTTCCGGGTGGAAACTACACAAGAAGGGGGGGGGGGGGGGGGGGGGGGTGTTTAAGAAAAGAAAAATAAAACAGTTGTATAAATGATCCCTCATGCATGTCGTAAGTGGTGACAAATATGCAACTCTTATGGGGGTTGTGCATCCTGTGGCAGAGTGATTAAAGCGCTTGCGTCTCAAGGTTAATTTACCGGGCTCCAACACCTGATTTCATCACGCTCCAGTATTCTGAGCTGGAAATGAGTACTTGACTCTGCTGTTAAGGTTAGGAAAGGCAAAGGCAGCGAGGCAGCGACTCCTCACGCCCGCCCTCATAAAGATGTGTTCTAGTATAGTAAAGTCTCTGACACTTCCCTTCGCAATGGCAGTATCTGATATAGGCCAACCTGCTATGCATGAGGTTGGCATCCTCATCATTTAAAAAAGAATGATACAACAACTACCACAGCAAGAAATATTTGACGCAGGTCTCATATTCAAACTCAACAGCAGTGGTGCTCAATGCATTTTGGGGAGCGTAAAAGGAGAAGGCTGATGAGGATGTCTCTCTCTTTCTCACACACACACACGCACATACTTCTACATGTGCACTTTTACACACATATATATTTGTCCATGTCCCGGGGGTATCTGATGAAACCAACAAAGGAATATGACAACATCTCCCCCAACCATGTCGTACATGGCGACCTATATAGAAAAGACACAACATCTCTGTACAAGCAAATAAATGAGTTAATTAACACGCAGAAGGACACGAACAGTCACTGGCTGTTTGAAATCAAAAGTAGGAACATTGTTAATGGGTCATGGGAACATGATAGAAAGGTGGACAGAATACATCAAGGAGCTGTATGGTGATGAAAGACCAGATTTGAAGGACCAGGACAGTTGTGAAGGACCAGGACAGTTGTGAAGGACCAGGACAGTTGTGAAGGACTAGGACAGTTGTGAAGGACCAGAACAGTTGTGAAGGACCAGGACAGTTGTGAAGGACCAGGACAGTTGTGAAGGACCAGGACAGTTGTGAAGGACCAGGACAGTTGTGAAGGACCAGGACAGTTGTGAAGGACCAGGACAGTTGTGAAGGACCAGGACAGTTGTGAAGGACCAGGACAGTTGTGAAGGACTAGGACAGTTGTGTGAGGACTAGGACAGACAGTTGTGAGTTGGACCAGGACAGTTGTGAAGGACCAGGACAGTTGTGAAGGACCAGGACAGTTGTGAAGGACCAGGACAGTTGTGAAGGACCAGGACAGTTGTGAAGGACCTCCAAAAGCGCCTGGACCAGATAATGTAACAGTAATGGAAGCTTTGGGAGAATTTAGAGTAGAAGTAATAACAAAACTCTTAAATGACATCTACAACTGTGGTCAAATACCTGATGATCTGCTAAAACTGTGCCAAAGAAACCTGGAGCCATGGAATGTGAAGAACATGAGTCATGTGACCAAAAAAGTATTAAGAATTATCATGAGAAGAGTGAGAAATAAAATTAAAACAGAAATCAGTGATGAACAGTGTGGATTTGTAGAAGGTAAAGGCACAAACAATGCTATATATATATATACATTATAAGAACATTAATAGAAAGAGCCATAGAGATGAAGACAGATCTGTACTTATGCTTTACAGATTACACTAAGGCATTTGACAAAGTAAAACATGAGGAAATTATCAAAATGTTAGAAAGCATCAACAGTGATGTAAAGGACTTGAGGATAATAAAGAACATGTACTGGCAACAAACAGCAGCTGTAAGAATTAGCAGCCAAATAGGAACGTATCAGCAAGAAAAAAGGGTGTCAGGCAGGGATGTGTGCTGTCATCGGATCTGTTCAATCTGTACTGTGAAAATATAATGAGATCTCTAGAGGACATGCCAGGAATATCATTCGGCGGACATAATATAAACAACTTGAGATACGCTGATGATACAGTCTTAATAGCAAAAAGTGAAAAGGAGCTGCAGGAAATGGTTGACACAATAGTTATAGAAAGTGAAAATAAAGGCCTTAGCCTTAACAGCAAAAAGACAGAAGTAATGGTCGTCTCAAAGAAAAAGGCTTCCCCAGTGTGCACAATAACAGTAAATGTAACCGTTTTAAAACAAGTCGATAAATTCAAATACCTGGGAACATTAATAACAATGGACGGAAGATGCATCACAGACGTGAAGAGCAGAATAGCTCTGGCAAAAGTAGCATTCTATAAAATGAAGAGTATTTTATGCAACAATTCTTTGTCATTGTAAGTAAGAAACAGAGTTCTTCATTGTTATATAGAACCATTCCTGACATGTGGGAGTGAGTCATGGGCAATTAGTAAATAAATAGGGAAGACACTAGAGGCCACAGAGATGTAGTTTTACCGAAGAATGTCAAAAATACCATGGACAGCCAAAAAGAGTAATGTGGATGTCCTGAAAGAGGCCAATGCACAAAAGAAACTCATCTCACAAGTTAGAAAAAAGCAATCAACTTTTTTTTGGCATGTTATGAGAAGAGGAAAGCTGGAATATATCGTAACAACAGGTAAGATTGAAGGAAAAAGAGACAGGGGAAAACAAAGAGAGCAAATACTGGACAGTTTTACATCGTCCTGGAAAGAAGTCAAAAGCAGAATTGATAAATTGTACTGGAGACAGGAAGTTGTGGAGAGACATGATCCCCTACGCCACTAGGCACGGTACTTGAAGAAAAAGAAGAAGCATTTAAAGAAATATATTCTATATAAACATTGTTTTTTTATATTTCGGTATGACTATATGTAAGCTTAACAATTTTTTTTGTAATAAAATGTATTATTTGTATGCAAAAATTGTTATTAAGTGTCTATGTACATTTTGTTAAAGGAGGGGTCCGTGGCCTTCACCGGACAATCAAAAGGATCTATGCCAACAGATAGGTCTATGCCAACAGATAGGTCTATGCCAACAGATAGGTCTATGCCAACAGATAGGTCTATGCCAACAGATAGGTTAAGAACTCTTCTCTATACAAATTAGCCGAAGAGAATGAAGAGCTGATGAAGCTCAGCAACAAAGATAATAAAGCAATAAAAAAACAATGGCTCGCCGGTTTTTAGAATATAGCGAATATTAGAAGGCTTGCAAACGAAATAGATTAACTCTTACTGTCCTGACTAGTTTTTATGTTTACACAGGTACCGAACGAACGTCCCTTTTTTTCCAGAATAAGTTGTTCTAAAACAGCAGGAAACATAAATATTTGTGAGAAAATAATTCAAAATACAAATAAAATCGTTGTAAATTTGCTGAGGAATATTTTGAAATGCCTCTAATCTTCTAATTCTTCTTCGTACACTCTCCGACGTTTACTTGAATATTTTCAAAGAAAGAAGTGCTCAACTTGAGGCTATTTATATCTCCATAGAGTTTTTCCATGAATGGTACTAGGGACGACCACATGTGCTTTCTCTGTTGCTCAAATGTAAGGCGTCTTTGAAGCAGACGTTCAACAATCATTTTATCTACCCCACACTTACACTCATCGGTACTTCCTGTCTTGTTGAATAGATGATATCCCAATCTGTTGTGGCCCGAGCTTCCTGTCCTGTACCATCCGTCCAAGGTTTGTCTCTGTCTTCTTAATCAATATAGTTTATGCCGGCCTCTCGCACCCTAAGTATTCCAGACCAAGGACTGCCATTTTATGCTGTCAAGAGGTGTCCTCAATGTTTGTCGTATCCACCTCCCGCGTCTCTTGTGTATAAATGCTGATATCTGAAGTTTTATTGTGATGAACGATCAATATCCGAAGGTCTTAAATTAAAATCTCGTTACTGCCAGACTTTTCCTTAAACACAGGCAGACGACATTGGTGAAACGTTGTGTGACATTTTTGTGGCGGGTTTAAATCTGCTATCTCAGCCAAATGTACCTGGGCTGTGAACTTATATGATTTACAGGGAATTATTTGCTGCCAGCATGGGCGATCATGTGTCTGCCTTACTTCTTGTTCTTGTTTTTCTGTTCTGTTACTGTTTTTTTTCTGTGTCATTTTGTTAAAACATACATTTCTGCCGTCTGCTGGACGTATTGGCCTCGACGTGGACAAAACAACGACAGCAGAAGTAAAAGAAAGCAAGAGGAAAGTTAGTAGTAGCAGTAGTAGTAGTAGTAGTAGTAGTACTAGTAGTAGTAGTAGTAGTAGCAGTAGTACTAGTAGTAGCAGTAATACTAGTAGCAGTAGTAGTAGTAGTAGTAGTAGTAGTAGTAGCAGTAGTAGTAGTAGTAGTACTAGTAGTAGTAGTAGTAGTAGTAGTAGTAGTAGCAGTAGTAGTAGTAGTAGTACTAGTAGTAGTAGTAGTAGTAGTAGTAGTAGTAGCAGTAGCAGTAGTAGTAGTAGTAGTAGTAGTAGTAGTAGTAGTAGTAGTAGCAGTAGTAGTAGTAGTAGTAGTAGTAGTAGTAGTAGTAGTAGTAGTAGTAGTAGTAGCAGTAGTAGTAGTAGTAGTAGTAGTAGTAGTAGTAGTAGTAGTAGTAGTAGTAGTAGTAGTAGTAGCAGTAGTAGTAGTAGTAGTAGTAGTAGTAGTAGTAGTAGTAGTAGCAGTAGTAGTAGTAGTAGTAGTAGTAGTAGTAGTAGTAGTAGTAGTAGTAGTAGTAGTAGTAGTAGTAGTAGTAGTAGTAGTAGTAGTACTACTACTAGTAGTAGTAGTAGTAGTAGTAGTAGTAGTAGTAGTAGTAGTAGTAGTAGTAGTAGTAGTAGTAGTAGTAGTAGTAGTAGTAGTAGTAGTAGTAGTAGCAGAAGTAACAGTAGTAGTAATAGTAGTAGTAGTAGTAGTAGTAGTAGTAGTAGTAGTAGTAGTAGTAGTAGTAGTAGTAGTAGTAGTAGTAGTAGTATCCTCCCTTCAGTCACAACTGACTATGGGAATGCGCCCCTGGGGTGATAGTCTTCAGTCACAACTGACTATGGGAACGCGCCCCTTGGGTGATAGTCTTCAGTCACAACTGACTATGGGAATGCACCCCTGGGGTGATAGTCTTCAAATGAATTGTGTTCCTGATGTTCCATTCGGCGTGTCCTTTTCTCTTCTGCCTGTTGTGAGAGCTTCTTTTCGCTCAACCTGAGGTGGCGCCGTAGGCAGCATCGCCACTTGGTGCGCTCGGCAGCTTCATCCTTCCAGGTGGCTGAATTTATGACTAGTGCCTTCATATCTCTCTTACACACATCTTTGAACCTCAGCTGCGGTTACCCGACTGTTCTTTTGCCATCTGCCAGTTGTCCGTAGAAGACATCTTTGGGGATGCGACCATCTTCTATGCGGCGGACATGGCCAAGCCAGCGTAGTTTGCTCTGTCTAAGCAGTGTTTACATGCTTTGAAGGCCAGCAAATGACAACACCTCGACATTTATCACTTTGTCCTTCCACGTGTCACGGATTGCCTCCCCTTAGCTCTGCAGTAGTGGTCCAACAGTGGCCACAACTTCAAGAGTAACTAATGTGGGTCTTCAAAGGTGTCTACCTTCACACAAGATTACTCTTGGGTGAGTTGTAGATAGAAGGATAATGATGCTTCTACCTCAAGGGAGTTTTCTTAAGATATTTCAGATGTCAAGAACAATGCTGCATGAAGCGTAGCAATGTTAACTTTAGTATCTGACCCGCCGCCTTTTATGAAGATGGTTATGCAATACTTAATGTTAGCTCATTCAAGCCCCAGCTGATTTAATTCAGCGAAATTCCTCTTATTATTATTATTTATTTGGCTCTATAGATATAAATATAGGTATATATATATATATATATATATATATATATATATATATATATATATATATGTACATATATATACCTATATATATGTACATATATATTAAAGATTCTGGATCAACGCTTGCTCTCTTTATCTATAGTAACTGAATCAATTGTGAATTTGTAAAATAACATATAACAAATTTAATAATCAATCATCTTTAACAGTTTAAAATAAATATGAAAAGATGGGTGAAATTTAGTAAAAGTTTTGTCTTCACGGAGACTAGATCGGGGAATTGTAAAAAATCCGTTGCATTTGCCTTCTATAAGAACTTAGCTCTTCAAATGCTTGAGTACAGCAGCAAGTATTTCGTCAAGTCTTTTGTGATGAGTGCACTTCTTACACAACTCGTCCAATGTAGGTGGTTAGTGTCGAATGTACGCTCTTGAATTACAAGATAGTGGGGAAGACTCTTACTTCAAACTGGTTTCGTACAACGAACAGTAATGTAGCCTCGTACCACAAACTTTAGAAACAATAAAAGAACAAATGCCTCTGCTAAGTACATTGTGGTCGGAAGATTAAACAGGTGCCTTTTCTCGCTGTCCACCCACCAATTTTAGCCTCTCTGAATAATTAGTCTCACTGAGTATACACAGTATAACTCACGGAATATGATTAGAAATCACTGTTATTCTTCTGGTTACTTTGGGGAAAATGTGTCTGGACAGCGCGAGGGCAATGGCTTGTGCCTGAATTAACATTATCAAGTTACATATTTCTCACAAAATGATACTATACACACTATGCATATGTGATGTAATTATCACTCACTTACTCATTGCTCCGTTCGGAGTCTGGGGTTACTTCTGCTGTCGGTTTTCTGTACGACTAGCAAGAAGCAATCACCAGCGCTTGCTGTTGTGGTTTATGAATATACTGTTTTCATATGTTGAGGTTGCCAGCCTCTTATGACATGTATAACCACTCACCAAGTAAAACATGTCACATTCACGTTGTAAAATATATGTTCACAACTTACCCCAAATGGGGTCTACAATCTCCGGGCACAGATGAATGGACACAGCAACTTAGGTTAGATGCTTCGAACACTTGGTCTGGGGTAATTTTAGAATCCCTCTTATGATGGGTGCTCTGATTCCTTAAGTCTCCCGTCTTTGTATTTAGAAATTGCGGGTTTTCTTTTTACGTTTCAAAGATGCCCAAATACTCCGATCTGTCACTTAATTTGGAATCCGGTCTTATTCTTCTCTGGCTCCTGCGAGTTGTTACTTTGACGTCTTGCAAATGCAATCTGATTTCACCTCCGAATTTGCTAGATTATATTCTCATTCCTCACTTCAAGTCCCACATTTTATTTCCGACATACTTGCCAATCAGAGCTATTGTTTATTTCCTACTCTCGATTTTGTCCAATCCTAAGCTTAGATCTGGGTGTGGTCGGGTTGGTAATGTAATTCTTTCCCCGCGCGTTAAAATTATTACTTTAAAATTTAAACTCTTGTCTTATCTTGCAAATATGGCATGCGTACTTCCGATTGCACTTATGCAAACTTGCGAACACATCTGTGAACTCATTCCTCACTGATTACGTCTGCCAATAGTATCTCCCCAGACAGGTTATTCGTAGTAATTAGTAAAACATTCCTGAGTGGAAGCGATTAGCGATTATGTCTCGCTTCCTCTGTTTCCAGGTGGGGTAATCTTAAACTTAACGGGTGTTTCAGACACTGTCACGTAGACAGTGACTTAATTTATTTTTCCATTTCGTTCCATATGTTATTAAATCTTTTAATGTTCTGTTTTCTTAGACATTTGTATTCTTCTTTTCTATCTTTCATTTTTCACATGTTCAAACCCCACCCGCGTTGGATTACGTTTGGCTGGCCTTCAGAATTAAAAATTCTTCAACAGTCAGCGTAGCGGTAACGATAATATTATCTAAGCCGCACCTGGTCTGACCAGGGGAATATCTCTTACGTTTTAAGTCTTTGACCACGAGCGAGAGGAGCCTCTGTGTAGTCTTTGATCGCTAGCGGGAGAGAACTCGTGCGGTCGGTAATAGTTTGATCTTCGATTCAGGGGAGATAACAATCGCGGTCAGTTTGTGGGTTGTTTGCCCTTAGATGAGCAAAGAGCACATACTATTATGATTGTCTCTCTGGGGGAATTTTCGCAAAGTTGTTGCTTCTGAAACCTTTGTCTTACCCGGTATTACGATTACGCCGATACCTCTGAAGAAATATGCAGGCCAGGTGTCCGGGGGGAGCGTCCTTCGTAATCTATAAGAGTAGACGGGTTTAATAAGACAAAGACATTCGTGAATATTCCTGGCCCGTAGATGGACCATCATGAGAATTAAGGCACTTTAACAACAGAACTGAATGTTAAGGCCTATCTCTAGTCATTTTTCGGGTTTCAGGGAGACCGAATCGCTAGAGCAGACTCCAGTCAGGCGAAGAAAGTCATATACTCTTCGATCTAGAGGGTTTCTGTATACATCTAGCAACGAATCGTCAACCCCGTTCCTGAATCAAAACCCCTTTTTTTGTCAACGCTAAGTTAAGCTCACGCAGTACAACGGAGCCAACGCTAAATCTGGAATCATCTATTGCGGTAGTAGTCCTCTACTCGCCTATTTGGATTACCAGTCTGAGCATTGCCGCTTCCAGAATATCAAAACCGATAGCAGAATTCCATATCACCCGACTTTGTGTGCCTAAACGGGGCACTCAGCAAACCACAGCCAAACCAGTTTAAACAGGATTTACTACCCAGCACGCAAGAGCCTAGCGCCGGATAAGCGCGCCTGGGACACTTTGTCCTCAAGTGACTTCTTCTGGCGTATTTTCTGGATACTAAAACCTCGCACGTATGAGCAGCCATCTATGGACAGAGTTCCAGCCCCCCTCACGCCATTAGAGGTCACCAACGTTTAGCACCAACAAGGAAAGTTTTGTATGCTAGTCCCTCACGAAGGATCTACATGTAACATACTTTCTGGAGCTAGCACATTTGGTCCCACAAAAAAGCGGACAGGCTGTCGCTCAGTTCGTTTAGTTGGTCAGCAGGAGATAAAAACAACGTCTTCCAGTGTTCCCTCGCGCAATTCGGGGTCACAAACGTTTAGCCCGACAAGGAAAGTTTGGGAGTTCAGTTCATTCATCTTGAAGGATATTTATCTGTAAGACACTTTCTGGAGCTAGCGCCTGTGGTCCCCGAAAGCGGACCCTCTGTCGGACAGCCTAGTTATTTTCTCCGTGTTCTACAGGTTTTATGAGTGTTGGTGGTGTGTGTGTTTGTGGGTGTGTATTTGCATTATTGGTGGTTATTGATGACTATTGATGAATATTTGATTATTGATGTAATTTATGCGGTGTACGATGATATGCATTTATTCCATACTTTTCTTCTTTAATAAAGTTTACACATTTATTAATACGCTGTTCACGACCCTTTTCATCCATAATTAAACTTGTTTAGCTCTTTACTAGAATCTCTATGTATGATAAGAGAAAAGAGTGAGAGCAGGAGATGCTTAGACAGTAAACAGTGAGTTGAGGCATGGAGAGAGAGATTATTTTGGTAAATCTTCTTCCAGGTTGTCTCAAGTCCATCTCCTATGTACACCTTTCTGTGAGTGTAATCTATAACTCTGTCAGTCCACTATCCCTTGTCGATTTCACTACTATTGTCCAACTCGACAAATACTCTACAATTTACTCAACCACGACAGACACACCTACTTGGTTTCTTTTGTTTTCTCCGCCGGTGTGTTTGGGCATGTGTGCGATAAACACCACCTTCAAAAGCATACGTGTCTGACCGGATGAATTACATAGACCATCGACAAATCCTACCACGTTTGTCGTATCATTACCGACACGGGGTAATAAAATTATAATCCGCCGGCTTGTCTAATAGCAGTGAAGTGACAGAGAAAGTGTATACACATCGATGAAAAGGAAGAGGAAAATGTAGGCGCATAAAATATGCCAAATAATAGGACGATGAGTGTGAGAAAAAAGGGTCGGAAAAATACATGCACAAACATATCGTCACACCACGAAATACCAAGGATGTGTCGTAGACACCGTAGGTCGTAGATGGAAGGTATTGAGCATTCTTTCTTGCTTAGCATAGACTGTCCATGTCTCGCCGCTCATATAGAAGCGTGCTGGTGACGCAGGCATTATATACCGCAGCTTTGTTCTGCGATGTGAGTAATGGGAGTTTCCTGTTGCCAAAGCGTTGTGAGTGGCTCAGTTTGGTGTTCTTAAGTGTATCTCGCACTGGACTGGGTAAACCCCAAATTATCTGTGGTGTTGTCTATCGATCTAACACTTGGTCTTACCCGTACCCTGAAACCATATTGTTGCGTGATAAATTCTCGCAACATCGTTTTATTTCAATATCTGTTTTATCTCCGCTATTTTTGTTCTGTCAGGGATGTGTAGTCCTCTTAATGGATATTTCGTTTATTCGAGATAATACCTCTAGTGTTTCCCACATGTCGGGAGGCGTGATATTTCTGTGTATTTCATGAAAGCAAGGTAAATTGACTCTTTCATTAACTCTATTGATTTTGGGTTGTGAGCGATTTCGATTCATAGCCTGTCTGCGAAAGTCGTCGTCACGAGATGTTTTTTCCCAGCTCACATGTCGCTGCATTGTACTGCATCGGTTGATGCAGGTACCAAGGACCATTACTTGCTACTTTGTTAAATGAACTAGGTTTGGAAAACCTTTATTATCTAGAGGATATTTTTGAGGACATTATTTATACTTCGGCAGACGTGTCTGTCTTGCTGAAGTCAAACTAAGGAGAGTGAACTGATCTCATACATCTGGTTATCTCCTGGCTGTTATAGAAAAGGATGGAGTTTTCCACCTGACTACATTTACAGCACTATGAAATATAACATGCATCTGACTCATCATTGTAATGCTGTCTACCGTCTATTGCTGTATTGAATGTTGCTGTGATATGACTGTTTGATGTGCCTACACATTTGCGTAACCATTTTGTCACTGTGGCGTCCACAATAAATAATGAAGAAAAACGTCAACGGCTGTTTCAAGACTCATTGACTTTATACGTCGTGAGTTTACTGACGTCCTATGTGGATTGCCCTGTTATTGTTGCATGAACATTGTTTTGACTGAACACATCTACACACTACACAAAACCAGACATGCGGATGCCATCCATCATCATATGGCATCACGCATCATTTGGTGGCCATAAGCTGGTTTGATTCTGGTACCAGCAAACACGGGGTCCCTTACCCACTTCATGTTCAACAAGAATTCATCAGCATCCTTCAAGAAATTAACATTCTTCAATACAGTCAACATCTTCAAAATTTTCAAAGTACTCGGCGTTGCCCGGTAAAAGTCAAAATTTCAATTTTTTGACGGAAACAAGAATTTGACAGTACCCGGCGTTGTTACATGTTGCCGGATAACTCGGACTGCTGTTATCTTTTACGCAAGTCAAGCAAGTTGCTGCTGTCAAGGTTCCAGTGCTGTCGTTTTTTGAGAAGGTCAAGTGCCGGTTGAAACGGGTTGTTTTCTGAAGAAGGCCAAGTACCGATTTCCATCAACTTACTTTTGGATTAGAAGGTCAAGTGCCGAAACAACTCAACACACAGTATGTCAGAAGCTCTTGTACCATCGTGTTAGCAGTGGAAGCAGTTCAGATGTGCCATCATCGTTGGAGCTTCGCTCTTTAGGACGTTGATTGACATCCGTTTTTCTGCTGTTCTACGATTGGAAGCCTATAAGTTAAGTGGCCTGTTTGTATGTAAACTGTGCCCTTATACTTCTGCTGAGTCTTCTGTGTATCATCTCATTCTATATGTTATATGTTTATATGTTATTTGTATATTTATATGTTTATATTTCAGCGGGTTCTCGGTTGGGTGGTGTCTCCGTTAGATTATGCCACGTCATAGAGGTCGTCTATTGTGAGCGTTTTCTGTAAGGTTTGCAAATTTCCAATACTGGAATTTGCTAAGCGACTTCTGTTGCTATTTATGTTAGCTGTGATGACATGTTTTAATATTGTTTTCGTTATTATTTCGCATTCTTTAGTTTTGTTTGTGTTTGTTAGCCTACTCTTGTCTATAATTTAGTTTCATACAACATTTTTGTTTATACACTGTGGTGTCATGTATTTTGTTTAATTCTATCGCAGATATCGTCACATTTTTTGTGATATTTCATTAATTTCTGCTTTATTTTTAGTTGATTTCTGCGAAAGTTTTTGTATTGTTGCTGATCTTTGTTATTGTTTACATTGTTATTGTTTACATTGTTTGTATTGTTTACATTTTCAATGTTTACATTCTGCATGTGTTTACATAGTCATTGTTTACAGTTATAGTAATTAGTTAATGGGCTATGCTAATGCACTGTTACTACTATACTGATGATAAATGAATGATGAATAGTGTCGTGCACTATTGAATGAGAAGTGCACTTATGATCAAAGAACTTGAGTGCTTGATATTTCATATACAAGTTCTTTGATTGGAGACTTGTTTCCCACAGAGACTGGGATAATATAAGGTGATGTGAATATACAAGTGCTTAATTAAGACTTGTTACACTTAGGTTTGAAATAAATTAGTTAATTATTTCAGGTTTTGGACTCATATGTTAGACAACATGTCTACATTTGAGCACTTTATTGAGCAGGGTAAAATTGCTTGGGAAGACTGGTGATAAGTTAGAAGAATTTGCAACTGCTCGATATGATAAAGCAATGGAAGCTGAACAAAAGAAACTGCAGATGCAGGTGGATGAAAAAAGATTCCAAATGGAAATGGAAAAACAAAAAAGGGAATCAGAAGCTGAGGAGAGAAAACTCCAGCTACAGCTAGAAGCTGAAAGACTTCAAAAAGAGGCTGAGAATAAAAGACTTGAAAAAGAGGCTGAGAATAAAAGACTTGAAAAAGAGGCTGAGAATAAAAGACTTGAAAAGAGGCTGAGAATAAAAGACTTGAAAAAGAGGCTGAAAATAAAAGACTTGAAAAAGAAGCTGAAAATGAAAGACTTCAAAAAGAGGCTCAGGCTGAGGAAAGAAGATTACAGAGAGAGTCTGATGAGAGGAAAGAGAAAGCAAAAATGGAACATGAAGAAAAGGTCTTAGCTTTAGAGTTGGAAAAATTGAAATTGACAAGCATGAGTAATGGTAATGATTCAAACAAGGGTTCATCTTCTGGTAAGGCTAATAATGATACTTTTAAGATTAAGTTACCAACATTTAGTCCTTCCAGCGATGACATAATGTTCTATCTGGACAGATTTGAACAAGCATGTACAGCTCATAACATAGACAAAGCAAAATATGTTTATCAGTTATCAGGGATACTGACAGGTAAAGCTCTAAGTATATTAAATATGGTGGATGACCCTGGCAAGAACAATTATGAGGTTGTCAGGGCCGCTTTGTTAAAGAAATATCAGCTTAACGAAGACGGCTATCGTCTACAATTTAAAAACATGTTACCTGAAAATGGAGTTGAATTCTCCGAGTTTATTGCAAGAATACGCATTACTTTCTCACGATGGGTTGAACTATCTAAGACGGAAAAAACTTATGAAGGACTTATGGACTTAATACTTAGAGACAAAGTCATGGCGTCTGTCAATGAGTCTTTCCTTGCTTTCCTTCATGAACGTAAACCTAAAACAATAAAAGAAATGGAAGATTTCTGTTGCCAATACGTAACTGCGCACCCACACATAACCATGGGTAACTCTAAGGTGAAAGAAGGTTTACCAGTTGCTTCGGCAGCTCCGTATGGTCAAAACTTTGCTCGTAGATCCCAACAAAATTTTGATAGAAAGAGTAGCGGTAATTTCTGTCAAAATCATGGAAATCAATTTCATGGTGATTCTTCTTCGAAGAATTGGAGACAACCTGATAGTACTCGTTACTATCACCCTAATAATTATAAGCATTTCAAAAGAGGATATGGTAATAGAGGTTATTCCTGCCGAAGACCTCAGAACCAAACAAATAGATGTTCGCATCAATGTGAACATGATAGTAATCGTGGAAACTGGAATTCGAACCAGTATAACAATTACAATAGAGACAATAATAACTGCAGAGATAATAATAACTCTGATAACTTCAGAGGTAATAATAGTCGGGGTAGATCTCAACACAAAAAAAAAGAGATATCAGCAGGCTAATGCTGTACAACAGGAAACTGAGGCAGCCTGTAATCATGTTGTTGATAGTAAAAACTTTGACGCTGTCACTAGTTCTGCTTTTGACTTTGAGAGAGCAAACAAATGCCCCCAATGCAGTACTTTATTCGAACCGGGTACCATAACTACTTTGAGTTGTGGTCACCCACTTCCCGCTCTTCCTGCTGCTGTTGCGCATGACGGGAGGGGTTCTTTAATTCTACATAAGGGTCTTGTTAATGATACTCCGGTCTCACTACTTTTCGATTCCGGATGCACCACTATTGGTGTTAGACAATCGCTTGTAGATCCATCTTGTGCTACAGGAAGGGTTATTAAATGTGTCACATTTGGCGGCACTCTAGAAAAATATCCTACTGCTGTAATTCGCATTGCCACTCCTTTCTTTACTGGAGATGTGCATGCTTGTCTCTTACCTAATCCTATTGCGGACCTTATTATTGGTCGTATTCACGGAGTTAGGGAGTGTACCCCACAGCAGATTGCTGCTTGGGAAGATAATAACATGCAAGCTACAAATGCAGTAGTTACAAGAGCACAAGCTCTACAAACACCCGAAACTTCACTGAATAGTGATAATGAAGTTGATAGCCAAGATAGTCACTTAGTAATCACTCGTGACTCTTTCATAAAATTGCAAGAAGAAGATTCTTCTTTAAAAAAATTCTTCGTTCTTGCGAAGAAAGGTGATCCGAATCAGGATACAAATAGAAAATCTTGGATTGCAATGAGAAACGGCGTACTTGTACGTATGGTACAAGATTCGGCTACGTCGGCACATTCGCAAATTCTTGTTCCCAAGAGCATGAGAGTCCAAATATTGCAACATGCTCATGACTCGCAATGTGCTGGACATATGGGTTTTGCCCGTACGAAGTCGAGAGTCCTTGCGGCTTTCTTTTGGCCTTTTGTCAATAAGGACATTCGTATTTACTGCCGATCATGCAAGGTATGTCAGGAGGTCAAATCTAGAGGACCACGACATGCTGCGCCTATCCAGGCTGCTGACATTCCTATTCGGCCGTTTCAGAAAATGGCCATAGATATTATTGGCCCTTTTAAGGTCAAGTCGGCCAGAGGACATCAGTTTATCCTTACATGTGTCGATATGTGCACACGTTGGCCAGAGGCTATTCCTCTTAAGAGCATATCTACTACAGATATCGCAGATGCTCTTTGGTTGATATTTTCTCGCTTGGGGTTCCCCAGAGAAATATTGTCAGACCATGGCACTCAACTCATATCTGACACTATGTCACAGGTAATGTCTACCTTACATATTGAACGATCTCTCAGTAGTATCTACCATCCTATGTCTAATGGGTTAGTTGAGCGTCTGAATAGAACGCTCAAGACTTTGCTTGGTAAGATAACTGAAGATCATCCTCAAGATTGGGACAGGGTTTTACCCGCGGCTCTCTTTGCCTATAGAGAAGTCCCTAATGAACACACAGGATTTTCTCCCTTCGAACTTGTCTTTGGCGCGCGTCCACGCGGCCCTATGTCTTTATTACACGATCTCATCACTGCCGATGATATTAGCGATGAAACTCAATCCTCATATGAGTATGTCATTGCTCTTAGACAAAAGATCATTGAGGCATGTAAGCTAGCAACTGCTTCATCAGAAATTGCTAAAGAGAAGGCAAGGCAGTTTGCTAACAAGAATAGATGTCTACGACAACTTTGTCCAGGTGACAAAGCATTCGTCCTACTCCCCAGTAGGGAAAATAGACTTCTTATTGCATGGAAAGGTCCGTATGCAATAGTCTCTCGGATTTCCGATGTTGACTATGTGGTCGATATTGATGGAAAGCATAAAACTTTCCACATAAACATGCTTTCGGAATTTCACGAACGTCCGGACTATTTGCTGCCTATTTTCCAGGCAACGGATGATGCTCCTGCACCTCACGGTCATTATTCATCCCTGTCTGTCATTCAGGATGAGGAAGCTACCTTCTCTGATGTCAACCTTCCCCTTCCAGTGGTTCCATTACATTCCACGGAATCTTGGAAAAACGTTTCTGTTTCTCCTAATCTTTCTGGTGACGAACATCGACAAGACTTGTCGATGTTACAAACATTTCAGGATGTTCTCACTGACATTCCTGGACACACAGATGTCATAGAACATGACATAATTCTTACCGACAATAATCCAATTAGGGTTAGGCCGTATCCTATTCCTATACACTTTCAGTCGCAAGTGGAAAAGGAATTGGATGAAATGATTCAATTAAATATAATTGAACCATCGACTTCACCATATTCTTCTTCCATGGTTATTGTCCGGAAGAAGGATAAGAACATACGAATTTGCGTTGATTATCGCAAATTGAATCAGGTCACAAAGTTCGACGCTGAACCGATGCCTTTGTTAGAAGATCTACTGATTAGACTTTCTAATTCTAGATTCTTCACTAAACTTGACTTGTCTAAAGGTTATTGGCAAGTGCCTTTAGCAGAGCATGCCAAACCTCTTACTGCTTTTTTCTACACCTAGGGGTCTATTTCAATGGAATGTTATGCCTTTTGGTCTCATGAACGCCCCTGCCACTTTCGTTCGCATGATGCGTCGAATTCTGTCACATCGTTCGGATGTCATCGCATACTTAGATGACATCTGTCTCTTCAGTGATACCTGGGAAGATCACTATTTAGGGTTATATGACTTACTGTCCACTCTACGTGAGAATAATTTGACAGCAAAACCTTCTAAAGCTTTTGTTGGTTTTGGTGAAATCTCTTTCCTGGGTCATCGTGTTGGTCATGGTCTCTTGAAGACAGAAGACCACAATACTTCCAAAATACTGAACATCTCTGTTCCTAAAACGAAGAAACAAGTTAGGAGTCTCTTAGGTTTAATTCAATTTTATGGGAGATTTATTCCAAATTTATCTTCGATCATGGCACCTCTATCAACATTGTTGAAGAAAGGTTCGCCTAATCTGGTCCGTTGGTCTGAAGAATGCCAATCTTCACTAGACCAAATCAAGAATATATTTTCTTCTCCTCCCATCTTAAGATTACCTACTCTTGATAGGAGGAGAAGAAAATATATTCTTGATTTGGTCTAGTGAAGATTGGCATTCTTCAGACCAACGGACCAGATTAGGCGAACCTTTCTTCAACAATGTTGAGAGAGGTGCCATGATCGAAGATAAATTTGGAATAAATCTCCCATAAAATTGAATTAAACCTAAGAGACTCCTAACTTGTTTCTTCGTTTTAGGAACAGAGATGTTCAGTATTTTGGAAGTAGTATTGTGGTCTTCTGTCTTCAAGAGACCATGACCAACACGATGACCCAGGAAAGAGATTTCACCAAAACCAACAAAAGCTTTAGAAGGTTTTGCTGTCAAATTATTCTCACGTAGAGTGGACAGTAAGTCATATAACCCTAAATAGTGATCTTCCCAGGTATCACTGAAGAGACAGATGTCATCTAAGTATGCGATGACATCCGAACGATGTGACAGAATTCGACGCATCATGCGAACGAAAGTGGCAGGGGCGTTCATGAGACCAAAAGGCATAACATTCCATTGAAATAGACCCCTAGGTGTAGAAAAAGCAGTAAGAGGTTTGGCATGCTCTGCTAAAGGCACTTGCCAATAACCTTTAGACAAGTCAAGTTTAGTGAAGAATCTAGAATTAGAAAGTCTAATCAGTAGATCTTCTAACAAAGGCATCGGTTCAGCGTCGAACTTTGTGACCTGATTCAATTTGCGATAATCAACGCAAATTCGTATGTTCTTATCCTTCTTCCGGACAATAACCATGGAAGAAGAATATGGTGAAGTCGATGGTTCAATTATATTTAATTGAATCATTTCATCCAATTCCTTTTCCACTTGCGACTGAAAGTGTATAGGAATAGGATACGGCCTAACCCTAATTGGATTATTGTCGGTAAGAATTATGTCATGTTCTATGACATCTGTGTGTCCAGGAATGTCAGTGAGAACATCCTGAAATGTTTGTAACATCGACGAGACTTGTCGATGTTCGTCACCAGAAAGATTAGGAGAAACAGAAACGTTTTTCCAAGATTCCGTGGAATGTAATGGAACCACTGGAAGGGGAAGGTTGACATCAGAGAAGGTAGCTTCCTCATCCTGAATGACAGACAGGGATGAATAATGACCGTGAGGTGCAGGAGCATCATCCGTTGCCTGGAAAATAGGCAGCAAATAGTCCGGACGTTCGTGAAATTCCGAAAGCATGTTTATGTGGAAAGTTTTATGCTTTCCATCAATATCGACCACATAGTCAACATCGGAAATCCGAGAGACTATTGCATACGGACCTTTCCATGCAATAAGAAGTCTATTTTCCCTACTGGGGAGTAGGACGAATGCTTTGTCACCTGGACAAAGTTGTCGTAGACATCTATTCTTGTTAGCAAACTGCCTTGCCTTCTCTTTAGCAATTTCTGATGAAGCAGTTGCTAGCTTACATGCCTCAATGATCTTTTGTCTAAGAGCAATGACATACTCATATGAGGATTGAGTTTCATCGCTAATATCATCGGCAGTGATGAGATCGTGTAATAAAGACATAGGGCCGCGTGGACGCGCGCCAAAGACAAGTTCGAAGGGAGAAAATCCTGTGTGTTCATTAGGGACTTCTCTATAGGCAAAGAGAGCCGCGGGTAAAACCCTGTCCCAATCTTGAGGATGATCTTCAGTTATCTTACCAAGCAAAGTCTTGAGCGTTCTATTCAGACGCTCAACTAACCCATTAGACATAGGATGGTAGATACTACTGAGAGATCGTTCAATATGTAAGGTAGACATTACCTGTGACATAGTGTCAGATATGAGTTGAGTGCCATGGTCTGACAATATTTCTCTGGGGAACCCCAAGCGAGAAAATATCAACCAAAGAGCATCTGCGATATCTGTAGTAGATATGCTCTTAAGAGGAATAGCCTCTGGCCAACGTGTGCACATATCGACACATGTAAGGATAAACTGATGTCCTCTGGCCGACTTGACCTTAAAAGGGCCAATAATATCTATGGCCATTTTCTGAAACGGCCGAATAGGAATGTCAGCAGCCTGGATAGGCGCAGCATGTCGTGGTCCTCTAGATTTGACCTCCTGACATACCTTGCATGATCGGCAGTAAATACGAATGTCCTTATTGACAAAAGGCCAAAAGAAAGCCGCAAGGACTCTCGACTTCGTACGGGCAAAACCCATATGTCCAGCACATTGCGAGTCATGAGCATGTTGCAATATTTGGACTCTCATGCTCTTGGGAACAAGAATTTGCGAATGTGCCGACGTAGCCGAATCTTGTACCATACGTACAAGTACGCCGTTTCTCATTGCAATCCAAGATTTTCTATTTGTATCCTGATTCGGATCACCTTTCTTCGCAAGAACGAAGAATTTTTTTAAAGAAGAATCTTCTTCTTGCAATTTTATGAAAGAGTCACGAGTGATTACTAAGTGACTATCTTGGCTATCAACTTCATTATCACTATTCAGTGAAGTTTCGGGTGTTTGTAGAGCTTGTGCTCTTGTAACTACTGCATTTGTAGCTTGCATGTTATTATCTTCCCAAGCAGCAATCTGCTGTGGGGTACACTCCCTAACTCCGTGAATACGACCAATAATAAGGTCCGCAATAGGATTAGGTAAGAGACAAGCATGCACATCTCCAGTAAAGAAAGGAGTGGCAATGCGAATTACAGCAGTAGGATATTTTTTCTAGAGTGCCGCCAAATGTGACACATTTAATAACCCTTCCTGTAGCACAAGATGGATCTACAAGCGATTGTCTAACACCAATAGTGGTGCATCCGGAATCGAAAAGTAGTGAGACCGGAGTATCATTAACAAGACCCTTATGTAGAATTAAAGAAACCCCTCCCGTCATGCGCAACAGCAGCAGGAAGAGCGGGAAGTGGGTGACCACAACTCAAAGTAGTTATGGTACCCGGTTCGAATAAAGTACTGCATTGGGGGCATTTGTTTGCTCTCTCAAAGTCAAAAGCAGAAACTAGTGACAGCGTCAAAGTTTTTACTATCAACAACATGATTACAGGCTCCCTCAGTTTCCTGTTGTACAGCATTAGCCTGCTGATATCTCTTTTTTTTTGTGTTGAGATCTACCCCGACTATTATTACCTCTGAAGTTATCAGAGTTATTATTATCTCTGCAGTTATTATTGTCTCTATTGTAATTGTTATACTGGTTCGAATTCCAGTTTCCACGATTACTATCATGTTCACATTGATGCGAACATCTATTTGTTTGGTTCTGAGGTCTTCGGCAGGAATAACCTCTATTACCATATCCTCTTTTGAAATGCTTATAATTATTAGGGTGATAGTAACGAGTACTATCAGGTTGTCTCCAATTCTTCGAAGAAGAATCACCATGAAATTGATTTCCATGATTTTGACAGAAATTACCGCTACTCTTTCTATCAAAATTTTGTTGGGATCTACGAGCAAAGTTTTGACCATACGGAGCTGCCGAAGCAACTGGTAAACCTTCTTTCACCTTAGAGTTACCCATGGTTATGTGTGGGTGCGCAGTTACGTATTGGCAACAGAAATCTTCCATTTCTTTTATTGTTTTAGGTTTACGTTCATGAAGGAAAGCAAGGAAAGACTCATTGACAGACGACATGACTTTGTCTCTAAGTATTAAGTCCATAAGTCCTTCATAAGTTTTTTCCGTCTTAGATAGTTCAACCCATCGTGAGAAAGTAATGCGTATTCTTGCAATAAACTCGGAGAATTCAACTCCATTTTCAGGTAACATGTTTTTAAATTGTAGACGATAGCCGTCTTCGTTAAGCTGATATTTCTTTAACAAAGCGGCCCTGACAACCTCATAATTGTTCTTGTCAGGTTCATCCACCATATTTAATATACTTAGAGCTTTACCTGTCAGTATCCCTGATAACTGATAAACATATTTTGCTTTGTCTATGTTATGAGCTGTACATGCTTGTTCAAATCTGTCCAGATAGAACATTATGTCATCGCTGGAAGGACTAAATGTTGGTAACTTAATCTTAAAAGTATCATTATTAGCCTTACCAGAAGATGAACCCTTGTTTGAATCATTACCATTACTCATGCTTGTCAATTTCAATTTTTCCAACTCTAAAGCTAAGACCTTTTCTTCATGTTCCATTTTGCTTTCTCTTTCCTCTCATCAGACTCTCTCTGTAATCTTCTTTCCTCAGCCTGAGCCTCTTTTTGAAGTCTTTCATTTTCAGCTTCTTTTTCAAGTCTTTTATTTTCAGCCTCTTTTTCAAGTCTTTTATTCTCAGCCTCTTTTTCAAGTCTTTTATTCTCAGCCTCTTTTTCAAGTCTTTTATTCTCAGCCTCTTTTTGAAGTCTTTCAGCTTCTAGCTGTAGCTGGAGTTTTCTCTCCTCAGCTTCTGATTCCCTTTTTTGTTTTTCCATTTCCATTTGGAATCTTTTTTCATCCACCTGCATCTGCAGTTTCTTTTGTTCAGCTTCCATTGCTTTATCATATCGAGCAGTTGCAAATTCTTCTAACTTATCACCAGTCTTCCCAAGCAATTTACCCTGCTCAATAAAGTGCTCAAATGTAGACATGTTGTCTAACATATGAGTCCAAAACCTGAAATAATTAACTAATTTATTTCAAACCTAAGTGTAACAAGTCTTAATTAAGCACTTGTATATTCACATCACCTTATATTATCCCAGTCTCTGTGGGAAACAAGTCTCCAATCAAAGAACTTGTATATGAAATATCAGCACTCAATTCTTGATCATAAGTGCACTTCTCATTCAATAGTGCACGACACTATTCATCATTCATTTATCATCAGTATAGTAGTAACAGTGCATTAGCATAGCCCATTAACTAATTACTATAACTGTAAACAATGACTATGTAAACACATGCAGAATGTAAACATTGAAAATGTAAACAATACAAACAATGTAAACAATAACAATGTAAACAATAACAAAGATCAGCAACAATACAAAAACTTTCGCAGAAATCAACTAAAAATAAAGCAGAAATTAATGAAATATCACAAAAAATGTGACGATATCTGCGATAGAATTAAACAAAATACATGACACCACAGTGTATAAACAAAAATGTTGTATGAAACTAAATTATAGACAAGAGTAGGCTAACAAATACAAACAAATCAAAACAAAACTAAAGAATGCGAATAATAACGAAAACAATATTAAAACATGTCATCACAGCTAACATAAATAGCAACAGAAGTCGCTTAGCAAATTCCAGTATTGGAAATTTGCAAACCTTACAGAAAACGCTCACAATAGACGACCTCTATGACGTGGCATAATCTAACGGAGACACCACCCAACCGAGAACCCGCTGAAATATAAACATATAAATATACAAATAACATATAAACATAAAACATATAGAATGAGATGATACACAGAAGACTCAGCAGAAGTATAAGGGCACAGTTTACATACAAACAGGCCACTTAACTTATAGGCTTCCAATCGTAGAACAGCAGAAAAACGGATGTCAATCAACGTCCTAAAGAGCGAAGCTCCAACGATGATGGCACATCTGAACTGCTTCCACTGCTAACACGATGGTACAAGAGCTTCTGACATACTGTGTGTTGAGTTGTTTCGGCACTTGACCTTCTAATCCAAAAGTAAGTTGATGGAAATCGGTACTTGGCCTTCTTCAGAAACAACCCGTTTCAACCGGCACTTGACCTTCTCAAAAAACGACAGCACTGGAACCTTGACAGCAGCAACTTGCTTGACTTGCGTAAAAGATAACAGCAGTCCGAGTTATCCGGCAACATGTAACAACGCCGGGTACTGTCAAATTCTTGTTTCCGTCAAAAATTGAAATTTGACTTTTACCGGGCAACGCCGAGTACTTTGAAAATTTTGAAGATGTTGACTGTATTGAAGAATGTTAATTTCTTGAAGGATGCTGATGAATTCTTGTTGAAATGAAGTGGGTAAGGGACCCCGTGTTTGCTGGTACCAGAATCAAACCAGCTTATGGCCACCAAATGATGCGTGATGCCATATGATGATGGATGGCATCCGCATGTCTGGTTTTGTGTAGTGTGTAGATGTGTTCAGTCAAAACAATGTTCATGCAACAATAACAGGGCAATCCACATAGGACGTCAGTAAACTCACGACGTATAAAGTCAATGAGTCTTGAAACAGCCGTTGACGTTTTTCTTCATTATTTATTGTGGACGCCACAGTGACAAAATGGTTACGCAAATGTGTAGGCACATCAAACAGTCATTATCACAGCAACATTCAATACAGCAATAAACGGTAGACAGCATTACAATGATGAGTCAGATGCATGTTATATTTCATAGTGCTGTAAATGTAGTCAGGTGAAAAACTCCATCCTTTTCTATAACAGCCAGGAGATAACCAGATGTATGAGATCAGTTCACTCTCCTTAGTTTGACTTCAGCAAGACAGACACGTCTGCCGAAGTATAAATAATGTCCTCAAAAATATCCTCTAGATAATAAAGGTTTTCCAAACCTAGTTCATTTAACAGAGTAGCAAGTAATGGTCCTTGGTAACTGCATCAACCTATTCAGAACAATGCAGCGACATGTGAGCTGGGAAAAAACATCTCGTGACGACGACTTTCGCAGACAGGCTATGAATCGAAATCGCTCACGACCCAAAATCAATAGAGTTAATGAAAGAGTCAATTTACCTTGCTTTCATGAAATACACAGAAATATCACCGCCTCGGACATGTGGGAAACACTACTAGAGGTATTATCTCAGAATAAATCGAGAATATGCCATTAAGAGGACTACGACATCCCTGACAGAACTATCAAATAGCGGAGTATCCCCCTCTTCAACGAGGCATCTCTTTTCGCCTTTTCCAAATCGCTCACTCCCACTAGTGGTGGGCGGAAATCCCAGTACACAGCGCAAAAACACGGGTTTACAGCAGTCCAGTGCAAGAGATATTGAAAAAAACGATAAATACTTTGACTTAAGAACACCAAACTTGAGCCACTCACAAACGCTTCGTGGCAACACTGGACCAAACAAGCAAACGAGTAAATTAAGTATCCATTAAATACGTAAATATGTTTGTAAGTATGTAACTTTGTTCTCCCATCTTTGCCCGCCTCACAATGCATGTTTGAGGAAACTCCATACTCACATCGCAGAACAAAGCTGCGGTATATAATGCCTGCGTCACCAGCACGCTTCTATATGAGCGGCGAGACATGGACAGTCTATGCTAAGCAAGAAAGAATGCTCAATACCTTCCATCTACGACCTACGGTGTCTACGACACATCCTTGGTATTTCGTGGTGTGACGATATGTTTGTGCATGTATTTTTCCGACCCTTTTTTCTCACACTCATCGTCCTATTATTTGGCATATTTTATGCGCCTACATTTTCCTCTTCCTTTTCATCGATGTGTATACACTTTCTCTGTCACTTCACTGCTATTAGACAAGCCGGCGGATTATAATTTTATTACCCCGTGTCGGTAATGATACGACAAACGTGGTAGGATTTGTCGATGGTCTATGTAATTCATCCGGTCAGACACGTATGCTTTTGAAGGTGGTGTTTATCGCACACATGCCCAAACACACCGGCGGAGAAAACAAAAGAAACCAAGTAGGTGTGTCTGTCGTGGTTGAGTAAATTGTAGAGTATTTGTCGAGTTGGACAATAGTAGTGAAATCGACAAGGGATAGTGGACTGACAGAGTTATAGATTACACTCACAGAAAGGTGTACATAGGAGATGGACTTGAGACAACCTGGAAGAAGATTTACCAAAATGATCTCTCTCTCCAAGCCTCAACTCACTGTTTACTGTCTAAGCATCTCCTGCTCTCACTCTTTTCTCTTATCAAACATAGAGATTATAGTAAAGAGCTAAACAAGTTTAATTATGGATGAAAAGGGTCGGGAACAGCGTATTAATAAATGTGTAAACTTTATTAAAGAAGAAAAGCATGGAATTAATGCATATCATCATACACAGCATAAATTACATCAATAATCAAATATTCATCAATAGTCATCAATAAGGCAAATACACACCCACAAACACACACACCACCAACACTTATAAAACCTGTAGAACACGGAGAAAATAACTAGGCTGTCCGACAGAGGGTCCGCTTTCGGGGACCAAAGGCGCTAGCTCCAGAAAGTGTCTTACAGATAAATATCCTTCAAGATGAATGAAGTGAAATACCAAACTTTCCTTGTCGGGCTAAACGTTTGTGACCCCTAATTGCGCGAGGGAACACTGGAAGACGTTGTTTATCTCCTGCTGACCAACTAAACGAACTGAGCGACAGCCTGTCCGCTTTTTTGTGGGACCAAATGTGCTAGCTCCAGAAAGTATGTTACATGTAGATCCTTCGTGAGGGACTAGCCTACAAAACTTTCCTTGTTGGTGCTAAACGTTGGTGACCGCTACTTGCGTGAGGGGGGCTGGAACTCTGTCCATAGATGGCTGCTCATATGTGCGAGGTTTTTAGTATCCAGAAAATACTCCAGAAGAAGTCACTTGAGGACAAAGTGTCCCAGGCGCGCTTATCCGGCGCTAGGCTCTTGCGTGCTGGGTAGTAAATCCTGTTTAAACTGGTTTGGCTGTGGTTTGCTGAGTGCCCCGTTTAGGCACACAAAGTCGGGTGATATGGAATTCTGCTATCGGCATGCTGGGCGGTTTTGATATTCTGGAAGCGGCAATGCTCAGACTGGTAATCCAATAGGCGAGTAGAGGACTACTGCTGCAATAGATGATTCCAGATTTAGCGTTGGCTCCGTTGTACTGCGTGAGCTTAACTTAGCGTTGACAAAAAAAAGGGGTTTTGATTCAGGAACGGGGTTGACGATTCGTTGCTAGATGTATACAGAAACCCTCTAGATCGAAGAGTATATGACTTTCTTCGCCTGACTGGAGTCTGCTCTAGCGATTCGGTCTCCCTGAAACCCGAAAAATGACTAGAGATAGGCCTTAACATTCAGTTCTGTTGTTAAAGTGCCTTAATTCTCATGATGGTCCATCTCCGGGCCAGGAATATTCACGAATGTCTTTGTCTTATTAAACCCGTCTACTCTTATAGATTACGAAGGACGCTCCCCCCGGACACCTGGCCTGCATATTTCTTCAGAGGTATCGGCGTAATCGTAATACCGGGTAAGACAAAGGTTTCAGAAGCAACAACTTTGCGAAAATTCCCCCCAGAGAGACAATCATAATATTATGTGCTCTTTGCTCATCTAAGGGCAAACAACCCACAAACTGACCGCGATTGTTATCTCCCCTGAATCGAAGATCAAACTATTACCGACCGCACGAGTTCTCTCCCGCTAGCGATCAAAGACTACACAGAGGCTCCCTCTCGCTCGTGGTTGGAACGAAATGGAAAAAAATTAAAGTCACTGTCTACGTGACTGTGTCTGAACACCGTTTAAGTTTAAGATTAGTACCCCACCTGGAAACAGAGGAAGCGCGGACATAATCGCTTTAATCGCTTCA